>CM070613.1:7245484-7564350 GCA_036346395.1 Hsuehochloa calcarea
TCTGATCCTTGTTCACGTACTCCGTGACAAGCTTGATCTTGAAGGTCTTCCAAGTGTGTCCCATCACAAGGAATGCCTGCCGTCGCACAAGTTTGTAGACTTCTGGTGGGATCTTGAACGACATTGTAATTTCAGCCCACATCTGCACTTTGTCTACGGCCGTCAGATCTTTCCATTTCTATGTGGTGATGGGGACCCATTCCCTTCCAAGTATACTGCATGTGGTCCGCAATGTTGCCGCTGTTTTCTTGGGAAGCAGAGGGACCCAGAGGTAATGACGGCCGTGATGGTCATTTGGCTCACATGTATTTTTGATATTCTTCTGGCATGTCGCTTAGGTACCACTTCCCTCGGAGATCCAGACACATTCGGTGACGTCAATGACAGCGGTGAAGACGGTGCGGATGCCATCTCGCTTACTTGCTATCTCGCAATATTAACAAATCAGTACCCTTGGCCTGATCGACCACGCTGTCCAATATAGTTAAAGCTGCTAGGAGTCTGCCTCTCTCTAGTAAGTTCCCGCTCCAACTCCATACCCTTGGCCTGATCGACCACGCTGTTGAATTCAAGCAAGCTGGTCGCCCCCGGGACGTGGTGATACTTTGGGTTCAGTCCCCTACGGAACCTCTTTGCCTTCTCCCAATCATTACCAGCCACAGCTGGCACAAATCGGACAAAATTGTTGAATCCCGCCTCATAATCCACCACAGACAACTTCCCCTGAACAAAGGATGTTAGGGAATGTTCCATTCTCTCAAGGAAAGAATCAGGATAAAACTTAGCCCTGGACTGCTCCAAGAAATCCTCCCAAGTAACTAGTCCCTGCAGTGGAGTCCTGGCTGATAGAACTCCTTCCCACCAAATATCTATCTGACCTTTTAGTTGAAAAGCCACAAAACGCGCGTTCTGCGCTAAAGTCATCTCCAATGCACCGAACTGCCTCTCCATGTACAGAAGCCAGTCGGCTGCCTATATCGGAGTGCCCGCCCCGTCAAAGGTGTCAAGATGAAGGGACATCCACTCTCGGAGGCTCATTCTAGCCTCAGGAGGAGCTGGTGCAACCACCAGAGCAATAACAGGTGCACCCACAGCAGGAGGTGCTGCTTGCACCTGTTGACGAAGCTGTTGAACCTCTCTCTGAAGTTCCTGAAGTAAAGCGGTTGGCACGGCCTGGTCATCAGCAATTGGACGAGCGGCGGATGCAACCTCCTCAGCCACCCCGCCAACAGCCTCCTCGGCCGGGGATGAGGACGCAGCTGAGCCACGTCCACGACCACGACCACGACCCGCACCACGCCCACGTCCCCTACCTCTCGCTATTCTGAATACCAAAGATAATAAACTAACCACTTAATCATTAGGCAGACAAGGCAATATTATCATATCAAATCGATACAGAACAACATAATGAAAACATGTTATGAAAATCGCAGATCCAATGATTTTTTCCCATTCCCTCCTACTTTGCACAGTGTGTCAATTTAATATTTCTAACTACCACGGACCTGAAGCCTGCTTTGATACCAATTGTAACACCCTTGCTATTCGAAAACCAAGATGTTACCTAAAACCTCTATCACAAATCAACAATCTGGAAAATTTCTAACATCCTAGCAAGAAAGAGCAAACTAAGTTCTATTCGAAAGGGATCTAGCATAATAAACAGCCTAATTTCCGCAATAAACAAATAACTCGAACATGATATTCCATTCGAAATAAAACTATTAAGACTATAATTGGAGAGCATGAATCCATATCTCGCATAACCTAAACATAATAATGACCAATAATGATCATCAAAAGAGTTATTTATTATTACAGTTCAAACTCCGAAAAGCAGAATAATAACAAATGTTTATTTCAAAGGTGCGTGCAACCATGTGTCTACTCTCTCCCATAAATGTTGTCATCGTGGTTCACCTAAAAAAACAAGGAACACAGTAAGGGTGAGTCCATGACTCAGCAAGTGCAAAAGAATACTTTGAACAAGACAGGTATAACTTGTCAAGCATACAGGAAGCCAAAATATGAAATAATGGAAAACACATGAATAAATGAATGTGCATGCCCTTCACTTCTGCTCATACCGGTATAGCTAGTGAGCACCCGTCGATGTTCACTTATGCCTGCATTATCCAAAATGGGGGGATCCAAGGCCCGTTTGAAGAATATTTCAAAATAGGGATCCAAATTGCCCACATTGGAAAGGTGGGTCTTACTTGCCCATATTGGAATGATGGGACTTCACTACCCACTCCCGTGGGTGTAGCAAGAACAATACTTGAATGCATGAATGAATACGATGAATAAAGTAACATAATTAACAGAACCATGGTAATCATATACTACTATGAACAAGTACGTCTCAAACATTATTCATCATATAATCATCGAACAAGGAAGAACACATATCAATCACAAACGTACAGTTGTACTTGCCTCTTTCACTGCAACGTGCGGGGAGGCAAGAACGATGCCCCTAACTCCGGAACCCCTTCTCCTGCACAAGAATATCACTAACATAATAACGCTGAGGAAAAATAGACTCCACTCACACCGCTTAACCCAACTTCCCAAAGCCTAGGATTCGAATAAGGGTTCTACTTAATTTTTCCGTCTAGCGAGCGTAAGATCCCACAGACAAGAGTACTAAAATCCTCATATATTTTACTACAAAGATCAGAATGGAGTGATCTTAGACTCTCTGGAAACATGACGAAATCGTCTATGTTAACCTAGTTGGCAAGGTTTTAATAATTATGTGAAATTTCAGCTCCTTCAATCTGTCATCAGAACTACAACGGTAGTAGAAAATTCGTATATTTTGATTGGCTCAACTAAAAATCAAGTTCTCTACCATTTTGGAAATCTTAAAGGATTGCCTACAATTGTTATGTTGGGCGAACATTCTGATTCGGCCTCTAACTAGATCATATTGGCCACACAAAATAACTGCTAATCCTCGTCAGCCCTTCTGAATAGTCGTAAAGAAATCATCATAATGTGTAAACCATAACTCCAAATTGAGTGATCTTTGCACCTATATAAATTTATGAACGAGCACTACAACTTTCTAGGAGACGAGATTTCCCAATTCGGCATTTAACTACGCGAAAATAGGCGCACAAGGAAAGCTACAGATTCTGAATCCTCGCGCAACAACTCGACGAAAATATACCACCACTCCAATGGAACTCGAGGACTTACCCTTGGAGACAAACTTAGCCGGCTTGTCCCCAGCGAGGTGCTGGACTAGGGAGGGGTGGTGGAGGCACCGGCCAAAGGGGAGAAGAAGAGGTGGCGGCTAGGGGGAAGGGGAGGAGTGGGGTGGCTAGGGTTAAGGCGGGAGGCGCACCCCCTTTTGGCCGCCCCCCTTGGCCAGTTTCCCCCTGTTGGGCCTCCTGGGTCGCGGCCCGCGGCCCAGGTTGGCGAGAATTTGTGGAAAACCCCATTTTTTCCAAAAAAATTCCACTCCTTCAATTGGATTTTCTCCTCCCGGCTTCTTTTCTAATTACCCGATTAAAAGTCAGAGTATTACACATAAGGTCTAGTTATTATTACTATTTATTATTTTGAGATCTTTTTAGTTAAATCGAATGAATGGATGATATTTCATCATTATTTCCTGTATGAGCTAGCTACTGATCTGGGACTAGTTCAGAATACATAGAGGGTTCCTGAGATGCATTTTTGGGTCCTGACACTTCTTGAACTTGTAGGCTCGATGAGGTTGGTCGTGGCTGTTGTCTCATCCTCCTCATGTTGCATGGACGACCCCCCGAAAAATACATGCTTCGTGATGTGCTTGGTTTCTTTCTTAGGCGTACTCGCCGTCTTCTTCAGTGCATCTGCATTTATCAGAGACGGTTCTTGTTAATAACCGTATGTGATACACTTCACCGCGGTTCTAATTATAAACTATCTATGATAAATAAACATCACAGACGATTCTGGTTAATAACCGTCTGTGATAATTATATATCACAGACTGTTGCACTTTATATCCGTGTGGATTTCATGGGGATATATTCCAGATCTTAGGATGATGTGACAATTGGCAATGGCGTCTACGGTTTGTCGTTTTACGTGTTTTCGACAAAGTTCTGAGCTTTCTGCTCAGGGGCGGTCCGACCGGTCCTTGCACGGCGGTCCGACCGGTCCCAAATCGGTCGGACCGGCCAGCAAGTAAGCGATCGGACCGGCGATGACCAAAAGTGTTCAAAACGAGCTGGGCCAAAAATAGGTGTTGTAGGCAAGTGAGGATCCCAATGCACTTGGTCTCATAATTTTTGGAGTCTCCAGTAAGAAGTTCTATTCGTTTTTAATTTCCAGAAGGTTTCGGAATTTGGGAGCTTGAATTTCGGCTAAGTCCTAAGGGGCGGTCCGACCGGCTCACCTGGAGCGGTCAGACCGGTAATAACTTGAACGTCGGCCAACTTCGTGGCAATGTTGATTTGTTAGGTCAAAGTCATTGGTTTCATGGCATATGATTTGCATGATGCATGTTTTGACTAACATGGGTCAAGTTGTGAAGAACTTGTTCCCGAATTCGTGTTTGCTTGTCTGTGGTTGTGCAGGTTGCTTGGTGGTCAACGACGGTCAACGGCGAGGAGGATCGGGACTAGACTCGGAGAGTTGAGGTCCAGAACGATTGACGATGCCGGGTGAGGTCAACGACTCAAGCGTGACGCAAGATGGACAAGGGTGACCTATTGGCAAATCCATGACGCATGGTGAAGCGGTTTAGGTCAAAAGGTTAATGACGGCGCTTCGCGAAGCGTGCGTGTGTGACCCGTTTGTTAGTGGGCCTTAACAGGAGCCCAATGGAGTCAAACCCTAGGAGTCTAGGCCTCCACTATAAATAGGAGGAGATGGTGGCTGCACCTCCCTCTCTCTTGCCTTTTTGATGTTTCAAAACCCTAATTGTCTTTAGGGGAGTTGAGGTGGAGGCAAGGGCTCTTGATGGTTTGTGGTGAATTTCGTGATCTTTGATTGTCCACTGATCCATGATGGTGTGGATGTAATCCAGCAACAATCACGAAATCAATCTATGCAAGGTTTGCTTGAGATAAGTCTCTTTTCGTTCTTGCTTTCAATTTCGTGTTTTTAGGGCTTTCTTTGATCCGCGAGTTTGTGATTGATTCTTTCACGTGAATTAGCTTGCTGTGATATGTGTGAATCTATCTAGCATCATCTTGATCATCAATCCCTCACGAACAAGCTTTAGGATCAAGTTTTCGTTCTTGCCCGGTTTTAGACCTTCTGTTAATCAATTGGCAATTGCTCAAGATCGTTCCAAGAATTATCATAATATTCGATTGGAATAGGTCCTCAATAGCATATAGAAGGTGTGTGCAAAGTTTCATAAAGATTAGAGTTGAGAATCAAAAGTTTCACCTAATTGCAACCGTCATCGGGTGATTTTCTTATTGCGATCGGTTACGAGTCGGCCGGTCAGACCGCCCGTCATCACCGGTCAGACCGATTTTGGAGCGGTCCGACCGCCAGCACAACGCCGGTCAGACCGCCCGGCAATCGGTCCGACCGATTGAGTCCAGCGGTCAGACCGCCCGTGCTGTGAGTCTTTGCAATCTTAGTTGTTTTTGTAGCATTGCTTAGGGGTTTAATTGGATTCAATACTAGTCTTCATTTGTCTTGGTATATTGATCTTCATAGCTTTCTAATAGCTCTTTGGAGTGAAATTGTATTGAGTTCATAATTTGTGAAAAAGTGAGCGTGCTCTATTCACCCCCTCTAGTCGCCTTTACGGTCCAACAAGTGGTATCGAGCCGATTAGTTCAATCTTGATCTTAACGGTCCACGAACTTTGGCGATGGATAAGTTTTCTACTAAACCGCATATCTTCGATGGGCACGACTATGCCTATTGGAAGAATCGTATGCGCGTCTTTCTTGAGAGCGAGGACAAGCTATTTGGGATGTTGTTAGAGCCTCATTGGTTATTCCTGAAATTGCTACACCTGCTTCTGCAATTCTTTTGGCTAACAACAATAAGGCTAAGAATCTTTTATATGGGGCACTTGGTAGACAAGAATATGATCGAATTTGTAATCTTTCAACTGCGCATGAAATTTGGAACACTCTCGAAACATATCATGAGGGTTCGTCCCAAATCAAAAAGTGCGCCAAATCTGTTTATAAGCGTGAATACAATAAATTCGAGATGCGTCCTGGAGAGAGCATCGATGACATTTTCAGTCACTTTAATAAAGTAATTAATCAAATGAAAGCTGTTGATATTGAATTGAAGGACCGAAATGGCAACAGAGGGGGGGGGGTGAATGGTGCTTTAAAAATTAGGAGCTCCCTTTGCTGTAATTAAATAAGACCTACAAAGTCCTCTGGATAACTCAAGAAGAGTGAAGCAAAATCGAGAACGAAGCGAAACTTCAGATCGCTCGTAGAAATCGGAAGTTCGATTCTACCCGTGGTAGTTCCGCACTCCGGAAGTTCGGGGTTGATCATGGAAGTTCCGCTGCGATAGTTCGCCATGGACAATCGGAAGTTCGATTGTCCCGAAGAAGAACAATGCGCTCGGGTTTTCCCAAAAATCCAAAATGCAAAATCTTGAGTGCTCTTCTCGGTCAAGGTTCACAGACATCATCCTAAACTCCATCTTGACCTTATAAAGAAGAATCGCAAACAAAGATCCAATAATCAAGCTAAATATGGATTTCTTGAAGAAGGGGCAAGAAAGACCAAAACCCAAAATAGACACGATTCTCAGATTCTTAGTTCATGAGACTTTGGGAATCCATTAGCAATAGCAAAACGACTCTAGATATCAAGTTTCATGCTATTTCATACGACGAATCAAAAGATACATCAAAACCCTAAATATTCAACATGAACGAGAAAGAGAATAGAGAAAGGCATAGGCAAGTAATCAAAACCTCAGAGATTCATTGATAGAAATCAAAAGATTACAAGGAAACACAGAGGAATGATTACAAGATTTTCAGTTCATTCTCTCTCAACAAACTCTCAAAGCAAAACAAACCTTTTTGCTAAGGCTAACCCTAATTTTCTTTCTCCAAAAGTCTAACCCTAACTCCAGGGTTCTCCCCTATTTATAGCCTTGGCTAATGGGCCTCCAACCCATTAAGCCCGCTACACCCGAACGGAACCGCCTCCACTTTTGCCGCTTTGCGAAAAGACCCTTCGCCCTTGCGCACCTTTCCGAAGCCTCCGTACACCTTGTTGTGCACGACTCGCAACCGCTTCAAGATTCACGCCGTCTTCGACACATCCCGACCGTTCTGACCTCAACGCCTCCTGCGCCTAGTCCGGTCCACGTGTCTCACCACGACTCCATCTTGATGCCCTGCAGTCAACACAGACAAAAACACATCACATAGCATTGCACAATATCATAGCATCAATATTTGTATAAGACTCAAACTCATACAAAATCAAAATCACAAAATAATCTTCTCTGCACAGTTCTGGACACAATCGGAAGTTCCGCACTTACCACAGCGGAAGTTCCGATTTCCGGAACATCCGCACTTGTCAGGAATATCGGAAGTTCCGCGCTCAACACTGCGGTACTTCGATATCCGGAACAACCGACTTTCCAGATTTTTAATTCCGATTTGATATCTCAGAGAACACTTAATGTCAGTATTATCGGACACTCCGCTACCCCTTGTGCGGAAGTTCCGATTTCCTTCAGCCGAACACAAAACCCAGATAAATCGGAAGTTCCTCTTTCCAACATCGGTAGTTCCGATTAATCGGAACTTCCGCTCCATACACAGCGGTAGTTCCGATTTTCCTGACACAGCCCAGAAACAGCCCAAACCGAAAACCTCAATTCTCAATCTAATCAACACACTTGTCAAATACTCATCACTCAGAGTGGAGGACCTCTCACATGGTCTCTCAATCTCCCCCTTGATGAGTATATTGACAATTACCGAAAAAGCATAAGATGAGTTTGAGATTCCAGTCAACCAAGGTCTAAATAAGAGAAATTAAGCACAAGACCAAGTTGACACAAAGAAAAAGACTTGAGATGAGATGAAAGAGCAATTTTCGCACAAAACTCAAGGCTTTTCTTCAGAAGGCTTTTTCTCACAATCATTCTCCCCCTTTGGCAATAAAATCATCAATATGTAGAAAAGGGAAGAAAAAACTATATGATGTTCATTTTAAGCATTAGGAGCCATGTAGATTATCCAAAATGACTATTAGAGTATTACACCAAGCCATAACACAGAAGAATGCTATCAAGATCATGACAATCGATGTATAGAAGAGCTAAGACAGAAAGTCCATAATCTGATTAATGATCCAGTTCTATAGCAGGTCAAATAAGTCAA
The DNA here is from genome assembly GCA_036346395.1 of Hsuehochloa calcarea. Taxonomy (NCBI): domain Eukaryota; kingdom Viridiplantae; phylum Streptophyta; class Magnoliopsida; order Poales; family Poaceae; genus Hsuehochloa; species Hsuehochloa calcarea. The sequence continues at coordinate 7,253,832 of CM070613.1, forward strand.
GATTGAAATCTAGCTAAAGATATCCAAGGATGATGCAAGCCATGTCAAATAATCTAAGTTGAACCAAGAAGACTCATCTTGAACATTTTAGAGTGCTACCGGTTGAAGAAGGACTCATTTTATCCAGACTTGATCTCTTTAGAGATAAGCAATTTTAGCACATTTTTCTTTTCTCAAGACATTTTGTTTTAAGGCTCTTTAAGGTTTTATCTCGATAAAGCAAGCTCGAACTAGGTGCCATCCACAACCGCCTCCCGAGCTTCAACCATTTTTTTAGCCATGTGCTAGATCCCAAGCCTTATGCGACCACTCCAAGCACAGACTTAAGGAGGTGATCTTAGGTCATCCAAGGCTCCCCACGAGTTCATGCCTAGTGCAATGGCAAGCCGTCTCATGAGAAAGATTTGGTGAGATCAGTTTTTTCGCACAAAAGAGATTCAGGACTCAACTCAGCCTACTTGACATGGCGAAAATCATAAAAGGATAGTTTTAACGGACTAGTCTCAAGAGCTATCATGACAAGATTTTAATTCAAGTTTAGCATTTTAAATACCTTAGCATGGCAAAGACTAAACTACACATAAAAGTCATGATAGATCTAGCGGTTTAGCATAAATCATGGCAAGATGTAAAAATGAAAACAAATCATAAGGGATAATAAACAAGGCTCCATTTGATTATCATGCAATGCTTGATGAAATACACAAAAAATCCAGATTCCCTTCAGAATGAGATGCATCTTTTAATTCAAAGTTGAGTTATGACAAAATTAAGAGTATGGAATAGCCAAGAATAACTCCCCCAACCAAAGGAACAAAACGAGAATCGATAAGTAAAGCAGAAAAGCGATCCTTTAGAGCATAGAAAGATATAGAGAAAACTATCGCTCGCATGATTCTTATCTACCCCATATGATTCTAGGACTATTAGTCGATCTACACAAACACTAAGGAGCAAACACTTGTCCTGTCTACCCAAGGGTGGCCCGACCTGCTAGAACCTATAAGAAGTGAGTAAGCTCTACTTAGAGAGGGAAGAGACGACTAATAAGCAAGATCCTAGAAGCACAAGACAAGAAGTAGCGATCAAAGCAATGTGGCAAGAGAAACACTCTAACCTATGCTGGAAGGACTTCGACCGAAATATTAAAAGAAATGAAACCAGAAAGGAGTAAGCGTATAATATAATATAGTATAATATAATACAGTAGTAGCACAACGCTCCCCCTCACAGCAGTCCGTAAGGACAAACCACCCCAAGCTCTCCCGCAGAGCTGAAAACCGAGAGCTGTCCAGAGGCTTAGTGAAGATATCATAGCTGGTGCTCACTCTCCAAACTGGAGCACAATATCACCCTTCTCTACATGATCTCGAAGAAAGTGATATCTAATATCTATATGCTTGGTCCGAGAATGTTGCACTGGGTTCTTGGCAATGCAAATCGCAGACGTGTTATCACAGAAGAGTGGAACGCAGTCGATAGATAGCCCGAAATCCTGCAGGGTCGAGACCATCCAAAGCACTTGACTACAAAGAATCGGCTGCGACAACGTGCTCGGACTCTGCAGTGGATCGCAACACCGGATTGCTTCCTCGGCGACCGGAGGCGAGAGAAGTGCCAATGAATTGGCAAGTGCGGAAGTGCTCTTCCTATCTATCCTCTGACCGACAAAGTCGCATCGAGAAGGCTCTAAGAGATAGACAAGAAGAGGAAGAGTACCGGATGCCATAGTCAATGGTAGCTCGAAGGTACCGAAGATGCGCTTCACCGCTTTGACGGTGAGATACGCGAGAGAAGCTCAAACCGAGCACAAAGACACCGAGAAAAGTGTATGTCCGGTCTCGAGGTGTGAGGTACAAGAGAGAGCCAATCATGCTCTGAACTCCTTTTGGTCAACTGGTTCGCGTCTTCATCGGATCAGAGCATTTGTAGATGCCATCGGAGTTGATCTTGGCTTTCCATCATTCATGTCGAAGCGCTGGGAGGTCTCGAGTGTATTTGCCTTGATGAAGAAAGGTACCCTCGAGTCTGTTTGATTTGGAAGCCAAGAAAGAAGCTCAACTCGCCCATCATGCTCATTTCAAACTCAGAGCTCATGACATCGGAAAACTGGGAAGCGAGCACGCGAGGAGCCGCCAAAGATAATGTCATCCACATAAATGCAGGACGAGCGGAAGATCGGTGCCTAGGCGGCGGATGAACAAGGTCTTGTCAATTTTACCCATCTCAAAACCATGGCTCAGCAGATAGGACTTAAGCCTTTCATACCAAGCTCTGGGAGCCTGCTTGAGTCCATACAAAGCTTTGGAAAGCCTGAAGCCATGGTTAGGGTATCTGGGTTCTCGAAACCGGAGGTCATCTCACATAGACTTCTTCCTCAATAAGGCCATTGAGGAAGGCACTCTTGACATCCATCTCGTAAAGCTTGAAACCCTTAGAAGTGCAAAGGCAAGCGAGATTCTAATGGCTTCAAGTCTAGCTACAGGCAAAGGTCTCTTGAAATCTAGACCCTCAACTTGAGAGTACCCCTGAGCTACCAGTCTAGCCTTGTTTCGAATGACTAACCCATCTTCACTTTGCTTGTTCTTGAACACCCATTTGGTCCCAATGATATTGTGACCTTGAGGGGGCTCAACAAGGGACGGACCTTGTTCCTTTCAAAGTTTTCCAATTCCTCGTGCATGGCGTTAGTCCATGACTCATCAGAAAGAGCATGACAAACGTCTTTGGGCTCAAACGAGGCAACAAAGCCAGAATGGAGACAGAATAGAGACATGCCAGTTTTTGAACGAGTGACTCGCTCAAAGAGATCTCCAATTATCTGCTCTGAAGGATGGTCCTTTTGAATGTGTCTTGGAGGTCGGGTGAGATGAAGAAGTGGCCTCTACCTCATTAGCGCAGACGAGATAGGACAGAGCCACTAGCTTGAGAAGAAGCGAAGGTAGGTGATCTCCTCGAGGTGCGGTGGAAGAGGGCACCTCAAGAGGAAGAGAAGGAACTGGATCGGGTAAACAACCCTCATCTCCATCCTCCTCATCGTCCACAAAGATGGACTCAGACTGCTCTAAGGAACCTGAGATATCAGGCCTAGTCCTGGGTGGCCTCATCGAAGGTCACCTCACTGAGTTTCTAACAATTTACTAGATTCGCAGCCTGCGGACTCTATAGGCACGAGAAGAAGTCGAGTAACCTGGAAAGATCCCATCACAAGATCGTGACTCGAACTTATCTAGGTTCCTGATTTGAGAATAAAACACTTGCAACCAAACACACGAAAATGCGAGAGGCTGGTTTTCGCCCATATCTCAACTCATAAGAAGTGCGATGCAAGAGTGCCCAAGAAAAACTCATTAGAAACATGACAAGCAAAGAGCAATTCCTCACCCAAAACTTCCTAGGTGTAGAGTACTCATCAAGCATCGTCCCGCCATCTCGACCTAAGATACGGTTCTTCCTCTCCACAACGCCATTTTGTTGGGGGCGTATGGAGACGCAGGCGGTGCTCTACACTGTCTCACCACAAAAACTCTCAAAGTAGGAATTCTTGAACTCGGTGCCATTATCGGTCGAATTGCTCGTAATGCACACAGGAGCTCAACAGAAGCCTACTAAAAGACCACGAAAAGAGTAAACGTCTCATCCTTCGAGGCTAAGAAAAACACCCAAGAATACCTCGAGAAGTCATCGACCACGACAAATACGTACCACTTCCTCCCATCGATGCACTCTAGCCGGTCCTCTGTGTCCATATGGAGCGATTGACACAGTGCATCTGTCATAGTCATCAGAATCGAGGATGTGAAGCGGCAACCATTTTGCCGTGCGGCAAGGAGCACAAACAAGATCCTTGACCATTTTGAGTTTCGCAAACCACGAATGAGATCGTGGCGCTAACTGGTCGATGATCAAATCCTATATGACCAAGTCTCCTATGCGAGAAAGTCAAATCACGGATTGAAGCAATTAAACATCGGAGAGGATCACGGAAGATCGAGAAAAATCAGACGAAAGATCCTCCCATATCGAAATCCATAAACTAGACTACCCAAGAATCAAGAATTTTGCAATTGTTTTTCTTAAAGCTCACCTCGAAACCGTCATCGGTGGTGAGATCGAAAGCGATTATCTCGCAGCTTACTTACTAAGGCAACATTTAAAATAAAAGAATCATTAATGCTCACGGTACCTTTAGCGATGACGCCCAAATGAAGCATCTCGAAGGTGATCGTCTCATCACAGGAGCGGGCTAGGAAGAAAACCAACGAGACTCACGGTCATATGACGTGAACAACCGGAGTCTACAATCCGGACCTTTCCCTTCGGCCGCGACCACGAGTCAAACAGAGTAAAGTCTCGATCTTGGGGTGAATCGGCGGTGATTTTGGCACCCAATACCGAGTAACACGGCGAGCGGATGAAGTAGTCAAGCAAGACCGACCTCTATCTACCCTACGCTCTCGTCACTCATCAAGTCAAAGATCTCACTGTTCTTTGGATCCGACCGCTATGGAAGAGCGAGTCGAAGTGCCGATAACATCTTGATCTCGCCAGTAGCTATCTCGAAAGGAAAACGAGATCTACCCTCGGGGCGGCGGAGTTACGACCAAAGGGAGCATGAGGACGAAACTCGAAAACTCGGAAAAACCAAGTCCTCGATCTCGCCCAAAATCATCGATGGAACAAACCTAGACCTCGTGTTGGTCTTAGGTGCACTCAAGATCCGGGCTGACCTCGAATGTGCCTAAGAGACTCAACATGGTCTCTCTGCGCGATCTTGGCACGCTGAAGCAATGATCAACTAAATGTCCATCTTTACGGCGGAAGGTGCAATGATACTTCGCCTTACGAGGGCGAAGTTGCGGTGGAATCACCTTGTCGTCGAAATCCTTTGAACAAAACCGCTGACTTAAAATTGACTTTCTCGATCCTGGGCTTAGTTTTGATCACACACAGTGCTATGGTTTTGAGCACTACGGTGGATGCTTCCTCATATCCTCCCGGATATCATATCCTAGACCACGATTAAATCTGCAAATTTTAGATTTGTCTAGAATGAGATTGAGCTTCTTCTTGCCTCCTACAAACCTCTCGAGAGTGTTCATAAGATACCGACACTCCAAAGAGAGAGGTGCAAGAAGAGCAGGGGAAGAAGGGACAGCAGAAGGTAAGGGAGCGGAAGAAGAACCAACAACAGAGGAAAGATTGGCTTGTGCACGCACACGGTAGACTTTGGGAAACAAATCCCATCGCTATGATTGGTTCACGTTGCTAGGCGTCTCTACCAAACCCTTAGACTTCTTCCCAAAGACACACAATACAAGCGGATGATTGTGTCTCTAGAAGGTCCTTAGTTAGTTTCATACATTTTCATCCAATGCAACCAAATCACATTTTAGTTTATTACAATGATTGCAAGGTGAGCTAACAAGGTCCTTAGAAGCATCTTGAGCCAATTTGTTATTGTGATCAATCATTTCTTGAAACCGCTTAGATCTGATTCTAATTCAAATAGATTAACTTAGGACAGTTTAAACAAGAAACAATAGGCTCTAGTAGCGCAGCTTGAAATTCAGCAATTTTGTGATCTGCCCGTTTTAGGTTCATCTTAAGATTATTACAATTTTCACAAGTTTCAGGCAGATCAAGCAACATGGTATAAAGACCTCTAAACGAATTGTCCTTAACCTCACATGAGGTGCAAGCAGTAGCCTCAATAGTAGTGGATGCAGGAGGTGCTACCCTACTCATCTCTAATTCAAAGAAGAAGGCTAATGTTCTCTACCTTAATCATGTCAAGTTCAGAGGACACACTATCATGCAAGGTCCTTAGTTTTTCCATATCATCAAGCAAAGCACAGCAAGTGTCACAATCATCACGGGAGGGAGCAGATGTAAGTAAAGAAAGCTCCCGTGATAGTCTAGCTACTTCCTTCTCCAACACAGAACACTTAGCCCTAGACTTAGCATGAAATCTACCTAGCTTAAGAAAAGCATCATTAAGCTGGTCGTAAGTGGGACTAACCTCGTCGGAGTCGAGTACGCTCATTGTCGCTCGATTCGCCCAGGGCCATGAAGCACATGCCGGAGAAGTTGCGTCGTCCTTGGGATCATGATCGCCCTTCCCATCATCGTCCTCCACCCCTCCACCTCGCCTGGTGTCCGCTCGTCGAGGCGGTGAGGACGCGATGGAACAGCTTCTTAGCCTTCCCAAAGTTGCGGAACTTCTTCTTGCCTTGGTCAGGTGCTGAGGGCTTCGTGTTGCGGTTCTTGTCGGTGTAGTCGTTCTTGCTTGGACCGCCATAGTCACCTTTGCCCTTCCCAAGCTTGGGACAGTTTGCTCGGATGTGGTTGGGGCCACCACACTCAAACAAATCACAGGACCTCCTCTCTTACCATCCCTCCTCCTCTTGTAAGCATGGGAAAACTTCCGAGCTAGGAGGGCTAGTTGTTCATCCTCAAGTCGCTCTAGCGATCATCGGTTATGTCACGAGAGCGGCTAGGAGAACCCACGTGTCGACTCGAAGAAGATCCGAAGTGGGATCGGTGACTAAAGCCATCGATTGTGACTTGACCTTGAGAGACAATGTCAATCTCGTGAGTCTTGAGACGCGAGTAAAGCGCATCAAGAGTCGTGGTCGAGAGGTCCGTGCTATCTTTGATGGTAGTCACTTTCATCTCCCAAACACGAAGATCAAGTGCGAAAGCATCTGTCGGCGTTATCCGAGTCGGGTATGTAAGACCGACCGCTCGGAGGTTGCTCAAGATTTTGTGAAAACGCGAAAAGCACTCGTCTAAAAGATTCACCGCCAAGCATTTCAAATTTATTGTACTCACGCTTGAACTGGTCTTGTCGAACCGTCTTAATCGAGTGGTGCCCTCATGGTATGCATCGAGGGTCACCCAGATGTCGTAAGCAGAAATCAAATGAGAAATACGATCAAACTCACTTCTGCTTAAACCCTGAATGATTATGTTCCTTGCCTTAGCATTTGCCTCAACATCAGCCATGTTTCCAAAGATTGATGTTCTCATCGGCGAGAACAAACAAATCTAACCTTCACCTTTCTCGGATGGCATACCCCGAGCACGGATGTAAGTTTCCATTCGGCTCTTCGAGAAGGGTAATCGGTATAACGATCTCGATTTTAGTAAATGATAATTAGATGCTTTTCATAGCATCACTGTTTATTTTGAAACTTGGGTATGTTGTTACAATCCAAAATATTGATTTGCTATTCTTTTTGTCTCCATCAATCTCAGCCCTCCCTTTTTGATCAAGTGGCTGGTTTTCTTGGAGTTTTTGTTGCTTCCTTGCTGCTGCTACCGAAGGCAACACAGGGCATTTGCAGCAGACTCTCTTCCATCTCCTTTCTTTGGTTGGGAGGCGGTCAATGATCAATAGAGAGCAAAGAGCTCCAAAGACAAAGACAATGACCTCTTTTCCTTTTCTTCTTTTCGGTTGGGAAGCAGTGTTTTGTCCAGCATGTACTTAGAGCAGCAGCCTTCTTTCCCTCTCTCTTCTTTCGGTTGGGGAGCAAAGTCTTGACCAACATGCAACTCTGAGTAGCAGTTTTCTCCTCTCTCTTTTTGGTAGGAGCACTCAGAGCCATCCAGATGGAGGCGGTGACAAGTTGCCACGTATCCCTGCTCTAGAACCCACTTCTTTTGCTTTGGAGATTTAACCTTCCTAGCTGTAGTGTTGAGCCACTGCCATTCTTGACTGCAAGTGTTGCTCATACTGCTGCTCATGCTTTCTTCCTTATCAGTGGAAAGTGAAGTAGCTCCCAGTGAACCGAGCCAGGAGAGCATCAAGTGGGGATTTCTGTTTTGGTTAAGCTGGGAAGGGGACTTGGGAGTTTTTCTTGTTGTGACCAAACCCTTAATCCCATTTTCTTCTACTCTAGCCGAAACAAAGTAAGTCTTTGTGTATGAAAAGATTAGTAAGCAATTCTTTTTAAAATCATTACGAGCTCGGTTCTAAACTGAAAAATCGCAGATTGATTGAAATCACTTTTGATAATTAGTTTGGGCTAAAGATTAAGAAATTGTTAACCTGTAGTTTTAGTGGTGTAACTCCACTCTAGTCTACATATCATTTTGTTCATAGCATAATACTTAGCAAGCTTGCAATTTCTGCAACCTGTATAGCAGCCCTCTGTACCTTGTCTATTTTCGGTTTTTAACAGAGTGCAGCAATTTCATTTCCTTTCTCATCACTTAGTGCTAAATGGTTAAATAGACTTTAGTTAATTGTTTAGCTACCACTTTAGCAAACATAGTGTTTTTGTCTTAGTGAAAGAAGTGGCAGACTTCACCCTTTGCAAAAGGATTTTGGTAGCCGACTGTGCATTGTCCAGTTTTCGGTTGGGCTAGTAGTGCACAGCAACATCATTTTTCTTGTCAATTACTGTTAGCAAATGGTGGGTTAATTTCCTAATCTAATTAGGAATACCCTAAGCTAAAGTATAGTACTTTGCTTGTGATCATTTAAATCAGCAATTTACAATTGGTGTTTGTCCTGTTCAGTTTTCAGAAAAACTGAAAACTGTATTTTTGTTTGAACCGAATTTTAGTAGTTAGTGCTAACTAATGTTTGGTGAGGAGTTAGGCTTCTTAGTATACTCATTTAGTTGTAGCTTAATCTGAAATAGTATTTTCTCTTAGCCTAATGCAGTAGCAAGTTTTCTTTTGTGAAACTGTACAGTTTTCGGTTTTTGTTAACCTGAAAACTGCAATCCTGTTGAACCGAAATCTGGTCTTGAGTGTCCACAAATGATTAGTGTTGAGCTAGACTTTAAAATATACTCATTTAGCTGTAATTTAATCTAAGGATACCAATTTCTCTTAGCCTAATTCATCAGATAGCTTTCTTTTGTGAAATAGCATAGTTTTCGGTTTTGACAAATCTGAAAACTGCTGTTTTGGTTGAGCTAAAATTTGCTAATTAGTGTTATTGGATGCTAGGTGATAAGTTAAACTTGTAGAGGTACTTATCTAGCTATAACTCCATCTTGTATGTCAATTGGTTATAGTCTAATGAAGCTTCAAGTTGGCATCTCTAAATCTGTCCAGACTTTCAGATTTTCAAAATCTGATTTTTGCTTTACCTTGTAAGCCTCAAATCTTGATGTCTACTAGTATTTGATGCTAAATAGTATGCTAGGCTATAAGTTTTACTCATTATCTAGTTATCTAAGTAAAATCATTGCTTGGTTCTTAGCAAAATCAGCAAGCCATCACTTTGTAATCACCCAAAGTTCATTTTTGCTAAACTCAAAGCAGTAGTGATCTAAACTGAAATTGATGTTGGTTGATAGCTGATAGTAGGAGATGAATTAGACTTAGTATATTTCTCATTTAGTTGGGAATTAGTCCAGAATATCATTTTCTTCTAATGCCCTAGTTCCTCAATCTGATTTTTGTAAACCTTTCTTGATTTTGGTTTTGCTAAAAACTTGAAACTTGTAATCCAGATTTTGATCATATTGCTTGTGAATGTTAGCTGATGCTATGTGATGAGTAGGTTTTAAATATTACCATTTAGTTGTAGCTTTATCAAAGCATCATTCTCTTAATCTAATGAAACATCTAACTTTTCTTTGCAATCAATCTAGATTTACGTTTTGCAAAACTCAAATCGTAGTTTTTTCGATTTCCATTTCAGTTTAGCTATTGGTGGTCATGCCAACCACATGCAACCTATTGTTGACCTCTATTCCTTCTAGTAAAGAATGCAAGTGTTAAGTTAAATTTCAGATTTAGAAATTTGAAACTCTAGTTCTTTACTAATCAAATCTGAACCTGTAATGCTTTTCTAACCCATTATATTCTGATAGCAAATGTATTAGTTATTATATATGGGGTAGTGTCCTTGAGTAAGATATGACTTAAGCATGTTGTTAAATATGCATTGAGCTATTGATCATGCACTCTTTTCTGCATTTTGATCTTTGCCATTTTCTTGCTATTCATTGGACTTTTGTGTTCTAGATACTGGTTCTTCTGAGATTGTTGAATCTTTTGTTGAGCCACCAGAACCTGAACAAGAGGTTATCTATTATTACCAAGGCAAGCTTCCTCTACGCACCATGTTGATCCTAATCTTTTGAAGCTGTAGATTTATAAAATACAAATGATCTTTGTTGCATGCAATTTTCTAAAAGACTATTTATGTTCATTCCTAGTTAGCTATGACCAGAACTTATGGCTTACCTTGAATTGATCATACACTCAACCTACGATAGTTTGTGGTGATATAATACTAAATTTTCAATTTTGCTTAGCCATGCAGTCCATAGAACGGTAATGTTTGACAGGCTTATCTTGTCAAACCTGGGGAAACAACAAATACATTTTTATTTCTGTTGATTCTTTGTTCAGTTTCTTTAAATATGATATGAATCTAAATCTTGTTGTTAAACTTAATTCAAATCTGGACAAGTGGATGCTAGTGATGGTGCCTAGTGCACGAGAATGGGAAATGTGGATGTCTTGTCTGGGTTGATTAAGGACTGAACTCTGACGGCCCAATTCAAGCACCAACGCATTTCCACATGCAAGTGTATGGGTATTTGTTTGGTTAAGTAAAGGGTTAATATTATTGAGTTGGATACAGGAGAGTAAGGACATGTGTATTGATTTCATATGGCATAGATGCTTAAGTCTTCGGGCCGTGTCGTATGCCATGTGGAACCTATATCGATATCAGATGTTCTTAGAAGGGTAAGGGCGTAGATGTGTTACATCGCATGTACGTACTTCGAGGGCCCGATCATGTGTAATATGTGTGGCTAACACGAGTTTGCATTTAATTGACTGGTCGGCATTCCTGTACAACATGTGAACCCGGCTGAATATATGCTATCATCGTTGTTTAAGCGGGATCACTTTCACATGGGTCATCCAACTCAATAGTGTTAACTTGTTGAAAATACCGAATCTTAGTTTACCTACGGCATACCAAAGGCGGTGTGCTATTATCCTAGGGGCTACGGGCTAACTAAGTCATGTGGGTAAAGATGTACACCGCAGGATTAAAACTATTCGAATAGCCGTGTCCACGATTCACGACAACGCTTGGATTGATGTCACTGTATAGAATTTGCTCTCATTTGGGTTTTGGAAATTTTAATTTCGGCATGAGGAGTGTCATGATTGGTTTGGTAATGATCGGTGATTATTATTGATCTCGCTTATGCTTATGTTCAATAACTTATCGCTTTTAGTCCAAATTGAATTATCAAAATTGCTTTGTCAAAATTTAGCAATTGTAGGTTAATATGTATCGCTTTATGCAAATTGAACCATTAAGCCTTTCGTTGATAACCTTATGCATATAAAATTCTATTCCTTTGTATAGGTTCTTCTAAACACTTTCTTTTATTAGTTTGTGTAAGACTTCTTTGAGTACCTTTCGTACTCAAGGTTTATGACCTCTTGTTGCAGGTGAGGATGGATATCTTTATGAGATGCCCGTTAGCGCCGACCTGGGTGACGCTAACGAGTAATGCTAGTTCTAGCCTCCACGCAATAGCCTGCGGGATAATGGGGCCATTGGTGGTTTTGCTTTTATGTTTTTGTTTCCGCTGTTGCTCTTTTTGTTAATGACCCAAGGTCATCTGTTTTTATTCGGTACTGTAGCAACCTAGTGCTGTATCAACCGAATTTGGAGATGTAATTATTGATGTATAATTATGTGAATGTATGACTTGTATGTGAATGATGCAATGTTGTTTAAGGATATATGTGCAATATTTCGATCCCGGGAAATATTGCATGACATATATCTGAGAACCTGAATGTTGAAATTGTTACTTGTTATCATTATGCTTTTAGTATGATTCTTAATAAAGGATTTGCACTGTTCCTTAAATAAGAATTATGCTATCAGTATAATTTTAATAAGGCACATTTCAATAATTGAGGGTCTCACAGCGTTGGTATCAGAGCATACGTTTGCCTGTAGGATAGAATTAGCATGGTTGTTGCCTTTAGTGAGTCTCTGTGATACTATTTTAACATAATTAATTTCTAAAAGATCTAAGCATGCTGTCTTTTACTTCTTATCTTCTTTTAGTATCAATTCTTATCCACCTTTCTTTTGATTTTTTTTAAGATCAGTTTCTTACCTACCTTGTCTTTATACGTAGATGAGTGGTCGGTATTTGATTAAGGAGACTCATGTAGAAGGTGTGGACGGGTTTCACCTTACTTGAGACATGATGTGGCGAGCTAATTTCACTTATCGGCCAGTATGCCATCTACCGTAGAGACCGAGGGCTGGTATGGAAGAGTACCAAGCTATCATTAATGTGATCGCAGACGGTGGTGGGTAGTGTTCCCTACTGCATCCATGTGCGTGCCACCTCCGAGTCTATGGCTGTGCAGGAAGCTGCGCGTAGGATGATGAGCCTCCTTCGTCATGACTTGACTGAGTGTCTCACCACCCTATGTGCACTTCCCAAAGCAAGGCCCTAGATCGGATGTGATTACGCTTGATGAGATACTGATTTGAGAGGACCCATCGACGCTGAGTTAGCTAGGTTGGTCCGTATCATGGCCCAAACCTATCACCGCCTCGCACACGAGTTATGGGAGACCGCCATCGCTTGCACGAGGCACAAGAATATTTGAGGCTTGGTGTTGTCACAAACCGCGTTCCTCGTAGCGTGCTTTATGGCAACAATGAGATTCCACCACCGCCACTGTACCCCAAGGATGGCGACTTCGAAGTTCGGGATGGTTCTGTTTTTGGTCGGTGTCGTCGGGCGGGATGTCTGCTGGATTTCCTCGCACTCGCCGCCTACTCACTCTGGGGACATCATCTGCTGTTGGGTTCTCCCACTCGCCTCATTAGCCCATCGAACCCTTTAGATCTTGGTTCACCGAGGCTCATTTGCTAAATGAGTTTCGGTGAATTTTAACCGAGACGACCATGTTTAGGGTGAAGGATGTAATCGGCTTTAGTTGTGTAATAGGCTAGTAGTTGTCCATTAAGTAGTGTGTAATAGCATAGCCTATGTCTGTATAAATATTGTGTGCTAACGTTTGTATTTTAAAACATGGTGAGGTAGTGGCCGACTTGTGTATTTTGGGTATAACATGTTTCCTGTTGGCTATTAATAAAGTGGATGCAGACTTTTGGTTGTAATTGAATCTGTTATAGTCTTTGTTCAGTCGATATTTCATGGAATGGAAGCCGCATCTTTTCTTGTAATTTGTGCTTTGTTGTTTTTGGTGTTAATTGGTTGCATATCATGACATACTGCATGCTTAGGTTTAGTATTTAATTAATTTCTTTCTCCAAAGCTTGTATGTGTTAGCACGAGTGTATCCTTGTTATAATGTTAACCATTATATGGCAACAGGATGACAGGACCAACCACTCGATCGCGAACACAACAAGAGGAGAGGTTCTCCACCCCTGTTCTTCAGACTCAGGGGGAGCAGACGGACCCTTCCGGATCCCATGGTCCGCAAGGTGGTAGGCAGGAAGAGGAGCTTCCTCCACCACCCACTATGGCGGATGTGCTCATGCAAATTGAGCGCAACCGCATGGACGAGAGCGCATCTTGGAGCAGATTGCGCTCAATACCTCTTCCATCACTCCACCGGTGGTAGAGCGGGAGTTCGCATGGGGTGGAAGTCTTGTCGACTTTCAACGGACTAATCCGCCAAACATTCTCTAGCTCCTGTGATCCTTTGGAGGCGGAGGATTGGCTTAAGGAGATTAAAAGAAGCGACCATTGCCCAAAGTGCTCGAAAGGAGAAGGTCCTATATGCTAGCTACCGATTGATGGGCGGCTAGCAATTGGTGGGATAATTATCGGCTATCCAACCCGCGGATATACTCCTACCTGGCTTGAGTTCATGGAGGCCTTTCGCGAGGCCCATATACCTGAGGGAGTGATGATGCTCAAGCAGCAGGAATTTCTCGCTCTCAAGCAAGGGCGAACATCAGTGACCGAGTACCTTCATGAGTTTAATTTTCTTGCTCGGTATGCCCCTGACGATGTTTCGACGGACGCTCGTCGTCGAAACCGTTTCATGAATGGTTTATCTGAAGAGTTGCAGTTGGCTTTGGCGGTGCAAGATTTCAGAAATTTCCAACATCTTGTGGACAAAGCCATCATTGCTGAAACTAAAAGCAAGGCATTGGAAGAGTCGCGGAAGCGGCAAAAGGTTACCCAATTTGCATCCAGTAGCCGTTCAGTCAGACCGCGTCTGTGGCGGCCTCGGCCTTCCGGCGCGCGATTTGGTTCCACCTGTGGCGCCGATGTTTGCTTTTCGCCCACCGCCACCTTCTGGGCAGTCCCGACCTAGTGGACACAGACCACCTGCTGCCATCAATGTCAGGCCGGGTGTGATATGCTATCATTGTGGACGCCCGGGGCATTTTGCAAATCAGTGTTTTGCTAAGGCAAAGGGTTGCCACTGCTCACCATCTCCGGCTCTTGTTCGCCCCGCACCTTCTCCAAAGGCAATTGCTAAGCTCGATCCGATTCCCCGTGGCCGTGTAAATCAATTAATCACAAGAAGCGGCCGAGGCACTGAAGTTATCCTTGGTATGCTCCTAGTTAATTCGGTTCGGCCATCGCTTTATTTGACTCTGGAGCATCCCATTCTTTTGTTAGTAGGCAGTTTGCTACTCAACATCAGTTAGTTATGCATCATCTTCATCCACCACATATTATTCATTCGCCTGGTCGGTATTTTTAACTGATCAAATCTGCCTTAATGTCAATATCATTATTGAAGGGTAGATTTTTGGCGCACTGATTGTGATAAATTCACAAGGTTTAGATGTTATTTTGGGAATGGATTGGTTGACCAAGAATGCAGGGCAAATTAATTGTGCCCAACGAACCATATCCGTCACTAATAAAATGGCCTTTCACCATTTTTCAATCTAGAACAGTTCATTCTCATCCGGTGCGATGAAAATGGATACCACCCTACTTTGGAGTCGCACCGGTAGTATGTGAATATCCGGACGTTTTTCCTGAAGACCTTCCCGGTATGCCACCAGATCGGGAAGTGGAGTTCGTGATTGAACTAGTTCTGCATCGCTCCCATATCGAGAAGACCTTATCGCATGCCTTCTAATGAGTTGTTTGAATTGAAGAAACAATCGGGAGAATTGCTTGACAAAGGATTCATTAGACCGAGTTCCTCACCATGGGGATGCCCGCCATCTTTGTCCAAAAGAAAGACAAGACTTTACGGATGTGTGTGGATTACCGTCAGTTAAATGAAGTCACTATCAAAAACAAATATCCTTTACCTCGAATCGATGATCTATTTGACCGCTTGATCGAGCCCGTATCTTTTCTAAGATTGATTTGCGATCGGGCTATCATCGATCAAGGTTAGAGCCGAGGACATTCCAAAGACAAAGATTCTCTACTCGCTATGGGTTATATGAATATCTTGTCATGTCCTTTGGCCTAACCAATGCTCCAAATTATTTTATGAATCTTATGAATTCGGTCTTCATGGAATTCTTGGATAAGTTTGTTGTTGTGTTTATTGACGACATTCTTATCTATTCCAAGTCCGCCAAGAGCATGATCAAGATTTGAGACTTGTGCTAGATACACTTCGCAAGCATCATTTGTATGCTAAATTTAGCAAGTGTGCTTTACCGCTCAAACAAGTTGCATTCTTGGGACATGTATTATCCGAAGGAGGTATTACGGTTGATCCCAAAGAAGATACAAGATGTATTGACCGAAGCGACCTCGGAATGTTCATGAAGTTCGAGTTTTCTTGGACTTGCGGGTTATTACCGTCGGTTCATTGAAAATTTCTCTAAAATTTCTAGGCCTCTGACCCAGCTTCTAAAGAAGGAGAACAAATTCTTTTGGTCAGTGGAGTGTGAAAACAGTTTTCAGCTCCTGAGAAAGCTCCTGACCGAAGCTCCTGTTCTCACTCTTCCAGATATCCATAAGACTTTTGATATCTATTGTGATGCATCTCGCCATGGACTTGGCTGTGTACTTATGCAAGAAGGCCGAGTTGTGGCATATGCATCCAGGCAGTATGCGACCTCATGAGGTGAATTATCCTACTCATGATTTGGAATTGGCGGCCGTAGTCCATGCATTAAAGATTTGGCGACATTACCTTCTTGTGTAATCGCTATAAATATATCCGATCATAAAAGCCTGAAATATATATTCACTCAAGTGGACCTGAATATGAGGCAAAGAAGATGGCTTGAATTGATCAAGGACTACGATATGGGTATTCACTACCATCCTGGCAAAGCCAATGTTGTGGCTGATGCTTTAAGCAGAAAGTCACATTGCAATTGCTTATCAACAATTCCCCTGGCTAAGAGCTTATGTGCTGATTTTCAGCGCTTAAGTCTCGAAATGGTAGCAGATGGATTTCTTGCTGCTTTGGAAGTGAAGTCAACCTCAAGATCGATTCAAAGCTCGAAAACCGATGCCGAGGTGGCGTAAATCAAGGAAAATTTGAAGCGCGTAAAGCCATCGAATTCTCTCAAGATGCCGATGGTCTCCTTGAGATCGCAATCGCTTGGTGGTACCTTCAAATTCTCAATTGAGAGAGCTAATTCTCAAAGAAGCTCATAATTCCAAGTTTTCTATACATCCTCGAAGTACTAAGATGTACCAGGACTTGAAGAAGACATTTTGGTGGAGCGGATGAAAAGGCAAATTGCTCAAGATGTTGTCGAGTGCGATATTTGCCAAAGGGTTAAAGCCGAGCACTTAAAACCTCTTTGGTACCCTTCACCCTTGCCTATTCCACAATGGAAATGGGAAGAAGTCGGTATGGATTTTGTTACTGGACTTCCAAAAACTCGAGAATGGGTTTGATGCCATTTGGGTGATCATTGATCGCCTAACAAAAGTGGCTCATTTTATTCTGTCAAAACCATTTTCAATGGCAAGCGATTAGCGAGCTCTATATTGCTAAGATTGTTTGTCTTCACGGTGTTCCAAAAGTCATTGTCTCGGATCGTGGACCTCGGTTCACATCTCATTTCGAATTGTCTCCATCAAGCCATGGGGATGAACTCTTTCAAGATCGCTTATCATCCTCAAACCGTGGTCAAACCGAAAGGGTAAATCAAGTGATGGAAGATCTTCTTAGAGCACATGTGCTATCATATGGCAAGAAGCGGGAAAAATCTTTGCCGTATGTGGAGTTTTCCTACAATAATAGCTATCAAGCAAGTATTCAAATGTCACCTTTTGAAGCCTTGTATGGGAGAGCTTGTAGGACTCCATTGAATTGGTCCGAAGTCCGTGAAAGACCATTTTATGGTCCAGACTTGGTAATAGAAGCCAAGAGCAAGTTAAATCGATTCGAGACCGATCAAAACCTCCGTCTCGCCGGAAGAGCTATGCTGACCATCGTCGGCGTGAGTTAAGCTTTGAGGTAGATGATTATGTCTATCTTAAAGTATCACCAATGAAAGGCACTCATCGTTTTCAGGTGAAAGGAAAGCTAGCACCTCGTTATATCGGACCCTTCCGAATCATTGCAAAACGAGGAGCTGTAGCTTATCAATTAGAGCTACCTGAGTCTCTCTCGGCAGTGCATGATACTTTTCATATTTCTCAGCTGAAGAAATGCCTTCGTATTCCTACCGAGGCCACTGCTTATGAGCATCTTGATCTCCAACCAGATCTTTCCTATCAAGAGCAACCGGTGCGTATTCTTGATGAAATGGAACGCAGAACAAGAAACCGCACCGTCAAGTTCTTAAAAGTTCAGTGGGCTAATCATTCAGAAGATGAAGCCACGTGGGAGCGTGAAGATCTGATGAGGATTGAACACCCCCATCTTTTCGCTGTTTAAAAATTGCCTTTGAGACAAGAAAGGCAAGGTTAAACAAAGCAATGTAAAGAAAGGATGTAATAACAACACTATGTTGTCTATTAGAATCTTTCTTTGCTATCTTTATAGGAAGTCAAAACAACATGTGTTTTATCTCCAGAAAGAACCATTTCAGCTGAATTCCTTTGCAACTTTTGAACTGTCCGAAATCTCGGGACGAGATTCTCTTAAGGGGGGTAGGTTTGTAATGATCTCAGCTTTTTAGTAAACAAGAATTAGATGCTTTTCATAGCATCACCGCTTATTTTGAAACTTGAGTATGTTGTTACAATCCAAAATATTGATTTGCTATTTCTTTTGTCTCCATCAATCTCAGCCATCCCTTTTCAATTAAGTGGCTGGTTTTCTTGGAGCCTTTGTTGCTTCCTTGCTGCTGCTAAAGAAGGGAGCACAGGGCAGCTGCAGCTAAGCTCTGTTTTCCTTCTTCTTTTCGGCTGGGCATAGCAACCAGTGCAGAGCAGCAGCTTCAGCACAGCAGCAGCTTTGTTTTCTTTCTTTTCTTTCGGCTGAGAACAATGCAAATGAAAGCAAAAAAGTTCGCATGTATAAAGCGGCTCAAAGAAGACAAAGACCTTTTTCTTTTCATTCCTTCTTTTCAGTTGGGAAGCAGTGTTTTGTCCAGCATGTACTCAGGGCAGCTGCTCTCTTTCCCTCTCTCTTCTTTCGGCTGAGGGCAGTGCAGCCGGTCAGCAGTACCACCTCAGCATCTCTAGAATCCTCTCCTTTGCTCTGGAGCTTTAACCCTTCCCAAGCTTTAGTGTTTAGCTCCTTGCCCTTTTCCTTGACTGAAACAGCTTCTCTGATTCTCTCTTCTTTCGGTGGAGTTAGGTTAGCTCTGCTGAAACCGAGCCGGTTAGAACATTGCTGGGTGATCTTTTGCTTCGGAAGGGATGTGGTTTTCTGAAATTTCCTTGTTCAACCGAAGATCATAGTTTCTTCTCTAGTCAGTATTTGGTAAGACATGATCTTATGTCTTTTCTTCTTAGTTTCTCCAATTCGATTTAGGGCTAAATCCTTTTCTTGTTGACTGTTGTCGGTCAAACCGACAAAAAGCTGTAGCTTCATTCATTCGGTTGATCTTTGTTGGTTAATGCTAGCAAGAGTTGGTCTAGGGTAATATCTACTTTAAAGATTAGTTTTAACTCCAATTAAGAACCTTTTGTTTAGTATATTTTCAAATCAGCCAAATCTGCAATCTCTGTCTCTTTGCTGTTTTTGCTGTTGGCCAATCCGACAAAAGACAATCAGTCTTCCTCTCTTAATTCCTGTCACTTGCTGATTAAAGGTTAAGCTAGGTCTTGGTATTAGTTAAGCATACTTTAAGCTTAAGCAAACCTTTTATCTTGTTCAAAGTTTAATCACAACCAACTTGATTTTGTGATCTGCTTTGTATTGAACATGCATTATCCGATTTTGATTTGCTTGCTTTGTGTGCAGCGATTCCATTACTTCCTATCTTGGTGTTAGTAGTAGATGAGTTATTTTGCTAACCTTGATAGGAATGCTCTAAGCTAAGGTATAGCATTTGCTATGGGTGTTAAATTCAGCATCTGTCAATTGCTTTATGCCCAGTTTTCGGTTTTCTGAAATCTGAAAACTGCATCTCTGTTTTAACCGAAAATTGGTAGTTAGTGCTAACAAATGTTTAGTGTTGAGCTAGACTTTAAAATATACTCATTTGACTGTAATTTAATCTAAGAATATCAATTTTCTTAGCCTAATACATCAGATAGCCTTCTTTTGTGAAATAGCAGTTTTGTTTTGACAAATCAAAACTGTTGTTTTGCTTGAGCTGAAATTTGCTAATTAGTGTTAAGGGATGCTAGGTGATAAGTTAAACATGTATAGGTACTTATCTAGCTATAACTCCATCTTGTATGTCAATTTGTTATAGTCTAATGAAGCTTCAAGTTGGCATCTCTAAATCTGTCCAGATTTTGATTTCAAAATCTGATTTTTGCCTTACTTTGTAAGCCTCAAATCTTGATGTCTACTAGTATTTGATGCTAAATAATATGCTAGGCTATAAGTTTTACTCATTATCTAGTTATCTAAGTAAAATCATTGCTTGGTTCTTAGCAAAAATCAGCAAGCCATCACTTTGTAATCAGCCCAAAGTTCATTTTTGCAAAACCTGAAACTGTAGCAGTCTTAACTGAAATTGATGTTGGTTGATAGCTGATAGTAGGAGATGAATTAGACTTAGTATATTTCTCATTTAGTTGGGAATTAGTCCAGAATATCATTTTCTTCTAATGCCTTAGGTCCTCAATCTGATTTTAGTAAATCTGCCCAGTTTTCGGTTTTGCCAAAGTTTGAAACTTGTAATCCAGATTTTGAATCATATTGCTTGTGAGTGTTAGCTGATGCTATGTGATGAGTAGGTTTTAAATATTGCTCATTTAGTTGTAGCTTTATCAAAGCATCATTCTTTCTTAATCCAATGAAACATCTAACTTTTTCTTTGCAATCAATCTAGATTTCTGGTTTTTGCTAAAAGCTAAAGCGTAGTTTTTCTGATTTCCATTTCAGTTTAGCTATTGGTGGTCATGCCGGCCACATGTAACCTATTGTTAGCTTCTATTCCTTCTAGTAAAGAGTGCAAGTGTTAAGTTAAATTTCAGATTTTGAAATTTGAAACTCTAGTTCTTTACTAATCAAATCTGAACCTGTAATGCCTTTCTAACCCATTATATTCTGATAGCAAATGTATTAGTTATTATATATGGGGTAGTGTCCTTGAGTAAGATATGACTTAAGCATGTTGTTAAATATGCATTGAGCTATTGATCATGCACTCTTTTCTGCATTTTGATCTTTGCCATTTTCTTGCTATTCATTGGACTTTTGTGTTCTAGATACTGGTTCTTCTGAGATTGTTGAATCTTTTGTTGAGCCACCAGAACCTGAACAAGAGGTTATCTATTATTACCAAGGCAAGCTTCCTCTCTGCACCATGTTGATCCTAATCTTTTGAGCGTAGATTTATAAAATACAAATGATATCTTGTTGCATGCAATTTTCTAAAAGACTATTTATGTTCTGTTCCTAGTTAGCTATGACCGTAACTTATGGCTTACCTTGAATTGATCATACACTCAACCTACGATAGTATGTGGTGATATAATACTAAATTTTCAATTTTGCTTAGCCATGCGATCCATAGAACGGTAATGTTTGATGTGCTTATCTTGTCAAACACGGGAAACAACAAATACATTTTTATTTCGTTGATTATTTGTTGATTTCTTTAAATATGATATGAATCTAAATCTTGTTGTTAAACTCAATTCAAATCGGACAAGTGGATGCTAGTGATGGTGCCTAGTGCGAGAATGGGAAATGTGGATGTCTTGTGCAGGTTGATTAAGGAGTGAACTCGACGGCCCAATTCAAGCACCAACGCACTTCCACATGCGATTGTATGGTATTTGTTTGGTTAAGTAAAGGGTTAATATTATTGAGTTGGATACAGGAGAGTAAGGACATGTGTATTGATTTCATATGGCATAGATGCTTAAGTCTTCGGGCCGTGTCGTATGCCATGTGGAGCTTATATCGATATCAGATGTTCTTAGAAGGGTAAGGGCGTAGATGTGTTACATCGCATGTACGTACCTTCAGGGCCCGACTGCGGTGTAATATGTGTGGCTAACACGAGTTTGCATTTAATTGACTGTCGGCATTCCTGCATACAACATGTGAACCTCGGTTGAATATATGCTATCACCGTTGTTTAAGCGGGATCGATTTCACATGGGTCATCCAACTCAATAGTGTTAACTTGTTGAAAATACGAATCTTAGTTTACACGTAGGCATACCAAAGGCGGTGTGCTATTATCCTAGGGGCTACGGGCTAACTAAGTCATGTGGGTAAAGATGTACACCCTGCGCAGGATTAAAACTATTCGAATAGCCGTGTCCACGGTTACGGACAACGCTTGGATTGATGTCACCTGTATAGAATTTGCTCTCATTTGGGTTCTGGAAATTTTAATTTCGGCATGAGGAGGATTATGATTGGTTTGGTAATGATCAGTGATTATTATTGATACTGTTTATGCTTATGTTCAATAACTTACTGTTTTTAGTCCAAATTGAATTATCAAAATTGCTTTGTCAAAATTTAGCAATGGTAGGTTAATATGTATCGCTTTATGCAAATTGAACCATTTAAGCCTTCTGTTGATAACCTTATGCATATAAAATTCTATTCCTTTGTATAGGTTCTCCTAAACACGTTCTTTTATTAGTTTGTGTAAGACTTGCTGAGTACCTTTCGTACTCAAGGTTTATGACCTCTTGTTGCAGGTGAGGATGGATATTTATATGAGATGCCCGTTAGCGCCGATCTGGGTGACGCTAACGAGTAATGCTAATTCTAGCCTCCACGCAATAGCCTGCGGGATAATGGGGCCATTGGTGGTTTTGCTTTTATGTTTTTGTTTCCGCTGTTGCTCTTTTTGTTAATGACCCAAGGTCATCTGTTTTCATTCGGTATTGTAGCAACCTAGTGCTGTATCAACCGAATTTGGAGATGTAATTATTGATGTATAATTATGTGAATGTATGACTTGTATGTGAATGATGCAATGTTGTTTTAGGATATATGTGCAATATTCACTGATCCTGGGAAATATTGCATGACATATATCCGAGAACCTGAATGTTGAAATTGTTACTTGTTATCATTATGCTTTTAGTATGATTCTTAATAAAGGATTTGCACTGTTCCTTAAATAAGAATTATGCTATCAGTATAATTTTAATAAGGCACATTTCAATAATTGAGGGTCTCACAAGGTGCTACCCTACTCATCTCTAATTCAGCAAGAAGGCTAATGTTCTCTGCCTTAATCATGTCAAGTTCAGAAGACACACTATCATGCAAGGTCCTTAGTTTTTCCATGTCATCAAGCAAAGCACAGCAAGTGTCACAATCATCACGGGAGGGAGCAGATGTAAGTAAAGTAAGCTCCCGTGATAGTCTAGCTACTTCCTTCTCCAACACAGAACACTTAGCCCTAGACTTAGCATGAAATCTACCTAGCTTAAGAAAAGCATCATTAAGCTGGTCATAAGTGGGACTAACCTCATCGGAGTCGGATACAGCTCATTTGTCGCTCGATTCGCCCGAGGGCCATGAAGCACATGCCGGAGAAGTTGCCGTCGTCCTTGGGATCATGATCGTCCTTCCCATCATCGTCACTCCACCCCTCCACCTCGCTGGTGTCCAGTTCGTCGAGGGCGGTGAGGACGTGATGGAACAGCTTCTTAGCCTTCCCAAAGTTGAGGAACTTCTTCTTGCCTTGATCAGGTGCTGAGGGCTTCGTGTTGCGGTTCTTGTCGATGTAGTCGTTCTTGCTTGGACCGCCATAGTCACCTTTGCCCTTCCCAAGCTTGGGACAGTTTGCTCGGATGTGGTTGGGGCCACTACACTCGAAACAAATCACAGGACCTCCTCTTTTACCATCCCTCCTCCTCTTGTAAGCATGGGAAAACTTCCGAGCTAGGAGGGCTAGTTGTTCATCCTCAAGCCGCTCTAAGCGATCATCGGTTATGTCACGAGAGCAGCTAGGAGAACCCACGTCGACTCGTAAGAAGATCCGAAGTGGGATCGATTACTAAAGCCATCGATGTGACTTCGACCTTCGAGAGACAATGTCAATCTCGTGAGTCTTGAGGCGAGTACGCAGCGCATCAAGAGTTAGGGTCGAGAGGTCCGTGCTATCTTTGATGGTAGTCACTTTCATCTCCCAAACACGAAGATCAAGTGCGAAAGCATCGTCGGCGTTATCCGAGTCGGGTATGTAAGACCGACCGCTCGGAGGTTGCTCAAAATCTTGTGAAAACGCGAAAAGCACTCGTCAAGAGATTCACCAGCAAGCATCTCAAATTTGCTGTATTCACGCTTGAACTGGTCTTGTCGAACCGTCTTAATCTGAGTGGTGCCCTCATGGTATGCATCGAGGGTCACCCAGATGTCATAAGCAGAAATCAAATGAGAAATACGATCAAACTCACTTCTGCTTAAACCCTGAATGATTATGTTCCTTGCCTTAGCATTTGCCTCAACATCGGCCATGTTTCCAGCATTGATGTTCTCATCGGCAGGAACAGCAAATCTAACCTTCACCTTTCTCCAGATGGCATACCCCTGAGCCTGGATGTAAGTTTCCATTCGGCTCTTCCAGAAGGGGTAATCCAGACCATCAAACACTGGAGGCTTGGTGGAATACTTGTCCATTGCCATGGCTCAACCGACCGGTTAAGATCTATCAAGAAGAGCTAACCGGCTCTGATACCAATTGAAGGACCGAAATGGCAACAGAGGGGGGGTGAATGGTGCAATAAAAATTAGGAACTCCCCTTTACTGTATTTAAAACAAATCTACAAAGCCCTCTGGATCTCTTAAAAAGAGTGAAGCAAAATCAAAGAATGAAAACAAACTTGAGATTGTTTCACAAGAATCGGAAGGTCCGATTCTACCCGTGGTAGTTCCAAGACCGGTAGTTCGAGATCGGTCGGAAGTTCGCTGCATGATAGTTCATACGGCCAGAAGAACAAGTGCTTCGGGTTTTTCCCAAAATTCCGAAATACTAAATCTTGAATGCTCTTCTCAGGTCAAGTTTCACAGGACATCATCCTAAACAACATCTTGACCTCATGGAGAAGAATCACAAACAAAGATTTAACAAACAAGCCAAAATCGGATTTCTTGAAGAAGGGGCAAGAAAAACCAAAACTCACAATAGGCACGAATCTCAGATTCTCATTATGAAACTTTGATAATAGATTAGCAATATCAAAACGATTCTAGATATGAAGATTCAAGCTATTTCATAAGACGAATCAAGAGATACATCAAAACCCTAGCTATTCAAGAGAAGAACAGAGAGAAGGAAGAGGACATAAACAAGTAATCAAAACTCAGAGTTTCATTGATAGATATCAAATGTTTACAGATGGAAACATAGAGGAAAGATTACATAAGATTCCAGATCATACTCTCCCTCTCAACAAGCTCTCAAAAGCAAAACAAATCTTTTCTAGAGCTAACCTAATTTTCTCTCCAAAAAAGTCTAACCCTAACTCCGTGGTTCTCCCTATTTATAGCCTTGGCTAATGGGCCTCCAACCCATTAAGCCCGCTACACCCGAACGGAACCGCCTCCACTTTTGCCGCTTTGCGAAAAGACCCTTCGCCCTGCGCACCTTCCGAAGCCTCCGTACACCTTGTTGTGCACGACTCATAACCGCTTCAAGATTCACGCCGTCTTGACACATCCCGGCCGTTCGACCTCAATGCCTCCTGCGCCTAGTCCGGTCCACGTGTCTCGCCACGACTCCATCTTGATGCCCTGCGATCAACACAGATAAAAACACATCACATAGCATTGCACAATATCATAGCATCAATATTTGTATAAGACTCAAACTCATACAAAATCAAAATCACAAAATAATCTTCTACGCGATTCGGACACAATCGGAAGTTCCGACTTACCACAAATGAAGTTCCGATTCGAATTATCCAAGATTTGTCGGGAATATCGGAAGTTTCGCTCAACAACTGCGGTACTTCGATATCCGAACAACCGACTTTCGATTTTTAATTCCGATTTGATATCTCGAGAACACTTAATGTCGAGATTATCGGACACTCGCTACCTTGTGCGGAAGTTCCGATTTCCTTCACCGAACACAAACCCGGATAAATCGGAAGTTCCTCTTTCCAACATCGGTAGTTCGATTAATGAACTTCCGCTCCATACACGGTAGTTCCGATTTTCTGACATGACCGAAAGCTTGACCCAAACCGAAAACCTCAATTCTCAATCTAATCAACACACTTGTCAAATACTCATCACTCAGAGTGGAAGACCTCTCACATGGTCTCTCAGGCACTCTCAAGGGTTGCAGGAGTCCAGCAGGTCTTTGATGCTCGGCTTTAACTCGCTGACAGACATCACACTGAGCTACATACTCGGCAATCTCACGCTTCATGCTAGGCCACCAATACATTTCCTTGAGGTCTTGGTACATCTTTGTGCTTCCAGGGTGAATGGAGTACAAAGTTTCATGGGCTTCCTTGAGTATCAGCTGCTTAAGCTCTTCCTGATCTGGAACACAGATTCGCTTGTCAAACCAAATGGTGCCTTGTTCATCTTCTGAAAATCTCAGGGCTTTACCCTTCTTCATGTTGCTCTTAATTTCCTTAATATTGGCATCTTCAATTTGAGCTTCCTTGATCTGATTCCGCAAAGTGGGTTGAACTTCTAGGGCAGCTAGGTAACCTTCTTCAACCAACTCTAACTTAAGCTTCTGAAATTCCTCATGAAGGGCTGGCTGATTTTCCTTGATCGTCAGGGTATTGCAGTAGACTTTTCTACTCAAGGCATCTGCCACAACATTAGCTTTGCCTGGGTGGTAATGGATTCCAATATCATAATCCTTGATTAACTCTAACCACCTTCTTTGCCTCATATTAAGATCAGTCTGAGTGAAAATGGACTTCAAGCTCTTATGGTCCGTATAGACTTCACAGCGATTACCAATAAGGTAATGATGCCATATCTTTAGAGCATGCACTACGGCAGCTAACTCCAAGTCATGAGTGGGGTAATTCACTTCATGAGGCCTCAATTGACGGGAAGCATAGGCTACTACCTTCCTTTCTTGCATCAGGACACAACCAAGTCCTTGCCGGGATGCATCACAGAAAATCTCAAAATCCTTCCGGACATCGGGCAAAATCAACACCGGAGCTGTTGTCAACCGCTTCTTCATCTCTTGAAAACTTTGCTCACAATCTGTTGTCCAAGCAAATTTATTTTCTTTCTTCAACAACTGAGTGAGGGGTCTTGCTATCTTGG
Organism: Hsuehochloa calcarea; assembly: GCA_036346395.1. Lineage (NCBI taxonomy): Eukaryota > Viridiplantae > Streptophyta > Magnoliopsida > Poales > Poaceae > Hsuehochloa > Hsuehochloa calcarea. Next base: position 7,280,581 of record CM070613.1, read on the forward strand.
AGAATCCTTTTATTGCGGCTCAATTGAACGTGTTGCACATCTCTGACAGCTGCAGTGGTAGCTCCATTATGGGAAACTGATGCCAAACTGCGGGTTTACAACTATGTTCTGGGGTGCCAACTAAGAAGCTATCAAACTTATCTTCCAAATTGCTGAATCCAATTCTCAATATTATCGAAATCTACCAATCCAGCATGTCATAAGGTCACCCAATTACAATCCAATCATTTAATCAATTTCACATTCTCGATACACCAGCATGATTCAAAAAAAATCCTTCTTTGGCATAAGTTTTAAATAATCCAACAAATTCACCACTTTGATCGCAAGATTCCTTTTCTGCACAAATCCACAAAATCCACTAGCAATAAGCACATCTTCCGATCCGATAAACTTCCAGATCACACTAAATTCTTTTCTATCCCTTTTGGAATAAAATTCTTCCAAAGATTATAGTCATGCAATTGCTTCCTCCGAAATTATTGACTAAATCCACAACCTTATCCACTAAATTTCCTCAAGCAAATTTTTCAATTGCAACCCTCATAATTTCTTTATACCAATCCAATATCTCAATTTTTGAACCTTCCAAAGGACTGCTTGCCATCCCAAATTCAAATTTAATCCGCCAATTATTGTATCACCATTTATCCAACATTTATTCAGTCCAACTCCAATACCTGTAGATGTTCATCAATCCAACAATTATTTTGGACCAACTCCGATATCAGTAATATATCCGTCAATCATAAATTCCAATATCCAACAGTCATCTGTTTGCATAATCCAATCTCCACAAATGCGCAATTCTATAATCCGATCAAGACACATCTCTATAATCTAACAAAAATTTTCTCTTCAAATCTCAATTTCTCTATTCAATCACATCCAATTGAATCCAATGTGACCAACAAACTCAATTAATTTTATTCTTCTTGATTCAACATAATCCACCACAATCATCGTCAAGAATTGGCGATCATATAATCCAAATCCTTAACAATCAGGTAATCCTTTAACCCAAATCCAATCATAATATATTCTGTAATCCATCATCCAGCAAATTAGATTTCTATAACCCAAATTCCACAATCATATTTCCATAAGCCAATCCAGATCCATTTCTGTAATTCATCCAAGATACTTTTCTATAATCCAATCTTCCATAATCTCATATCAATAATAATTTAATTCTACAATCTAGTAATCATGCATTTCTACAATCCAACCAAGATCCAACCAATTCTTCCAAAATTAACATCATCAATTGACATGAAAAATCCAATTCTCTTCACATTCTACTCTGTGCCTCTTCTGCACAATTTCTCAATTCCAAATATCCAACCGACATTATAACCAGCTCAAGATTCAATTTAAATACAACTTCTCCTAATAATCAAATCAGCACTTCAGATTCTTTTATCCTTCAAGATTAATCAAGATTTTCCTCTCTGATCACTTTACTCCACGATTTATATAATCCACCAATATGCTACTCTTTAAACCATTTATAATCAAGTCATACCCATTATCATATTCTGGTATCCACAGTAACTTCTTGCATATACCCGGTTAAATCTCAAAATCAGTCTTATCAAAGATTCTCCAAAGCTACCTATGTTGGCATCAAAACACATTGGTTATTTCCAGCAAGAGTAGCTTCCAAGGGACTTACGGGTTTGATCCACTTTGCAACAATTCTTCACAGGTTTCATAGATGAGAGGGAGAAAGCACAATAGGTGAGAGGGAAAAGCATTTAGATGAGTAAGAAACAAGGGAGATAGATGGATCAACCTAAGGCGGACAAAGTTGGTTTTACCCAATGAACGGATAGCCGGAAAGCTATCAAGAAGCAAACAAGAAAGAGACACTCAAGCACGAAAGCACTATTACGCAGACTAAACGAATCTAAAACTAGGGAGGCAGCTACCAATCTAATCTTTACGGAGGGTCAACTTGGAACAGACTGCGGATCTTGAGCTTCCAAAGCTTCCATAGCTTGATCTTGAAGGGCTCGATCCTAGGGATAATCCAGAGATGAGGAGGTCAAATTTAAATTTGAAAACCAAGTTCCAGAAAAGATAAGATGAAAGACTCAAGAATGATATAAGAGGGTAAGATGATAAGATAAGAATAGAATAAGATAAGAAAGAACAGAATAAGATGAGAGAAGAATATCTAGTCAAGTTAATTGCTTGGTTTGATTTAGAAAATATATTTTGAATTTTTGACTAAGACGACCAATCTAACTAAAGGCTACGTCCTACAGTCGATATGGCTCTGATACCATCTCCTGTCGGACCCCCGGGTGTTCACACAACCCCGAGACCCTCTGTGCATACCAAGCTAGTCCCATGATCAGTAGCTAGCTCGCATAGTTGCAACAATGATGTAATCATAACCATTCAACAACGAACTAATGAAGCAGACAAAGTAATATTATTTAAAACAGCAAAGACCTTATGGTCAAGGTTCTTACAAAGGTCGCCTCACAGGGCTTAGCAACAACAGAGTATCCGCAATGAAATCTCAAAATACGTGGAGCCCAATCGACATGCCCACAGGCAATCGAGTGGAGGACGTGACCTAGTTCGCAAAGTCTTCAAAGTAGCCTTCTTCGTAGAACTCAACATTTCTTGATTCTTCTGCTGGGACTAATCAACAAAGGGCATAAAGCCGTGAGTACATAATGTACTCAGCAAGTCGTAGAGAAATTTATGCACATAGTATTCATGCCAGGCTTAAACAAGGATGGCTTTATGGCTAATTTGCAGAAAGCAAGTTTAACAGTAAATACAATAATTAGATTGCAAAGCATCATTTTAAAAGAATAATACATAGATAGCCAAGTTCTTTTGAATCAAACAGTGAACATCCCGTTCACTTCCCAACCATTCCAACCGAACGTTTCTATCGAACCAAACCACATTTTTGAAAATACTACCCCTTGCGCGAAATCACCAGGCATGTCCGTAACCGAGGACACGGCTATTCGAATAGATTTTTGACACTCTGCAGAGGTTGTACAGCTTTACCCACAAGAGATAAATCACTTGTAATGTCCGTCTGACACACTTTCGAGAGTGTGCGACTAAGTGATTACCACAAGGCCTTTACAAAGTTCCATTTTGCCTCGGTCCTGCCCGCTAAGGTTTCGCCATCACAGCCCCCTCTTGCGCCAATAAACAACCACAACAGAACCGACTCAAAACTTTCCTAATTAATTGGCCAGGTCCGTCCCATACCGGACTTGTGGTTGCACGAGGTGACCCAGATCAATGACTTGCAAAGTTAAGTCCTTAGTTGGCTGCTCAGACAAGTCTACCACAACCCAATGTGCATTACGCACCCACTCTAGCTCCCTACCTCAAGCCCGAGCATAAATCATTTTTGTTCATTCCCGACCAAATGGCAATCCCTGCCATGGCACAACATCTTTTAATAAAAGTGGCCTCACACCACAATTCCATAGTTCCATAATTTCATTAAACATTGAACATGTGATCGAAAGTACCGCGGGTAACTAGAGCATGTCTAAGCAATAATACGCTCCCAAGTTGGTATACAATTATGTCCAACTAGTATTAACCATCCTAAGGTGTCCAAGGATATATGTCATTCAAGGAGACATTTCGTTTTCAATTCATCAAGGAGGCAAAATGGCAATTTGGTAATTATCTACTCCCAAAACCATTTTTAATAAAACTAGCCATGCATGATAATTTAATACAATATACATTTGTAAAATGGGTTCAACATGGTCAAAGGCCTACGACTTGCCTTCGTTGACGAGGAGCGGGTCTTCGGTCGTTGGGTCGAAGAAATCTTCCGAAACGCCGGAATCTACACGTGCGAGAATAGTAACAAATAAATAAAACAGCACCAAATGAACTCCAAAAATTACAAAACCAGTACCAAATGAAAGAGGCTGAATTTAGATGAATTTAGAAATTTGGATCACCCAAATCGGAGTTCGGATGTGAAAGTTACGGCCGAAAGAAATTGGAAATCACATAAAATGATGGAATTAGGGTTTTTCGGATTTTCGGAATTATTTTCCAACTGAAAAACCGGACTTTGACGTCAGCGCTTGCGCAATCGCTGACGCAGCAGCCACGCAGGCAAAACCGCCTACGTGGCGCTGACGTGGCGCCACGTGGGTGGCCACGTCGGCTCGGCCGAGAGAGAGAGAGAGAGAGAGAGAGAGAGAGAGAGAGACGGGGAGGCGCGGCCGGAGCTGGGGAAGACGGCGGCGGCGAAGGAGGCTTGGCCGAAGGAGACGGTGGCGACGGCGAAGGAGAAGAGGGGAGGAGAGGCGGCGAACGCGACCGAGAAAAGAGGAGAGAGGGAGAGGCGCGGGCGCGGCATTTATAGGCGAGGAGGGAGCACGGCGACGGACGGCTGTGGCGTGGCGGGCGCGGGCGAGGCGGCGGCGAGGCGACGGACGCAGCGCGTGATTCGCGCGGCGAGATTCAGGGCGGCGCTTGCGCGGCGTGGGAGAGAGAGACGGCGCGGCGGAGACGACGAACAGGCGCCGTCCGATTTCGATCGGACGGTGGGGAGCGGAAGGGGCGCGGGCGAGAAGGCCGTCCGATTTCGATCGGACGGTGGATAAGAGAGAGAGAAAGCGGCGAGACCGAGGTGGGAGACGAACGGTCGCCGTCCGATTTCGATCGGACGGTGGGAAGAGAGAGGGGCGCGGGCGATGCGAGTCGTGCGATGGCGATCGAACGGCCAGGAATGGCGAGGCGGAGCTGCGGCGACGCGGACGCGCGAAGGACGTCTGATGAGGATCGGGCGGCTGAGGTGAAGGGTAAACGCGACCGATCGAGGGACGTTGGATGGAGATCCAACGGCGGAGGGCGACGGCGCGCGGAGGACGATGATGCGCGCGCCGTCCGATTTCGACGGACGGTGCGGAGGAAGGGGAGGCGCGGCGAGCGGGGCGCGCGATGGCGATCGGACGGCGATGGCGAGGAGGGCAACGCGCGCAACGAGGACGCCGGATGAGGATCCAACGGCCAGAACGCGAAAGGCGCGCGGAGCGGGAGGTCGAGCTTGGCATGGCGTGGCGGGCCGGGAAGCGATGATGGGCCGGTGGGTTCGCCCAAAACAGAAAAGGGAATTAAAATACATTTTTGATTTTTGAAATTCAAACAAATCAAAAAGCAATTTAGAAAATAGCAAATAGACTCCAAAAATTCTAGAAAAATTCACAGAAATTCCTTGAATTATTCTGGACTTAATAAAAATACTTTTAACTTTAAATTTTCTTTTTTTTTTTACAAATAAAATAATTTTTAATTTCGGGAAAAAGGAAAAACCCTTTTTAAAATCCAATAAATCCAAGAAAATCTCAAAATAATAATTTTTGATTTTAAATTCCAGAAAACTCAATTAAACCAACTTTAATTTAATTGAAGTTTGATTAACTCATATTAAACTGCAAATGGATTCTGAAATTTCCAAATTAAGCTTTTGGCAAAAAGGAAACAAATGGTTCTCTTTTAAAATTTTCAAAAACTCCGAAAAACGGGACGCTACATAACCGGTCACTGAACTTTAGGTGATGGATAAGTTTTCTACTAAACCGCATATCTTCGATGGGCACGACTATGCCTATTGGAAGAATCGTATGCGAGTCTTTCTTGAGAGCGAGGGACAAGCTATTTGGGATGTTGTTAGAGCCCCTCTTGTTATTCCTGAAATTGCAACACCGGCTTCAGCGATTCTTGTGGCAAACAACAACAAAGCCAAGAATCTGTTATATGGTGCGCTTGGTAGACAAGAATATGATCGCATTGCAATCTTGCCACTGCGCACGAAATTTGAAACACTCTCGAAACATATCTTGAGGGTTCGTCCCAAATCAAAAAGGTGCGTCAAACAGTTTACAAGCGTGAATACAACAAATTTGAGATGCGTCCTGGAGAGAGCATCGATGACATTTTCAGTCGTTTTAATAAAGTGATTAATCAAATGAAAGCTGTTGATATTGAATATTCATAATCTGAAAATGCCACCCATCTCTTGGCTGCAATCAACACCAAGGAGTGGGAGATGAAGGCTACTGCTATAGAGGAAAATGTTGATCTTTCAAGTCTTACTTTAGAATTACTTTATAGTAAACTCAAGACTCATGAAATTAAGAGAGTTGATCATCCTAAGAAAGACAACATGGCATTGATAGCTGATCCTCTCAAAAGGTCTTCTGATGGTACTCTTGAATCATTTTCTGATTTTTCATTTACTTGTTTATCTGCGATTCATGAGGAGGAGCTTGAAAGTATTCCTGAGACAGAGTTAGCCCTCCTAGCTAAAAAATTCACACGGGCCTACAATAATGTGAGAAACAAAAAGAGAGGTGGTCCGGTGATATGCTATGAATGTGGTGAGCTCAACCATATCCGGGCAAATTGCCCCAAGCTGAAAGGTAAGAACAATCATAAGGAAGGAAAGCCAACTTGGAAGAAACCTCCTTTCAACAAATCAAGGTATGAGGCTAATAAGCTTGTGAAGGCCGCTCACCGGGTCCTTGCCGCTTTTGAGGATCAATCCTTGAGCGATGCGGATTCCGGGAGTGAGGAGGACAAGGAGGAGGAGATCCCTCAAGGCAAAAAGAAAGGGAAGGCCAAGGACTTTACTGGCATGTGCTTCATGGCTGACACTGACAACATTGATGATGATGAGGTATCTTTTTCTTATGATGAGCTTTCTGCTAAATATGATTCTATAGTTGAGCAATTGCTTAGTCAAGATGAAGCGCTAGAATTTGTCATGACAAAAAATAATGAATTAGAGTCAAAGATTAACAAACTGAAAGTAGAACTTAAAAATGCTAAGACTCTTGAACCTGATGAATGCTTATCTTGTAATGCTATGCATTCAGAAATTGCCAAGTTACAATCTGCTTATAATATTTCTGTACAACAACTTGAGAATGCTAGATCTGAACTAAATGAAATTAAAAGTGCTCCTTGTGAAAAATGTTTAGAATCTAGTAAATTGATTGCTTTTGATGTGTTTGATTCTAGCCCTTGTACTTCATGCTTAGAAAAAGAACGTGAAATCAAAGATATCTTAGAAGCTGCTAGAGTCAAATATGCTAAGCTTAAGGACAATATTGAAAATACTATTTGTGCTTCTTGTTCCGCTCTTAAGCTTGAAATTTCTTTATATAAGGAGAAATCTATGGATAAAACTTGTGATGCTTGTGTTAGTCTGAGAAAAGAAAATGCTTACCTTCATGATACATTAGAGAAATTTTCTAAAGGTAAGAAACAATTAAACATGATTCTTGACAAGTCTAAAACTCCTTATAAGAAGCAAAGTTTAGGATTCAATTCTTTTCAAGACAACTCAAAGCCACAAGTCATTCAAGTCTTGGAAAAAGGTTTAATTGAATTCAAAACCCAACCTGCAAAAACATCTTTTTAAATCTGCAGGTTTTGCCCAACCTTGTATTAATTCAAATGGTGCTTCCTCTAGTGGTACCAAGTACCATTGCACTTATTGCAAGAAAAGTGGGCATTTGATTGAATTCTGTTGGCGTAGGTTGAAAAATGATAGGAAGAATCTTGATAGAATTTCATTCAGGCAACCTAGAGCTTTTATGAGATATGGTAACACTGAAAGGAATAAACCTGGATTAGGATTTTTCTCACATGCTAATCATTATGTTTCTAGATATCCTAATTCTCATGTTCTTCAGTGGCGGTCCGATCACGGTGGTCACCGGTCGACCGATTTGGTCGCGATCCGATCGCTGAACAACGTCGGTCGACCACCGACAAAGTTAATTCTCATGTGAATTTAAACATTGCTCATAACAGAAGTTTAGATGAAATCAATGATAGTACTTCTGGTTTGTATACTCCTTGCAGACGTGTGTCTCAGTACTGGATTCCTAAATCTTGTTTATCTAACCCCAGTATTGAGACACATCGTTCTTATGTTCCTTGATTTTCAGGATTACCGCGGGAAGGGGAAGAACACGTGGTTCGTCGACTCCGGGTGTTTACGCCACATGACCAGAAACTCAAGATGGTTCACCTCTTTCACGCGGGCAACAGGTGATGACTTCATCACCTTTGGAGATGATACACAAGGGCGAATTAAAGGAACATGATCAATTAGGGTGAACAACAAATTCATTCTAAAGGATGTCGCTCTTGTGGACAAGCTTAGGTATAATCTCCTTTCTGTTTCTCAGCTCCTTGATGATGGCTATGAGACTATTTTTAAGAAAAATGCGTGTCGTGTTCTCGATTCTACTGGTGAGCTTGTGTTTGGAATATCTAGAGTTGGTAGAATTTTTGGAGCTGATTTTGTAATCTCTTCTTTGGATCTCTTAAATGTTTGCTTACATCTTCTTGATTCGATTTGGCTTTGGCACCGACGTTTGGGGCACATTGGTTTTGATCATCTGACGCGAGTTAGCAACCTTGATCTCATGAGAGGTTTGCCCAAACTCAAAGCTGTCAAGGATGCTGTATGTGCGCCCTGTAGGCATGGCAAACAAGTTGCCGCCTCACACCCTTCTGTGACTATGGTCATGACTGACGTACTAGGACAGTTGCTTCATATGGATACTGTTGGTCCTGCTAGAGTCCAGTCAGTCGGTGGAAAATAGTATATTCTTGTCATAGTCGATGATCTTTCAAGATATTCTTGGGTGTTCTTTCTTGCTTCAAAAGATGAAGCTTTTGGTTATTTTCATGACCTTGTTCTTTGTTTGGCTTCTGAGCTTCCTGGTGCTTTGAGAGCGATCCATGATGATAATGGTACGGAGTTCAAAAATGCTTCTTTTGCTTCTTTTGTGCTTGGCGTGGCATTGAGCATCAGTTCTCCTCTCCACACGTCCCTCAACAAAATGGCGTGGTGGAAAGGAAGAATAGAACCTTGGTCGAAATGGCTAGGACGATGCTAGATGAGTATAGCACACCGAGGAGATTTTGGACCGAAGCTATTGCTCTGACTTGCCATATTGCAAATCGTGTCTTTTGAGACCATCTTTAGGCAAGACTCCTTATGAGCTTCATTTTGGTAGAAAACCTCTACATTTAGCATTTTCGAGTCTTTGGATCAAAATGTTTTATTCTTAAGACAGCAACTTAGATAAATTTGAATCAAGAACTTTTGATGGGTTATTTACAGGTTATCCTGCTCATTCGAGGGTTTTGGGTTTTTAATATCGAGACTAACCTTATTCAGAGACTTGTAATGTCACTTTTGATGAGACTAGCCCGAGCTAGATCAATTGTTACAGATGATTCACAGTGTGAGAGCATTTTTGTGGAGGAAGATGAGGACGGTCGATATCATTCCCTCATCTCGTCACCGAGGCGCCCATATTGATACAAGAACTGCTACATCTACTTCACCTTCGATTGAGGCTCTGTTGCATCATCATCATCAGCATACTGCGGAGGTCAAGAAACGATATCTCACCCAGCGCTCCACTTCGATTCAGAGACAAGATCCTCGGATCGGATAATAGGTAATCTAAATGAGCGAGTCACTCGCTCCTGTATAATGATCCAAATCTCTACTCTCATTCGGCTTTTGTTGCTTCTTTTGAACCCCGCGATATATCACATGCTTTATCTGATTCTAGCTGGGTAAATGCCATGCATGAGGAGTTAGAGAATTTTGAAAGAAACAAAGTTTGGAACCTAGTAGAACCTCCTAGTGGTCATAATGTTATAAGAACCCATTGGGTGTTTAAGAATAAACAAGGTGAGGATGGTTCTGTGGTTAGAAACAAGGCCAGATTGGTAGCTCAGGGTTTCAGCCAAGTTGAGGGGTTAGATTTTGATGAGACATTTGCTCCTGTTGCTAGACTAGAAGCCATTCGCATTTTGCTCGCATTTGCTGCATCAAAAGGTTTTAAATTATATCAGATGGATGCTAAAAGTGCTTTTTTAAATGGTTTCATAGAGGAGGAAGTGTATGTTAAGCAACCCCCTGGTTTTGAAGATCCCAAGTATCCAAATCGTGTGTTCAAGCTATCCAAAGCCTTGTTTGGTCTTAAACAAGCCCCTAGAGCCTGGTATGATAGACTTAAGACCTTCTTGCTTAAAAATAATTTTGAGATGAGTAAAGTGGATAAAACTCTATTCATTCTTAGGCGTGGCAATGACTTTCTGCTTGCTCAAATTTATGTGGATGATACTATTTTTGGTGGTTCTTCTAAAGCTCTTGTTTCCAGTTTTTCTGAGACTATGTCCAGGGAATTTGAGATGAGTATGATGGGAGAGCTTAATTACTTTTTGGGACTTCAAATCAAGCAATGCAAGGAAGGAACTTTCATCCATTAGACAAAGTACACTAAAGATCTACTCAAACGCTTCAACATGGGTGACTGCAAGCCAATTTCCACTCCCATGGCAACCTCGACTGTTTTGGATCCAGATGAGGAAGGAGAAGTCGTGGATCAACACGAGTACCGCAGCATGATCGGCTCCCTTCTGTATTTGACGGCCTCGAGACCGGACATTCACTTCACAAGATGCCTTTGTGCAAGATTTCAGCGTCTCGAGAACTTCCCATCGCCTAGCCGTTAAGCGCATATTCGTGTATTTACACTCTACCCTCTTATATGGCATTTGGTATTCTCGCTCTTCACTTTGTCCATTAGGGTTTTTGATTCGATTTTGCGGGCTGTCGGTTAGATAGGAAGAGTACCTCAGGCATCTGTCACTTCCTAGGCACTTCTCTTGTATCTTGGTCTTCTAGGAAGCAGTCTTACATTGCACAATCCATCTTTCAAGCGAGTATGTAGTCTTTGCTAGTTGTCAGAGCTGATTTTGTGGATGACGCCCACTCAAAGATTATGTGTTAAATTTTGCTAGTGTTCCTCTTTTCTGTGATAACACTTCTGCTATTAATATTGCTAAAAACACAGTGCAACATTCTAGGACTAAGCTTTAGTACTTCAATTCGTTCTCAATGTCATGTCCAGTTCTTTGACTTGCTAGAATTATCATGTTTTTACATGTGTAGCTAAGTCTTTGCTATATGAGCTAGAACTTTAAAACAACTCGAACTAAGAAATTATAATTTGTGGATGTTTTAGCGAGTTGCGCAATTAGTGCTCCTCTTGTGACATTGGCCCTGTCAGAATTGGTTTGTTAGCTCTTTGATCTAAAATTGACCATTACTTGAGTTTTTGTGTTCTTGAGATTCTAAAACTGCTCATGTGAAAAATGAAAATCAAGATTGTCTTATGCTTAAATTGTGCCAAACTATTCTTACGAGACTGCTTGTCAAATGACATGAACTTGGAGATAGTTTGATGAACCAGATGATCTCATGGGGACTGCTTGTCAGAAATGACATGAACCTCAAGATTTGTCGCCCTTGTAGAAGCTTAGAAAGAGTTTGTGGATGGCTCCTAGTCCAGGATCTTCTTTACTAAGATATACCTTTAATCAACTTCTAGTCGAAGCTTAGGATGAGTTTGTGGATGGCTCCTAGTCCAGGATCTTGTCACTAAGTTAGATCATTAGTCAACTTCAATATTCAATGCATATGAGAAAAATATTGACAAATGGGCTTTTACAAAAATATTGAGCAAAATGATTCAATACAGGACCTGATTGACTCTTAATGTGGTCTTTGTTAGATTTTTGATCTCACTTTGACATTTTGACGTGGCCAATTTCACTTTAGGATCTCTGTTGATGAACTTGCTGAATTTGAAGCGTTGCTTAATTTGATCAAATCTACTGCTTTACTTTTGAGCCTTTGTGCTTAGCTTTGATATACCTGTCTTACCATGATCTTGCTAGCGCTGTCAGACTTGATATGCTGTTTGTGCAATATTAGAAATACTGGCTAGCTCTTTTGGGTAATATCCAAAGCTTCTTGTAATCAAAAATTGAAAAATACAAAAATGAAGCCACTCCATTGCACTTCTTGCATACTCCTTTTTATGCTTTTTTTGTTTTTGCTTCTTTCTTTATTCTCTCTGGATGAGAGGAAGGCTTGATTCCTTGATGAATCCATTGTCAAAGGGGGAGAAGAGATGTGTTAATGAGAAGATATTTCATTGTTGGGGGAGAAGATTATACAAAGGGGGAGAAAGTTGGAGATATATATATATCATTGTTTTACAAAGGGGGAGAAACTGAAAATTTGAAAGTTTCTGAAATTTGAGGATCATAGTGAGGGGGAGTTTTGAGTTGCATTCTTATTGACTTATTGAATATTCTGAACTTGAATTGCATTCTTTTATCCTCACAATGATCATAGGTAAATTGAACAATTGTTCTTTCATATGGACCTCATGTGAGAATTTTGACCCTTTTCTGGAAATCAAAGTTTTTATGCTTTCTTTTGCCTTATCTCACATGCCTATACTATTCTGATGCCAGCTTGGTCATTTACATTGCTTTCTCTTACTTATGGACCAAGTTGTGCCTTTGTGCGAAAACTGCGAGTAAACTCGTTTTCAAACCTCTTACCTATATTTTCTGGATTATTGCCAATGTGTTCATCAAGGGGGAGATTGTAGATATCATGGGGATATGTTCCAGATCTTAGGATGATGTGACAATTGGCAATGGTGTTTACGGTTTGTCGTTTCACGAGTTTTCGACAAAGTTTCAGGCATTCTGGACAGGAGCGGTGATGAGTCACAGCGGCCCGATCTTCCGATAGGTTTGATTTGGTTCGTCGTGAGGACATTGACGCTTTGAGGCTTCCGACCAACAGATCGTCACCTCGCAATTCGCTACACCCGCACGCCTGTCGTTATCGACCACGCTTGCACGCGATCGACCTTACCACGAAGGTTATTGTTCCTGCAAGCAATCGAAGCAACTCACAAGAACAAGGTAGATGCAATCTGAATTGTATTGCGGATATGGATGAAGTTTACAAGTGGGGTTCCTCAAACCGATAATCGTAAACCGCAATTGGCGAATAATCTAAGAAAACCCGCTCTAAACTATGTCGCCATCGTATATATATAGGGGAACGTGAGGAGGTCGACCTAGGGTTGTGCGGCCGTGGGATGAAGCGTACACAACCTGGACTCCGACCTCGTTACGTTTACAAAGTCTTATTAGTTTCCAAAACGGTGACGCAAAGCACCTTGTGTTGCGTATTTACGTCGAAGATCCGGTCGAGGATCGGTCCTAGGGTGGTCTTGAGGAGTCCATGCTATCTTTGGTCGTAGATTGTGTCCAACGAGTAGTGCGTGCTCGCTCGATCGTAGATTTTCTTGCAAAGTGGTCGAGACCTTCTTGAACTGGTCGTAGTCCTAGATTCCGAGTACAAGTAAATCATCTCCATTAGGCAAGATCATAGAGTTCTCAAATAATACACTCGATTTCTAGAAACGACTTTACTACGATCGATTAAGTGACGTGCTCTAGCTCTTGTCATAGGACCGTAGTTCAAAGACCCGGATCCGGAGGGTCTTGTGTCGTGCGTGTATCCGAAGGAGGATGTCCTCATCATACTCCCCTCTTGAATTGGAGTCGTCCTCGACTCAAGCTCATCTTCTTCTCCCACGTATGATTTCAAATCTGAAATGTTAAATGTGGGGCTAACCCCAAAATCTGCAGGTAATTCTAATTGATATGCATTATCATTTATCTTCTTAATTATCTTAAACGGTCCTTCAGCTCTAGGCCTCAACTTTGATTTTCTTAATTCCGGAAACCTATCCTTTCTCAAATGAACCCAAACTAAATCACCTGGTTCAAATTTTACAACTTTCCTACCTTTACTTCCAGCAACCTTATACCTTTCAGTCATATGCTCTATATTCTCTTTAGTGGTTTCATGCAACTTGAGAATAAATGCAGCACGCTTCTTAGCATCTAGATTAATTTTTTCAGAGGTCGGTAAAGGTAGTAAATCAATAGGAGCACGGGGGTTAAAACCATACACTACCTGAAATGGACTTACCTTGGTGGTGGAGTGTACGGACCTATTGTAAGCAAACTCAACATGCGGTAAACACTCTTCCCACATCTTCAAGTTTTTCTTTAAAACAGCCCGCAACATGGTGGATAACGTGCGGTTGACAACCTCCGTTTGTCCATCAGTTTGGGTATGGCATGTACTAGAAAACAGCAGCTTTGTCCCCAATTTATTCCAAAGTGATCTCCAAAAGTGGCTCAAAAACTTCGCATCACGATCCGAGATAATAGTATTGGGCACTCCATGTAAGCGAATGATTTCCCTGAAAAACAAATCAGCTATGTTTGTAGCATCATCGCTTTTGTGACAAGATATAAAATGTGCCATTTTAGAAAATCGATCCACTACTACAAATATACTGTCTCTCCCCCTCTTTGTCCTAGGCAATCCTAAAACAAAATCCATAGAAATATCCTCCCAAGGGGAGCTAGGAATAGGAAGAGGCATATAAAGTCCATGTGGAAGGAGACGGGACTTAGCTTTGTTGCATGTAGTGCAAATGAGCCACGCGCGCCGACATCACGCCTCATCTTTGGCCAAAAGAAGTGGGTGGCCAGCACATCTTCTGTCTTCTTTGCTCCAAAATGCGCCATCAAACCTCCTCCATGTGCCTCCTGTAACAACAAAAGACGAACATAGCTAGCTGGAATGCATAGCTTGTTAGCACGATAGACCAAACCATCATTCAGCACATAGTTATTCCATGTCTTCCCTCCTTTACAATGTTCAAGCACTTCCTTAAAATCCAAATTAGTGACATATAGACTCTTGATGGCCTCCAAACCAAAAATCTTATGGTCAAGTTGAGATAACATGGTATAACGTCTGGAGAGTGCATCAGCAATCACATTATCCTTACCTTTCTTATGCTTTATAACATATGGGAATGACTCAATAAATTCTACCCAGTTAGCATGTCGTTTATTCAGTTTAGCTTGACTTCTAATATGTTTTAGGGATTCATGATCCGAATGTATAACAAATTCTTTGTGCCATAGATAATGCTGCCAAGTTTGAAGCACTCGGACTAAAGCATACAATTCCTTATCATAGGTGGAATAATTCAAACTAGACCCATTTAGTTTTTCGCTGAAATATGCAACTGTTTTACCTTCTTGAATCAATACACCACCTATCCCAATCCCACTTGCATCACATTCAATTTCAAAAGTCTTACCAAAATCAGGGAGTTGGAGTAGGGGTGCTTGGGTGAGCTTCTCTTTCAACAAGTTGAATGTCTTCTCTTGTGCAGGTCCCCATTGGAAAGGCACTCCTTTCTTTGTCAATTCATTCAATGGTGCGGCAATGGTACTGAAATCCCGCACAAAGCGCCGATAGAATCCAGCAAGGCCATGGAAGCTCCGCACTTGTGACACAAGAGTAGGCGTCGGCCAGCTTTGGATGGCTACAATCTTTGTCTCATCCACCTCCATGCCCTGTGGTGTCACAACATAACCAAGAAATGCAACTCGATCGGTGCAAAAGGTGCACTTCTCGAGGTTACCAAACAAATGTGCGTTTCTCAAAGCAATAAAAACAGCACGTATATGATTTAAGTGTTGCTCATGTGACTTGCTATAAATCAAGATATCATCAAAGTAAACCACCACAAATTTTTCAATGAAAGGACGTAAAACCTCGTTCATCAAACGCATAAAAGTACTAGGTGCATTAGTTAGACCGAAAGGCATCACTAACCACTCATATAATCCGAACTTAGTTTTAAAAGCAGTTTTCCATTCATCTCCGAATTTCATTCTAATCTGGTGGTAACCACTCCGCAAGTCAATCTTTGTGAAAATAATAGAACCACTCAATTCATCGAGCATGTTGTCTAGCCTTGGGATAGGATGACGATACCTTATAGTAATGTTATTAATGGCTCTGCAATCAACACACATACGCCAACTACCGTCTTTCTTAGGAACCAAAAGAACTGGAACAGCACAAGGACTAAGGCTTTCTCTTACGTACCCACGGTCCAAAAGATCTTTGACTTGTCGCTGAATTTCCTTAGTCTCCTCTGGATTGGTCCTATATGCCGCACGGTTTGGCAAAGTCGCTCCTGGGATCAAATCAATTTGATGCTCAATTCCTCGAATAGGTGGTAATCCCGGGGGTATCTCAGTTGGAAATACATCCACATACTCCTGCAAAAGGTTAGCAACAGCAGGAGGCAAAGAGCTAGCTATGTCCTCAAGCGAATATAAGGCATTTTTGCATATCAAAGCATAGCATGGCAGCTCATTATTACAAATTTCGGCAAGTTCAGATTTAGTGGCAATCATAACACATCCCTTCAATTTAATTCCCTCGGACTTAGGACTACATGCCACTTTCTCCCTTTTGGGTGGGAAAACACGTTTTGCTACTTGCTGATTTTCAGAATCATGCTTATCGGTGTTTCTTTCATTTTTAGCGCGCTCTTCTTCATCTTTCAGAATCTCAGCTGGTGCCAAAGGCAACAACTTAATCTTCTTACCCTTATGTGAAAATGAGTAGGTATTAGCTCTACCATGGTGTAAAACATCATTGTCATATATCCAAGGTCTACCGAGCAACAAAGAGCATGCTTGCATAGGCACGATATCAAAGTCAACACTATCTTTGTAATTACCTGCTAAAAATTGCACTTTCACAACTTTGTGTACCTTTAATTTACCACACGAATTGAATCATTGGATGTAGTAGGGACGATGGTGTGGTTGTGTGGTCAAGCCAAGCTTCTCGACCATCTCGGAGCTTGCAAGGTTTTTGCAGCTCCCTCCATCAATGATGACTCTGCAGGCTCTGTCCTTCACGAGAAATCTGGTTTGAAACAAGTTGTGCCGTTGATTTTGCTCCGCTCTTCCACTTGTGCGCCAAAGACTCGCTATGCAACAAGGCTCACATGATACGTGTCAACAGCAGCCTACTTGTTCCTCTACATCATCAAGATCACCGCTCATCTCATCTCCTCCACCGCGATGTTAGTGCAAGTACATATTCGTCCTCAATATCACTAGTGCTTACATAACCACCGCCTTTGGTGGCAAGGTATGCTCACGATCAGGCGATCCCTCATGACGTGCCCCATTCCTTGCAACGGTAGCACACAATCCCGATGGTACGACCAAAGGAAGCAACCGACGAAGAACTCTTAGGTGGTGCCGCACACTAGTAACTTTACTTACCTCGGTGCATGTGATGTGGTCGGAGAGAGGTGTCTGAACGCGCCCTACTCGTGGAGGGGCAGCAGACCGTAGTAGTCAAGGTGGGGCTGTTTTGGCTTGCCCGAAGACCGGTCGTGGTATAGACATACTCCCAAAGTTGTTCCTTGGCCTCTGTTGTCGCCCCCGCAATTCCTTTTCTGCCAAACATGCAAGTTGGAACAATCTAGGGACGCTATCGTATTCTTTGTAATCCACTATGTTCTGAATTTCACGTCTTAATCCTCCATAAAAACATGCTATTGCAGCTTCTTCATCCTCAATAATATCACAACGCAACATGCTAATTTGTAGCTCCTGATAATATTCTTCTACGGATCTATTACCTTGGTTTAAGCGCTGCAATTTATTACGCAAATCTCGTTTAAAAGAAGGTGGGACAAATCTGTTACGCATAGCAACCTTTAAACCATCCCACGTAGTAGGCGCTAATCCTTCGGTGCATACCCTATTCCACCAAATGATGGCAAAGTTTTTAAATTCACTTGTGGCTTACCTAACTCTATGCACTTCGGGAACTAAGTGAGCATTCAATTTCTGTTCTACCGTCATTTCCCAATCTAGATATATTTCAGCATCATAAGCACCCGCAAAAGATGGTATAGAGATCTTAATTTTAGCATATGGATCATCATTAACACGTGCATTATGTTGCTGAACATTATTACCTCTCATACCTTGATGGTTGAAGTTCGGTCGGTTCCGTTGTCGTGCATCAAAGGCGTCGTGGTCGTGAATCTCATTATCATTATCAAACTCATGGTCATGGGCTGCACCATGAGGTTCCACACGACCAACGTTTGGTGGTCGGTTCACCATTCTTTCGAGGCGTGTAGTGAGCGCCGCAATACTATCGCTGATTGAGCGTTGTAATGTGATCGTGGTAGCTTGAAGCTTCTCGTCGATGTCCTCATTAACGGTAGTGCGTTGTTCATCCAATAGCGCCATGAGCTCTTCCTCAAAACACACTCTTGCGCATCCAATCCTTCACCGACATGGTTAGTAGGAGACAAAAGACAACACAAAGGTATTATCCCTATCACTACTAGGTGGTCGGAGGGTGGAATCACACACTCAAGCCGCCTTACCAAGCTCTTATGAGTTTCTTACCAAATTGCAGCAGGTGGTCTAATCGGCGAAGGTGGGATGTACGATCACGGCGGAGGCGAATGCGAGGATCCAATCTGAGGGTCGAAAGTATGTGGAGCTCGGACAGGCAATGTTTAGTAGCAAGGAATAGCAATAATGAAATCAGATTAGCAAAGTGAACCAAAGCCCACAATGCTAAATCACGCTTGTTGGTTTAAAAGTGCCCCTAGCCCTAGCACAACATCGATCAAACAAGGACTCGATACAAAGGAGTCCAAAGGATGCAAGGCTGGAACTGGTAGTAGACCAACTAGGGGTGGTCGAATTGCTTCTTCTTCTTTTCTTTTGCACTTTTTGCTTCTTTCTTTTCTTTTGCACTTTTTTTTGCTTCTTTTCTTTTCTTTTGCACTTTTTGCTTCTCTTTTTTTTTTGCAAACGTGACCCAAGCCCAAAATTCTTGTGTTACCTTTTCTGGATCCGATGAGGTGATTGGGTCACAAACTTTTTCCGGAGAGCAGGGGTAAATAGGTAATTAAAAGATACTCTCTCTCTGAACTTGGCTAGTTCTATTGCGGCTACGGAATCCGACCAGGGGATCGATCCGACCAAGTGGTAGTTCCTGAGTGGATGGTAAAATGGGTGTTCCTCGAAGAGGTGGTCGGATCCGAGTAGATGTTTGAGTCCGACCAGATGGTAAATCCCGAGCGGGTGGTCGAATGGGTGTTGCTCGAAAAAGGAGGTCGTGCGTCCAGGATGGATGGTGGCACGGCGGGCGACGGTGCTGACTAGAGACCAAGAATGCTACTCTAAACCAGCAACAAAGACACCGACGATGGACTCGAACTCAACAATGCGAAAACTAAAAACAAAATTGCGAAAGGCACAAAGTGGTTTGGACAGCGGAATAATTACGATCTAAAACTTTTTGTAGGGCAGTTTTTCTGGACTCTAGGTGAGGGAACACAACTAACAAAAGGGGATAAATGAAATTACCTAACGGGCAACCTTTGCTCTGATACCACTTGATGAGTCACGGCGGCCCGATCTTCCGATAGGTTCGATTTGGTTCGTCGTGAGGACGTTGACGCTTTGGGGCTTCCGACCAACAGATCGTCACCTCGCAATTCGCTACACCCGCACGCCTGTCGTTATCGACCACGCTTGCACGCGATCGACCTTACCACGAAGGTTATTGTTCCTGCAAGCAATCGAAGCAACTCACAAGAACAAGGTAGATGCAATCTGAATTGTATTGCGGATATGGATGAAGTTTACAAGTGTGGTTCTCAAACCGATAATCGCTAAACCGCAATTGGAAGAATAATCTAAGAAAACCCGCCTAAACTATGGCGGCCATCAGATATATATAGGGGAACGTGAGGAGGTCGACCTAGGGTTGTGCGGTAGTGGGATGAAGCGCACACAACCCGGACCCCGACCTCGCTACGCTTACAAAGTCTTATTAGTTTCAAACGGTGACGCAACACCTTGTGTTGCGATTTCGTCGAAGATCCGTCGAGGATCTGGTCCTAGGGTGGTCTTGAGGAGTCCATGCTATCTTTGGTCGTAGATTGTGTCCAACAAGTCTTGTGCTCGCTTTTCTGGTCGTAGATTTTCTTGCAGTGGTCGTAGACCTTTTTGAACTGGTCGTAGTCCTAGATTCCTGAGTACAAGTAAATCATCTCCATTAGGCAGCATCATAGAGTTCTCAAATAATACACTCAAACCCTAGAAACGACTTTACCCGATCGATTAAGTGACGTGCTCTAGTTCTTGTCATAGGACGTGTAGTTCAAAGACCCAGATCCGAGGGTCTTGTGTCGTGCGTGTATCCGAAGGAGGGATGTCCTCATCAGTGTCCGACCGGTCCTAGCATGATGGGTCCGACGGTCCCAAATCGGTCTTGACCGCCATGTGGGCGGGCCGACCTTGCCAGACCTAAAAGTGGTCAAAACGAGCTGGGCCAAAAATAGGTATTGTAGGCAAGTGAGGGGATCCCAATGCACTTGGTCTCATAATTTTTGGAGCCTCCAAGCAAAAGTTCTATTCAATTTAAGTTTCCAGAAGGTTTCGGAATTTCAGGACATGAATTTCGGCTAAGTCCCTAGAGGCTGTCCGACCGGCTCACATGGAGCGGTCCGACCGGCCAGAGGGGCGGTCCGACCGGCTCACATGGAGCGGTCAGACCGGTTTCTACTTGAACGTCCGTCAACTTCGTGGCAATGTTGTTTTGTTAGGTCAAAGTCATTGGTATCGTGGCATATGGTTTGCATGATGCATGTTTTGACTAACATGGGTCAAGTTGTGAAGAACTTATTCCCGAATTCGTGTTTGCTTGTCTATGGTTGTGCAGGTTGCTTGGTTGTCAACGACGGTCAACGTCGAGGAGGATCGGGACTAGACTTGGAGAGTTGAGGTCCAGAACGTTCGACGATGCCGGGTGAGGTCAATGACTCAAGCGTGACACAAGATGGACAAGGGTGACCTATTGGCAAATCCATGGCGCATGGTGAAGCGGTTTAGGTCAAAAGGTTAAAGACGGCGCTTTGCGAAGCGTGCGTGTGTGATCCGTTTGTTAGTGGGCCTTAACGGGAGCCCAATTGAGTCAAACCCTAGAGAGTTCTAGGCCTCCACTATAAATAGGAGGAGGTGGTGGCTGCACCCTCTCTCTCGCTGTTTTTCACCTCTTTTGTTGTTTTCAAACCCTAATTGGCTTAGGAGGAGTTGAGGTGGAGGCTAGGGCTTTTCATGGTTTGAGGTGAATTTCGTGATATTGGATTGACCACTGATCCATGATGGTGTAGGTGTAATCCAACAACGATCACGTTCTTAATCTATGCAAGGTTTGCTTGAGATAAGTCTCTTTTCGTTCTTGCTTTCAATTTCGTGATTTTAGGGCTTTCTTTGATCCGTGAGTTTGTGATTAATTCTGTCACGTAAATTAGCTTGCTGTGATATGTGTGAATCTATCTAGAATCATCTTGATCATAAATCACTCACGAACAAGCATTAGGATCAAGTTTTCGTTTTTGCCCAGTTTTAGATCCTCTGTTATTCTTTTGGCAATTGTTCAGGATCTATCCAAGAATTATCATAATATTCAATTGGAATAGGTCCTCAATAGCATAAAGAAGGTGTGTGCAAAGTTTCGTAAAGTTTAGAGTTGAGAATCAAAATTTTGACATAATTGCAACTTCGTCATCGGGCTGATTCTACTGTTTCAAATCGGTTTCGAGCTTGCCATCGATCGCCCATCAAGACCGGCCGATCGATTTGAGCGGTCCGACCGCCAAGATAACAATGTCGATCGCATGTTAATCGGTCCAACCGGCTGGGTCCAGAGGTCAGACCGCCCGTGCTTTGAGATTCTGTATTCTTAGTTGATTTTGTTATTTTTAGGGGATTTAATTGGATTCAATACTAGTCTTCCGCTGTACTGGTATATTGATCTTCATAGCTTCCTAATAGCTAATGGAGTGAAATTGTGTTGAATTCATTATTTAGGAAAAAGTGAGCGTGCTCCTATTCACCCCCCCCCTCTAGTCACCTTTTCGGTCTAACAATTTACCTATGCAGAATGGTATGCTACCTAAAAATTATGATCTTATGTTACTTAGGAATGATGGAGAGGATTCAAACCGTCCACGACCAGTTCTCTGTGATCTGCAAGCTCTACGACCAGATCTGCTAGATCCACGACCAGGTCTCAAGCTCTATGACCAGTCCTATGACCAAGCTACCAGATCTACGACCAGGTCTCAAGTTCTACGACCAGACCCACGACCAATGACGACCACGTTGGGAGTTAGTAAGAGACATTGAAATAAGGTGCTGCGTCACCGTTTTGGGCCTAATAAGACCTTGTAAGCGTGGTGAGGTCAAAGCCCAGGATGTGTACGCCTCTCCCCATGGCAGCACAACCCTTGGTTGACCTCCTCATGTTCCCCCCTATATATTGCATGTAGCCGCCACAGTTTAGGTTCGGTTTTTTCTTAGAATTATTATGCCTTTGCAGTTTCGCCGTTTACGGTTTGAGAAACCCCACTTTGTGAACTTCATCCAAATTCACAATATATTTCATATTGCATCTATCTTGTTCTTGTGAGTTGCTTCGATTGCTTGCAGGAATCATAACCGTCGTGGTGAGGTCGATCGCGTGCGAGCGTGGTTGATAACGACAGTCGTGCGGGTGTAGCGAATTGCGAGGTGAAGATCTGTGGGTCGGAAGCCTCAAAGCGTCAACGTCCTCACGACGAAACAAATCGAACCTATCGGAAGATCGGGCCGCCGTGTACTCATTAGAACCGGCAGAGCCAGAAGAACGAGCAGAGGAGCTAGCAGAGCCGGAGGAGCCGCTTGTGCTCGCACTGGACGCTGTTCCTATTGCACGATCCCGGGCATCGGGATCGTTGCAAGGATGCCGGCCGCTGTGTTCACAAGAAAGGGAGCACCATCAGGGTTATGGAGGCTATCTCATCGAGTAGTCCGTTCGAGTCTTTTAGGCTTAGTCAGTCTAAGGTTTGAGTGTTGCCCTTTAGGCAGTAGTTTGTGTGCTTAGGTTCGTTCTTATTTTTTGTGTGCAAGTATGAGCTGCAGAGGCCCTTAGGCATTTGTTGCAAGCCATACTAAGTCCTTAATTAATATAAGTTTTTCAGTTAGGCTTTCTAGAAGCTGTGTTTGTTGGGTTTTACCTACCCCCGCTTAGTTCTAACTTACCTTGTGCTTGCTACCTTATCTAACCTATGGAGGTTTGCCAGATGGTTTAGACTCGTCATGCTGCTGTAAGTGGTTCCGGTACCCCAGTGTTAGACGGTCAGGAGCAAACCCCGTAGAAGCAGTACTGCCACAACCACCTTCAGTTGATCTGCAGAATTTTGGAGCTTTCATGGCAGCTCAGACTCAGCTAATGTATACCATGATGAACCAGATGCAAGCTATGAACAACCAGAACAATAATAACCATCATCACAATGGAGCCCCAGTTGCTCATGGTCACAATGGGTCAGCCAAGTTGGTCGAGTTCATGAGGACTTGTGAGACCCCGGCTTATCCGGCTTGTAATGCTTAACCATCCATTCGGTCCTAGCATCACAAAGCAGATAATCCGAGACTCGAGACATGTATACTTCCCAGAAATGCAGTATACACACCTCATCACAAAATTTATGCATCAATTCCATTCATCCGCATAGAACCGAAACACGTAATGTAATGTAAGTATTAATAATATTAAACCGAAGTCATTACAAAGAGAGGCCAACCGCCAACAATAAAAGAGACAACAATAGTTGAACAATGAAGCAAAGGTGCCATAAGATGGCTACAACAAAAGAGCCAATCAAGGTGCCTTTAACCCACAAGGCAACCGACCGACCGCCAAGCTAGTCGCCAAACCCAAGCACATCTCACGTAAGTGAGGCCCTTGGGGCTCACCTCCTTCCCTCAGAACAAAAGCGTGGCAAAAGCCGGTGAGTACTTTGAATGTACTGCAAGACTTACATGTGGAGTAACAAACCTGTATATATACTATATGCAAGCTCATCAAGTGGAGGTCAGATGTTTCATTTTAGCATAAAGCAAGTTTCCATTTGCAATAATGTAATAGATTGAAAGCAATTTAACAAATCAGTTTTTAATGTTCAAATAACCGAAAGAACAATAATAATAGCAGCAGATAGAAGACAACAACAACCTGGAAGTGACTAACCCAATAGTCACCACAACAATAGTATGAATTACCCATTCATACCAACCATGTCAAGTTTTAATTTTGAAAACAAAGGTTGTAGTCTAACTCTTGGAAGACCTCCCCAAGCGTGTCCATAACCTAGGACGAGGCTATTCGAATAGTTTTATCCCTGCAGGGTGTACCAACTTACCCACATGTCGGACCGCCTTTTTGCCACATGATTAAGCACACTACCTTAGGTATGCCGGCACGGCTAAGTCCTACGAGACGCTTCCAATATTATGCATTAACTCGAGTCGCCGTATGGATAGAAACCCATACGCTGTGTCGTGGTCGTGGCCCGACCTCGGACAACTACCCGTCACGGGTAAAGCCTCGGACAACTGCGACGCCCCTCGAGGTGGAGAACCTTCCCGGCAATCCCCACCACCGCACACCCAACACAAACACAAGAACACAGCGCATGTTTCACGCAACACACACACAAAACTTTTCCTCCTGCGACTCGGAGATAACACACGCCAAAGTACTAAGTCAAGAGGGGTCCCATATATCCCTCATGTGGTTAGTACGCAATAGTGCTTGGTTTAGTGTAACAAGATGTTCGGTCCTTGATGACTTGGGCACCATTCCGATCACACCCAAAAACACCACACCAACATACCATTATGCCCAAGTCCAAATCAGTTTTCATTTTCATTTTCGATTTGGTAAATTAACAAAGCA
Organism: Hsuehochloa calcarea; assembly: GCA_036346395.1. Taxonomy (NCBI): domain Eukaryota; kingdom Viridiplantae; phylum Streptophyta; class Magnoliopsida; order Poales; family Poaceae; genus Hsuehochloa; species Hsuehochloa calcarea. Next base: position 7,305,230 of record CM070613.1, read on the forward strand.
CCAAGTCTTCGGACATAATGGAAAATAATAATTTTGTGTGATCAAGACCATCGACTAAGCCGGTGGTCGCCCAAAGCTACCGAACTAAGCGTGGCTAAGCATTTTCCAATCGGAAGCTACTAAGTGATCCAAGTCCCTCCATCGGACTCCGACCACAGCAAACCACCTAAGCTCATGGTAGTAGAGGATAAACGAGTCCTACAGATTATGCAACTATAGGATACTAACCATAATTTAACAACAAAATAGCAATGCATACATACGAGTTGGAAATCAATATATTAGACTTGTAAAATAATAGGATTAACATGATCAAACCGCTTATTGCTTGTCATGGGTCAAGATGTAGTCAGATCACTTATGTTGTCAATGTGCTCTTGGATCCTAACGAGAAAGCTAAAAGCAATCGATAAGAACGAATAAAATGCAAGGACTCAACAAAGAAACCTTTTCCAAAATTCTGAAAATCTTACCGAAGCAAGACACTGATTTATAAAGAATTTAGCAACAAGAACCAATTGATTTGGATTCTTAATGCCAGAACTACGACCGAAAGAAGGTCTTACGACCAGGTGGTGGTCGTAGAAGGACATACGACTGGACCATAGTCGTAGAAGGATTTACGACCAGATAGTGGTCGTGGGAGGATTTACAACCGGATATCTACGGGGTACTAGTCGTAGACAGACTTATGACTAGGTACTAGCGGTAGAAGCACTTACGACCACGACGTAGTCGTAGCAAGTCTTACGACTAGATACAAATCGTAGAAGAACGTATGACCACACCACAGCCGTAGTGAGACTTTGTAGGACCGGAAAGGCGACTAGGGGGGGTGAATAGGCGCTTTCAAAACTTTCTCGCCTAAATCAAAAACCAACACGAACTTTACTCCTTTAGCTATGAAAGCTAAGAAGATCAGTAAGCACACAACGCAAGCCTTGTGTTGGATTTGATAAACCCCTCAACCATACGACACAAACGGAGAAAAGAACTCACTGTTCCTTACTGGATACTAGCGGTCTGACTGGCTACCACGGGCGGTCGAACCGACGGTCAACCAACGGTCTGACCGGCAGCTAACTGGCGATCGGACGGTGGATGGGATGGTTCGACCGGCAAACCAATGGTCTCGAAAACGCGGCGGTCGACCGCGTTGAAGGACGGTCGGACCGAGAGTCCAAGATCTTGAAAAACCACCCAAAACCAAAACGAAATTTGATCCAACTTTTGATTCAACCAATAAAACTTGACCAAATTTCGAGCACACCTCCCTAATGATATTAGAGACCTATTTCTAGCGACGATCCGTCAGATCCACTTCGCAGAATCGATCTCTCGAGATTTTACCAAAGAAGTGCACAAACCCTAGAAATAAGAAAATCTTGATTCAAGACTTGCTTGTGGGGGTTGATGATCTAGATGACTCTAGGAGTAATCCCACACATCAAAGCAAGATAAAGTAGGCCAAGAGACCAAGTATGAACCTTTGAATCAAGGAAGCACCAAAATCATCCAAAAGGAGAAGAACACAAAAGGAGCAAACGATCTTTCAATTGAGCATCACAAGATTGTTCGAGTACACAAGATGCTTACAAAGCCTCTACAACAAGGAGGGCAAGAGCTCAACAAGGAGCACACTCCAAACCCTAGTTCTCCTCTCCTCAACTCCAAACCCTAGAAAAGGAAGAAGGGGCTAAAATGAATGCTTGGCTTGGTTTTCCATCTCCCCCCTTCCTATTTATACTAGAGAGCTAGGGTTTCCTTTTTGGGGTCACTTACACATGCGACCCACACACAAATAACTCTTGAAGCAATCGCCGCTTCACCACGTGTAGGTTGATCACGGTTCTCATCGCCGCCAAGCCTCTCTTGTCCGAATCCCATCGGAACCTCCCGAGACTCACACCGATATCCGCACCGCCGATCCAACCACCAGATCGAACCACCCGCTCGATCCGTCTTGCCCATTCTCGCACTGCTTGAGTCACACGACCACCCGTATCCATGATCGCTCGACCTCGGCTCTCCAAGCGTAGTCCCGATCCACTCACCGCTGATGTCGTTGACACGCAAGCCACCGCACAAAGAATAGACAAACAAACCGCTTCCGAACAAGTTCTTCACAACTTGACCCACGCCGCCCGCAATGCAATATACAAGAATAAAGCATTGAAGTTCATATAATAACACAATCAAGACCAACTCAATGCAACACTTGGCTAACCTTAAAGTTATTGTCGGTCCGATCACCACGTGGCGGTCCGACCGATTCGTGCTCGGTCCGACCGCTCCCACAACGGCGGTCGGACCGGTCCAAAGGACTTAGCCAAATTTTCAACTCAAAATTCAAACCTTCCGAATTTTCAAACGAATAGAACTTTTGACTGGGAGCTCCAAAAATGATAGGACCACATCCAGGAGACTCCCCTCACTTGCCTACACAACCTATTTTTGGATTAGCCCCAAAATCCAACTTTAGGTTAGGCCGGTCCGACCGGTCACCATCGCCGTCCGGACAGTTACACGATCGCGGTCCGATCACAGAACGCCGGTCGACCGCCGTGGTCCGACAAAGATGAAGCAAACCCAAAACGCGAGATTTTGCAAACCAACAACGCCATTGCCAATTGACTCATCATCCTGAGTTCGTGCACATATCCTCACGATATCCACAATCTCCCCCTTGATGAACACATTGGCAATTTTCAAGAAAATATGGTTTTCAAATGAAAAGTAAAAATTCGCTTTTGATAAAGGCACAACTTGGTCCATAAGGAAAAAACTTAGGAACCCACCAAGTCGGCTTCGAATAGTATAGGCAAGTGAGATAAGGCAATGAAAGCACCAAAGGTTCAATTTTAAAGTAGCCAAAAATCTCACTTAGGTCCAAATGAAAGGCAATTTTTCTATTTGACCTTTGATCATTGTGAGTATTTTTCAATTGCAAATGAAATCGTGAAAGGCAATAGAACCACAAGACTTAACTCACTATGATCACAAATTTTCAAAAGGTTCAAAATTTTTATTTTATGAAGTTCTTTTATATTAAACCTTGAGTATGAAACCAAAAGCTCCAACATCATTTTCTTCACAATCTTTCTCCCCCTTTGACAATGAATTCATCAAGATGCATGAAAAAGAAAGAGCATGAAGGAATGACTTTATTTTTGAACTTTAGTAAAAAGGAGCCATGACCATTATACATGGAGACAGACAAGTATTATACCAAGCCATATAAAGAGTAGACGCTATATTCAATCATGGCAAAACATGTACCGCAAAGCTAAAACCAAGATAGCCAAGAATCTGAGATTAACAGAATTAAAATCATGAAAGGTTGCTCAATGTCATAGATTCACTCCAAGCAACCAAAAATGAGTCAAGCCATGTCTATAAGTAAAAAGAGACTCAAAACAGGAATTGAGGCATTTTGAGCATTAAGAGAATTCTTTTGAAGCAAAGCTCAAGCACTTAGCCGTTTTTGGGCAATTCCTTTTTCTTTTTTTTTTGCTGTGCTAGATCTCAAGCCTTGCCGCGACCATCTCAAGCGATAAGCTTAAAAGAATGATCTAGGTCATCCAAAACTCCCCCTGAGTTCATGCCTAGTGCAATGGCAAGCCGTCTCATGAGAAAGGATTGGTGAGATCAGTTTTTTCGCACAGAAAATCTCATTTTTCATTTGCTTGACTTAAGAAGATAAGAAGCTCATTTTTCAACTCAGAATAAGTTTAAGACTCAATTCAACCTGTAAGACATGGCGAGAGTCATAAGAGGATCACTAGAGCAAAACTAGTCACAAGATCCAACAAGACATGATTTGATTCAAATTGCTCACAGATATAAAGCTAGCAAGGCAAAAGCTAAGCTAAACACGAAGAGCCATAAAAAAAGTCTAGCAGACTATCACTTGATATGACAAGGTATAGAAGATGAAATCAAGTCATACAAGGATAATAATCAAAGCTCCACTAATTTTATTATACAATGCAAGACAAAAAAATTGAAACATGCATTATGATACAATGAATGCAAAAAGAGCAACTTCCCCTCAAAACAGCCCAATAGGACTAATAACCCTAACTCTCCCCGCAGCAAAGAAACGCTAAGAGTCAAGAGCCTTAGTGAAAATATCCGCAAGTCGTTGCTCGACTCTACAAAGTGAAGCACAACATCACCTTTCTCAACATGGTCTCTCGAGAAAATGAAATCGAATGTCAATGTGTTTAGTCCCGAATGTTGACCTTTGGGTTTTGGCAATATTAATGGCGAAGTGTTGTCACGAAAAGAGGAACACTTCCCAAAGATAACCCATAGTCCCAGCGTGGATAAAATCCAGAGAACACGAGAGCAACCATCGGGCAGCTACATACTCGACCTCAGGTCATGCAATGTAAGACTGTTTTCTAGAAGACCAAGAAACAAGAGATGTGCCCAAGAAATGACAAGTGCCAGAAGTACTCTTCCTATCAACTCTACACCCGGCGAAATCAGCATCAGAAAATGCTCGAATTGAAAGAGCCGAAGAAGAAGAATACGAGTCCAAAGTCAAGCGATCTTGAAGATACCGAATATGCGACGTCTCGCTTGACGATGAGAAGCACGAGGAAGCTCGAAGCGAGCGCACGGACATACGGCGAATTGTATGTCCGCCTCGTACTGTAAGATAGAGGAGGAGCCAATCATATCTGCGGTACTCTTCGGTCCACCGACTCTCCATCCTCATCGTGGTCCAAAGACGGTGGTTGTAGCAATGGGAGTAGACATTGGCCTACTGCTTCCCATATTGAAGCGCCGAAGAAGGTCCTTTGTATACTTACTCTGGTGAACGAAAGTGCCTTCTTTCAATTGCTTGATTTGAAGACCAAGGAAGAATGTCAGCTCTCCCATCATGCTCATCTCAAACTCACTGCTCATCGAATCTGAAAATCTAGACACCAAAGCATGAGAAGAACCACCAAAATAATATCATCCACATAAATCGAACCAAGAAGAAATCACGCCATGCACGAGAGTGAACAAGGTTTTATCAACCATTCCCATTTTGAAATCATTTTCAAGCAAGAAACTCTTAAGCCTGTCATACCAAACTCTAGGAGCTTGTTTCAATCCATACAGGGCTTTAGAGAGTTTAAAAACATGATTTGGGAATTTTTGATTTTCAAAACCAGGAGGTTGCTTGACAAAGACCTCTTCTTCTATGAAGCCATTCAAGAAAGCACTTTTAACATCCATTTGAAAAAGCTTGAAACCTTTGGATGTTGCAAATGCTAAAAGAATGCGAATGGCCTCCAATCTAGCTCTTTGGAGCAAAGGTCTCCTCAAAGTCTAAGCCCTCTACACAGGAATAACCTTGAGCTACAAGTCTAGCCTTATTGCGAACAACCAATCCATCCTCACTTTGCTTATTTTTAAAACCCATTTTGTTCCAATAACATGAGAATCAGAAGGACGCTCAACTAAAAACCAGACTTTGTTTCTTTCGAAATTTTCAAGCTCTTCATGCATGGCATTGACCCAAGAGGCATCAGATAAAGCATGGGTGATATCTCGGGGTTCAAAAGAAGCGACAAAAGCGGAATGTGCATGAGAATCGGAGAAATAAACACGAGCGAGTGACTCGCTCTTGAAGATCCCCAATCATCCGCTCGGTGGATGTTGTCGCCAGATGCTGAAGTGGTGCCTCGGTGCAGACGTGGCCTCTACCTCATGAGTTGTGGAGGTAGGAACAGAGCCACTCAGATCGTCGGTGGGGATAGGAGGAGGTCGCTCAATTGAAACCGACGTAGTGGTAGTGAGGCTCTCCACCCTCTCGTAAGTAGGCGGAGGATGGTTTGGTTCTTCATCCTCGAGTCATCATCGATTTAAAATGCTTCCTTGAATTTCAGGAACCTGTGTACGAAGCATCGGGTCTAGTACCAGGACTAGCCTCATCAAAAGTGACTTCGCAAGTCTCAACAATTTTGTTAGTGTCAACATTAAAAACACGATAGCCACGAGAATGAGCAGGATATCCAAGAAATATGCCATCAAAACATCTAGACTCAAATTTATCAAGATTGCCATGTTTAAGAATGAAGCACTTGCAACCAAAAATCTTGAAATAAGAGACTTTGGGAGAATGACCAAATCTAAGGTCATAAGAAGTCTTTCCAACCACAGATCTCAAGAAAACCCTGTTGGAAATATAACAAGCAGTAGAGATCGCCTCAGCCCAAAATCTCCTAGGAGTAGAATGCTCATCTAGCATGGTCCGAGCCATCTCTACAAGGGTTCTGTTCTTCCTTTCTACAACACCATTCTGCTGAGGAACTCTAGGAGAAGAAAACTGATGCTCAATTCCCCTATCGGTGCAGAAGGTAGAAAAAGAAGAATTCTTGAACTCTGTCCCATTGTCACTCCTAATGGCTCTCAAAGCTCCAGGTATATCAACAACAATTCTAAGGACCAAATCTCTAAAGAATCCAAATGCTTCGTCCTTAGAAGCAAGAAAATAAACCCATGAATACCTGGAGTAATCATCCACAACCACCAGCACATACCATTTCCCACCAGCTGACTGAACTCTAGAAGGACCAATCAGATCTAAGTGAAGAAGTCAGTCCGTGTCCATCACCATTACCAAAGTAAGAGGTGGGTGGGAGCGGACACCATCTTACCATGTCTCTGGGGTGAGCACACAAGATCTCTAACAGCCTTCAGCCTAGGCAAACCTCTAATCAAGTCCTTGCAACTGACTCTAGACAAATGATCAAAACCTATATGCCCAAGTCTACGATGCCACAAAACAAGGTCATGAGAATCAGAGGCTACAAGACACCTAGGACTAGAACTCGAAGAAATATCAAATTTGCACAAAAGATCTTCTCAAATGGAGATCTCAAACACAAGCTCACCGAGGAATCTAGAACTCTACACTCACCTCTCTTAAACCTCACTTCTAGACCCTCATCAAGCGGTGAGAAGCAGATAGAAGATTATACCTCGACTTACTTACCAAAGCGACGTCTTTTAGCATGAACTTGTCGTTGACGCCACGGTGCCCTTTGATCCACGGTCCGGTAGAAGCATCCCCAAATGTAATCAATTCATTGCCGGATGCACGTGTGAGGGAGGAGAACCATCTAGAATCTCCAGTCATATGTCGAGAACACCCGGAGTCAACAAGCCATATGTCCTCCTTCCTCGCACGACGGACCTAAAAAGCACAATCAGAAAACATCCGTGCCTCAGTACTGGGGTTAGTGATAAATGATCGAGGAATCCAGTACTGAGAGGCACGATGTTTAGGAGCAGCAGTAGAAATAGCAGAAACATGATCAGGAATAAAATCATAAGGATGCACATGAGAACCACCTAGACCTCTCCGAAACGATCTACCAAAAGATCGATACTCCCCCTGTCTAGGTGCTACCCGTGGTCTCTCCTCACGATGTCCTAATCCAACACGCTGTCTAAACCCACCAAAAGAGTCTACAAGGTTCTCTACAAATCTAGGCCTATGTGTGGTGCGATAAACAGGCTGCCTAGCTCTAGAGACTACAGCTGGAGAAGGGACTCCTCTAATGGATCTTAGAACGCTCATCCTCTCTTTTCTCTCAAGCTTTGCTCTCAGAAGCGTAACTCAACAAGATGGTCTTCTTTCTTGCAGAAGGTGCAATGGTACTGGACCTTTTGAGAGGTCTGTACAGAATGAGTGAAAGCACCTTTCTTGCCAGAAAGAGTTTGAGCAAAACCCGCGGATTTGAAAACAACCCCGGATGGCTTAGTAGGTTCTAGCTCAAACAAACCATTCTTCACAACTCTAGCAATCCTAGGTGGGTTTTTCTTTGAATGCTCTAGGGGATTGAAACCTAGACCACTATTTTTCACACTCACTTTGGATTGATCAAGAATCATGTTGAGTTTCTTTTTCCCACTTGAAAACTTCTCAAGAGTCACCTTGAGGTAATCATTCTCTTTCATTAAACCCTCACATCTAGTGCACTTGCTAGACTTGATTACCTCATTGCTCTTGCTCTTAAGAAGGGCCACTTCCACCTTGAAGGCCTCACAAGACACACAATAGGATTCTCTAATCCTATTCAACTGCTCCTTAAATTTGACTCTAAATGCCTCTTGAATCGATTAATCATGGTTTCAACTTCAGCATTTAAAGCACAAGAGTTAGAATCAATAACTTTCTTAGAAGCAGTAAAAGACATGGATCTTTCAATTTTAGCCTTTTCTTCAAGGGTCTTGTTTAAGGCTTCAATCTCAATTGTAAGCTTGGGACAATTTTCACAGGATGCAACTCTAGAGTAAACTAGCATTTCTTTCATCTCTTGCATCTTAATCTTATTATTCTTACAATGAGAGCATGTATGACTAGCATCAAATTTTTGCAATTCTTTTAAGGAGCTATCCGGTTTTAATTCAAGCAAAGCACAATTTGAGCAAGTTAAAGGATAGCTTCCATGGCGGTCACATCAAGTGAAATGGCATCTAAGCAAGCAGAACTAGACTTGAGAGATTCTAGTTCATCGAGAGCATCTTTAAGTTGATTGGTGACAGAGGAATGAGCAGATTTCAAGCTTGTCAAGTCATTAAGCAAGCTAGTGCAGGATTCACAAAAATCATCAGGATTAATAGATTTTAGCCTAACCACTTCTAGGTTCAAATTATCAATCATAATGTCCTGCTTCTTAATCATTTTTACTTGCTTATGCAATTTATGTTCAGCAAGCACCAACGCCCTTTTCATGTCGACAATAGAAGGGCATACCTCATCGGGATCACTAAAAGGATCCTCATTGTTGGAGGAGTATTCGTGGTCTGTTCTTGGCCATGAAACACATGCTGGTGAAGTCATGCGCCTTCTTCTTGCCACGAGTCACTCGCCGTCCTCCGTTCCGAGTCCACATCGCTCATATTTACATTCTCAAGAGCGGCAAGGACCCGGCTGACAAACTTTCGATAGTTTGTCTTCTTGGGTTTAGCATCCCTCTCCTGGGGATGTCTTCGTGTCTCCTTCTCCTCCTTGCCCTTTAGCTTGGGGCACCTGGAGCGAATGTGGTTCGGCTCACCACATTCGAAGCATGTGATAGGTCCACTTCTCCTTCTATTCCTCACCTTGTTATACGCTCTTGTGAATTTGGTGGAAAGGAGGGCTAAGTCATCCTCGGGAAGTTTCTCTAGTTGCTCATCACTTAAAGAATGTAAAGCAGATAATGAAAAACCGGATGAGCTACAATCAAGAGACTCTGAAGAACAACCCTTGGATTTGTCGACCACTAATGCCATCGACTCTGTCTTGGGGAGACGCGAGATAAAGTCAATCTCATGTGTCTTCAACCTCGAGTAAAGCTTATCCATGGTAAGCTCACTCATGATAGTGTTGTCATTGATGGAAGTGATCTTCATTCCCCAGACCTTCACATCAAGAGCACCCAGAAGCTGGCGTGCATTCTCAGACTCAGGAAATACCAGGTCAACAGCGCGGAGATCATGAAGAATTTTGAGAATCTTCCCCAGCTCATCCAAACACTCACCGTGCCTTTGTTCGATCTTTGAGTATACTTTCTTGAGTGGTTCTGTCTCACTTCCTTGATCGCGATGGACCCTTCATGATAGTCACAAAGAGTCCGCCAGATCTCGTGAGCGACCGCAAGTGAGCAACACGCTCAAACTCGGATCGACCGAGGCCTTGTATCAAATAATTCCGAGCCTTCTTTGTTGGCCTCCACATCCGGAGTGATCGATCGTCATCGGTGCACGACATAAGGATTTTTCACCTTTAGCCAAATAGCGTGCCCTTGAGCCTCGATATATGCTTGCATACGAGCCTTCCAAAGATGCAAAGTCAACTCCTTCGAAAATGTGTGGCTTGGTTGAGTACATGTCAGTCGCCATGGCTCCAAAGACCGGTTAAGATCTATGAGAAGAGCTAACCGCTCGATACCACTTGTAGGACCGGAAAGGCGACTAGGGGGTGAATAGGCGCTTTCAAAACTTTTCGCCTAAATCAAAACCAACACGAACTTTACTCCTTTAGCTATGAAAGCTAAGAAGATCAAGAAGCACTGCGGAAGCCTTGTGTTGGATTTGATAAACCCCTCAACCATACGACACAAACGGAGAAAAGAACTCTTTGTTCCTTCATCGATATGGCGGTCGACCGCTACCACGGCGGTCGAACCGACGGTCAACCAATGATCCGACCGGCAGCTAATCGGTCGGACGGTGGATACGGTTCGACCAAAGAAACCGGTGTAATACCGCGAAAAAACTTTAGAGAGAATAAAATTGTTTAGTGGGGTTTTCGAAAATAAACCTCTTGAGGACCCGTGAATAATTACATAAAAGGGGACATGGGGAGAGGAGGACCTAAATCCCGTAAATCAAACCTAGCCACGCTTTTTTCTTCTCCGTCTGCGCCGCCGCGCGCTCCCTTCGCTGCGCCAACCGTCGCTTGTTCGCCACGCGTCGTGCGCGCTTAGCGCCGGCTAGCACTCGCCGCCGCAGATGCTACCGCTCGCGTGCAACGCCGCTTACACGTGCGCTTTGGCGTGGCGGCCGCTAGCACTCGCGTTCGCTAGTCCTTCTCGCCAAAGATCAACTGCGTTGTCGAATGCCCACGCCTACAGCCGTCCGAGCGTGTGCCTGTGTGCATGCATGCCGCTGTGCATGTTGCCCTGCTACAAGATTACTTCTTGCTCCTTGTATTGCATTGGTTCACCACGTTGCAACAGTGATAGAGAGAAAGAAAGAGAGAGAGAAGAAAAGGTGGTTGCTGCTGATTGTCTACATGCATGGCTGATTCTATGTGCTGGTATTACTGCCAAGGTACGTTGACATGTTCTGGTTTACTGCTACGAGTGAAAACGGGAGTGTACTGCCTTGGATAGCTAATCATCTTTGTGCGGCTGTAGTTAACTAGTTTGTGATGCCCCTTTTACATACATGAAGGTAGGCTTAATCATTCTTGTGCGGCTGCTTTCATGCATGCATGATTAGAGGTCAATTAGGTAATACTAATTAGTAGTTAGTTTGGCCATTAAGCATTTCATGCATGAGTAATTAAATAAGTAGAGATCCGATTTCTTGAGGGTAACAATCTGTAAGTTTGTTTCCTCTCTGTTTTACTAATTTAATTAGAGATTAGAATAGGGATTAGAGAGCGGTTTTAGAAATTTTTAGTCGAGGGGCCAATTAATGAGTCTGTTAACCTGCTGTTCTGTTGAACGATTTATTCGGGTACCTTAATGACGAATTTTGGAAATCTCATCTACTAGTTAATTGTAGATAATTTCGATATCTTTCTATAGCATATTTTAGCATGTCGCTCGGACAAGTATAATTAGAGTTATGATTTTCGGAAGACCGCTGTTTTTGCGGTCGTCGTTATTCGGCGCTGTTTTGGTAGATTGGTTATTAAAAATAGTAAACAGATTAATTAGTGTTTTTGATCTACATGAAAGTTGTAGATAATTGTCCAATGGTTCTGTAGAATCTGAGAACGCGCATTTTGGTTGAGTAAAACAAAAGTTATGAAATTTGGAAGACCTGCTGTTCCGAAGCGGACAGACCGACTTTCTGGACTAAATACGGAGGGTTAGATGATTTAATTAGAAGCCTTCGTAATCTAAGAAAATGTGGAGAATTTTATAAAGAATCCAGAATGGGGTGGTTTGTGGTGAGCGGACTTTTGAGTCAAAAGTTACGCTCTTTTTAGTAACAAGACAGCTTTGGGTAACCTATTCGGTACCGGAGTAACGTGGTATATTTGGGGACGTGTAGGAGCGATGTATCTTGATTGTTATTCTTATGATGCTGTAGTTTGTATTGAGATGTGTGTATTTAAGGTAGGAGAAGCGTCGTACTTGTTGCCATCTGCTAGCCAAATTGTGCGTCGCAACTAGTAAAGGCAAGTGCATGGTAGACAGCGATCAATGATCGATCACTGTTTTCTTTATCTTCTATTACCATTATTGTTGTGCTTTTATTTGGTTTAATTGCAAACAATGAACTGGTATGTTTATATCTTTGTTGACAAGCATGATGGAAAGTTGAATATGATGTTTATGATGGAGGTTGCATGTTTGCATTCATAAGCATCTTTGCATAAGAGAAGGTGATCATGATTGATCACAACTCCACGGGAGTGGAGGAGGTCCCCGATCCTTGAGGAGGAACGGGCTTGAGAGTGAATGTTGTCGCGAGCATTCACTCACGCTATACCGGTATACGCGAAAGAAGTGCATGTGGACATGTAGAATAGATTTGCATTGGTACATGAGATTAATGGTTGTGAATCAAAGAGAATATAACTGCATGAGAATATTAATGGAAGTACCTGTGATGATAATGAAGTTATTGAATGCTGTTGATTTATTGTTGTTCGTTGTTTATGGATGTGTTTGCTGAGTCGTGGACTCACCCTTGCTCTATTGTTGTCTTTAGGTGATCTTCGAGGATGCCGTAATTGAGAGCGAGTAGAGCACATGGACAACACATGATCATTTGCCATAATAATCTTTTCATTCAATATTGGATTACACTTGGACATGTTAGAGGTTGAAGAAAATTTAGGACATCGTTTGGACTAGACTATTTGCTTTATTAATTTGGATTCACTGGTTGATGCTACTTTGGATTATTTACCTGGTTACCATTCCCATTGATTATTTAGTATCACTTGATCCATAATTATGCATTGCTCTTTTGTGGTCCATGAGTAAGATTATCATTGTTTTCTTGCTGTAATTATATAGTGTGTCGATAATTATTAGTTTAAAGAGTAGTGTGGTGGCATTCTAGGCTCAGTGTTGGGCTGGGGTGTTACAGTTGGTATCAGAGCGGGCTTTAGGTCCGTGGTGAATAGATTAACAACATAGGCAAACTAAAATTGTTAAAATTTGTTTTAGTTTTAGTAAATCAACTAAAATTTGCTAATGGTTAACTAACCTAAAATTTGACACACTAGTGCACAGTAGGTTAGAGAGAGGTACGAGTATAGTTTTTACGCTTCCGTTATGTTGTTTATTGATGCATGATCTTATTTTGACCTTTGAACTCATTGTGTATTGTTGATTGTGGTTGATAGCTATGCCAAGAGGTAGAGTGTATGGTTGTGGCCATGGGTATGGCCAAGTTATAGCAATGTTCATGGTATGAGAATAGAGATGTGTTTACCTCGGGTAAACTAATTAAAGGTGTTGTGGATGGGTTTCTTTGGAAAGGTTGTTGTCTTCCTTGAATTTGTATGTGGTTATTCGATTACTCATTTGGTGGTTAATGAATTTTCTTGGGTTAGTGGTTACAATGTAGTTGATGGGTTTCAATGGGTCTTTATTGGTTCCATAAAGCGATTATTTGTTCTCCTGGCTATTGAGTTTTGTTGCTGCTTGAGAGCTTGTAAATTGGCAAACTTGATCTTTTCATAGGGGTTCTTTCTTTCTTACTGGGACTCGTGGCTCTTTATTTCTCTTGGTGTTTTAGATAATGGAAAATTATCTTTTGGCAAGTCCTTTATCACGTGGAAGTTTTGACTCTACAAGTTTCTTTTAGAGTATTTGGAGTGTGGAAGTTCAATGCCTCTCTTTTCCGAAACAAAGTGTTAAAACCCTTTGTGACGTCTTGTTATGTTTAAGCGAGAGGTGGTAAACGAGAATTTCATTAATAGGGTATGAGTTGTCATGTTGGGTCTATAGCGTGGTGCATAATCGATCTTAACCTGATCCTTGGAAGGGAAGTTGATTAACTTGATTGTGTCTTGTGGTAGTTATTGATGAACTATGATTAAGAGTACGGCTATACCTAATTGGAGTCAAAGGAGTTATTAAGAAGTGTGGAACATTGATGAACTGGTTTGGCCATTAATATTGTTTAGTTTGCTAAACTTGTTGGATTATTTGGTCTCAATGGATGAAATTAACTGTGTGGTAAGAGAAAGTTGAAGAGATGCTCGATCAGAGGTGGAACGGTTGAATGTGTGTTTGTAAATGTTCTTGTGATTTGAAAAGGAAAGTAGGTAGCAATTAGACTTCATAATGAAGCCGCTTGATAACAATGATGGTTGGAGTGCAATTGTTGTGTGTTGAAGTTTGGTGTTGAGCATCACTAAGAGTTGAATTGATGGGTTATAATAGGTAACTTATGTTTACATGATGGTAAAATTATTGGATACTAGTATGTCCTTGATGAAAGGGTTTTGATAGAAGCTTTTAATTTGTGTTGTAGATCTCCTAAATAAAGTGGTTATTGTATTGAGGTTGTAAGGTTTTGGTATACTCTCAATTTAAGGATGTGATGATAAAGTAGTATGGAACAATTTGGTGTGCCTTTAGGGGGTGTTATAATAGAGGAGTAGACGGCGATTCTTATTAAGGGTGTATTATTCTTGATGTTAGTAAGATTGTCAGCAGTAGATTGTGAGTGTGTTTTTGATTCTCCTTAAAAAAAAGTAATTTGATAGTCTTTGATGGTATAGCTTAAATGGAATATTTTGAGCTTTGCATTCGTGAACTTTTGGAGTTCAAGATTTATGTAGTAGCTAAAGTTAGTTTGAACAAGTGACCTGTTGAAACACTTTACTCGTTCTTAAGTGATTCATGTGATTTGGTCTTAAGAGCTCTTCTTGTTTGCGTTGGTAAGGTGAAGTTATAATCAAAGTAAATTATTTTCTTTGTTAATTAAAGAGTGTAGCAGAGGTATTTGAAGTTGGAATCAAGTTGTGTAACTTACAACTTATTGAAGTTCGTTTAACTTTTCTGTCGTTGTCGCTTAATAGTTTCTCGAGTTTCCAAAGTAATACTTTATTCTTACTGGTTAATGTTTGATATTATCTTATTGTGAGACTTGCGCCCTCAGCTGTTGTCTCCTCTTTTGCTTTTTAAGATCCTTGTTATTTGACTATTTCCCTTGGTCTTGTGTTTTCTACGAAAGGTAAACATTTTTCTGTATACTGAAAATAGTTTTTTATTTGCCTCTTCCTTTGAAAAAAAAAGAAGAAATAATCAATTTATTTTACAAAACCTTATAAGAGTATATTGTGGCAACTCGATAGTGGTGGTCAAGTATATGATATTGTGATGCCTTGGGTTGTAAGTTATTTGAGGAGCATTGGAGGATGAATCGATTTCGTGATATAAATCTTGTAGGGCATTGGATGTAATAGGAATGATGGTCGTTGGGGCAAAAAAAAAAATTGATTGTGATCCAAGAATACTTGTCATGTTGGTGGAATATTGTAATTATCAAAAGTTTGAATCTTGTACAATTAGTTAGAGTATTGCGAATGGATATATTATGGTTATGTAGGGGAAACTGAATGGTGTGGTTTAGTGAGGGTCCACAATTGGTGAAGTGATTCACTCGTTTTGAGCAGTTAATTGATTAGTGAGGATTGTTGATGACAATGAGAGGACATTGCTTGGATTGTGGGAATTTTAGTGATTAAATATGATGATTTCCCTATCTTTTATACCAGAAGTTCATTGTTGGAGTTTTTGAGGCTGAATTTGGGCTTTGCATTTGTATGCTAGCATCTTGGTTGCCCATGGTTAAGTTAAAAAAAAAGTCGAACAAGTTGGGTTCTGAGAGTTGTGGTGATCTCTAATAGGCTTCTTTTGGTTGTGGTAAATGTGTGTACCAGAGACTTTAAGGTGTTTAACCTTAGATATTTGAGGTAGGAGAGATTCTAGGTGAATTATATATGGAGGTGCATTCAGAATTATTCGTTAAAATAATTCATTTGGTAAAGAAACCAGCTAGAGTATGTTATTGTGGATTGGTAGATTCTCTCTACAAATGTGTGAATGTTGTGTTCAATTTGAGCATAACTTTGAGGTTGCCAAAAAAAAAAAAAAAGGAGAAATGAGTTATTGTGTTATGTGGTGATTTTGAAATCCTAGCTAGCATTTAAAAGAAAGTTATTCTGAAAATGAAGATTGAGAAAAAATGGTTTCTCGAGTAGTGAAATACTCTCTTGGATCTTATTTGAGCTTTGTGTTTATGGCGGATGCCTGTTGCAAATTGAGTTGCTTTATGTTGGTGCGTAGTCTTTTCCGGTCAAGGAAAAAAAAAATTGTTTTGGGCATTCAAGTGATTTTCATCTTTGACTTTTGTGGTGTTTATTTGTAAACTGCCTACTTGGAAAGTGGAAAAGGTTTTCCTGATGAAACTTTGATTTTGGATTTGACTCTTCTGGAGTGGAGTTGGTACTACATGGTTACGATGGGAATTCTTCATTTTTTTTTCAGTTGCGTTCTTTTTGTAAGAAAGTTGTTTAAGACAAGTTATTTGTGTGCGCCTTGCTAAAGGACATGCTCCTTGCAAAGGTGAAGTGATTGATTAATAGAGGGAACAAGAGTTCGAAGAGATTTATACGGGTTGTGTGGTTTGGCACCAATGGGAAGGTTGGCCCAAGGAACATTGATTTGTTTATGGAAGTTGCGTGGATTTTAGAAGATAGCGTATTGCTAGGACCGTCGCAAGACCTAGCACAGGGTGCACAACCTTTTGGGTGACCTGGTGTCAAGGGAGTACTTGAGAAATCTGGATTATGAGGATTCGTTAGACCAGTTGACCCTCAAGTAAGACCGTGCCTCGAGTCATGTCCGTTGAGGGGCTCTGGAAAGGACAAGACGAGTAATAAGGCGTGGTACATCAGTTATGTCAAGGTGATGTGGTCCATCAGTCCGAGAGAGAGGCAATTTAGGGGTTGGAGACTCACATGTGTGAGCATTATCTGGAGTTATTCAAGTCGGGTACGTGTTAATGGTTGCTTAATTACAGTTGCTTAATTACAGTTGTGGTTGTTCTTGGAGTTTAACGGCGAATAGAATTCGGGCTCGAATTCTGTTTAAGGGGGGTAGAATGTAATACCGCGAAAAAAACTTTAGAGAGAATAAAATTGTTTAGTGGGGTTTTCTGAAAATAAACCTCTTGAGGACCCGTGAATAATTACATAAAAGGGGACATGGGGGAGAGGAGGACCTAAATCCCAGAAATCAAACCCTAGCCACGTTTTTTTTCTTCTCCCGTGCGCCGCCGCCTGCGCTCCCTTCGCGTTGCGCCAACCGTCGTTTGTTCGCTCGCCGGTCGTGCGCGCTAGCGTCGGCTAGCACTCGCCTGCCCGCAGTGCTACCCGCTCGCGTGCAACGCCGCTTACACGTGCGCAGCGTGGCCTGGCCGCTAGCACTCGTTGCCCGCTAGTCCTTCGCGCCAAAGATCAACTGCGTTGTCGAATGCCCACGCTACGTACCGTCCGCGTGTGCTGTGTGCATGCATGCCGCTGTGCATGTTGCCCTGCTACAAGATTACTTCTTGCTCCTTGTATTGCATTGGTTCACCACGTTGCAACAGTGAGAGAGAGAAAGAAAGAGAGAGAGAAGAAAAGGTGGTTGCTGCTGATTGTCTACATGCATGGCTGATTCTATGTGCTGGTATTACTGCCAAGGTACGTTGACATGTTACGCTTCTTCGCTACGAGTGAAAACGGGAGTGTACTGCCTTGGATAGCTAATCATCTTTGTGCGGCTGTAGTTAACTAGTTTGTGATGCCCCTTTTACATGCATGAAGGTAGGCTTAATCATTCTTGTGCGGCTGCTTTCATGCATGCATGATTAGAGGTCAATTAGGTAATACTAACACTACTACAGAACAGACCTTTGGTCGAACTGCCAAATGGGCAATAGTCTCGGAGAAAATTGCGTCCGAGACAAAAAAGATCTTTCGTCCCGGTTGGTGACACCAACGGGACTAAAGTCCCATAACGCCGGTCCATCACTGTGGTCCGACAAAGATGAAGCAAACCCGAAAACACGAGATTTTGCAAACCAACAACGCCATTGCTAATTGACTCATCATCCTGAGATCGTGCACATATCCTCATGATATCCACAGACCTACGACTATGGGGGTGATTGTAGGAGAACTTACAATCACTCGGTAGGCCTCTCCCTTATAAGCATAAGGGCACTTCTAGGGACTACGAGACTTCACATTTACCCACCCTATTACTGCATCTGGTCAAAACGACCAAGCTACAGTGACTGGTCGAAATCCCGACCACAAGGCAGCGCCTCCCGCACGCTTCGCCAGTAGCTCAGCGGCTTCTCCGACCACAGTGGTACGACCACAGAGTGCGGCCGAGAAGGTACGGCTCGGGAGAACTCCCTAGCGGATGATGCCCAAAAGAACAACGAAAACACCCTTAATCTCCTACAGGGCAATACGAACTTACCTGAACTGAAGAACGACCAGAGACCCACAGAGTGGCTCCGGCGACGAGTGACCGAACGGATACGGTGAGGTCCTCACTAGGCCACAGCGACCTGAGCAAAGAGAGAACCACACCGAGTGAGGGTCAAGCTTCAGAGAGCGAAGGGGAAGCAGAGGGGACCAAGACTTGAAAAAGAAAACCCCCGCTGCACCGCCTCCACCGGAAGCTCCACACCCAACAATAGCGGTCGAGGAGATTGCGAGTGATGCGTACACGCTAGGGGTGGCCCGATCTTCACGGTGTAGGTTGAAGAACAAAGCGAATCTTGCTGTGGACAGCGGGGATAACTAGTTGTGAGTAGCGGAAAAGGGTAACTAGCTTTAACCTGCCAAGGTTGGATGCGACCAAGCGTTGGGGAGAGGCGATCCAAACCTTCTCGGATTCCGACCCGCTATCCGAACAATCGCGAGAACCACAATCCGAACTAACCCACACAAAACGCCCTAAGCGTAGAGCACTAATTAGGGGATCCCAGAGGAATCTTCTTGCAAATCCAAGAGAACTCACAAGAGCAAAAGGAGCAAGGAACTCAGCAGTCTTGCTGCAATTTCATATATCGGTTTGTTGAAATATCAAAAGTACCTCCATGGATGGTAGTAGGGGGGTATATATACTAGGAACAACCCTCCTAGCTGGGTATGAACATAAGTCACCACGTTTGGAAGGTGGAAGGTGTAACAGCCCCAATTTTAATAAACAGTAATTATATGCATTTTATATTATATTTGTTATTTCTGAAGCATTTGCATAAATTTTGCATTTGTAAATATCCTAATCAAAGTCTAATAGGTAACTCCAATCACAACTCCAAAGAGAGACAACAATTAATACTTAAGAAATTCTCTGGGAAATAATTTAATTAAGAACCTTACAATGTTTATCATAAATAACAATCTTCTCAATACAAGTAACTCAAGAATTTATTTACATCGATCGATTATGTTTTACAACTTTGAGTAATTTACAAAATGTTAAAATAAAACTTGCATTGCATGTCGCCTAAAGCCTTCCTTGAAATCTTGCCCGTCCATCGTTGTCCACCAAACCATCTTCCTCGACACAATCCAAATACCATTTTCGCTCCATAGTCCGCCAACCAATCAAAAGACCATTAGTTGTTCAAAAGCAAGATAATAGAGTTAGAATAAAATAAATTGCCGTCGGTATACCATAGGAATCATTGCGGTTCCCGGATCTACCTAGATTAGTTGGCACCTTGAGTATCGCGACTACCCACATCAACTAGGTTAAGCGGCATCTTGGCTTTTCAAGTCACCTAGGCTAATCCAGTTAGTCGGCACCGGATACCCAAGATACCTAGACTAACCTAAGTAAATCGGTATCGTTTTATTTCCGTGAGGTTCTCATCATTCGGCATTTAGGAAATCCAAAACCTCATTATCTTGAATTGCCTCAAGCTGTCACAAAACCATTGCATAATGAATTGCTAACCAATAGACCAAAATGCCCAGCCAAAAATATCTTAGGAGCCATCGGATAAACACGAATGCATGCTCATTTGCCTCCCCAACCAAGCACCACCGCAAGCACGGTCAATGCCTGCCAAAGGAAGCGGCCGAGTAGAGCCCAGTGAAGCACAGAGGACAACACCCCCTTCCGAGATTTCCCAACCTTTGCAAAACCAGTGAAGCAACACAATTTCTCCCCGCACCAATTCCTCGGTACACCCATTTCCATCTCTTCTCGAAGCAAGAACCAGAAGGCAATCAAGAGCGAGACAACCAAAGCCAAGGCGAGAGCAAATCATCAGTCAAGCCAAGCCAAGCCAGCATCACCATCATCAATCGATCTCGCAAACCACCAAGGCAAGCCCAGCAGCGGCGACCGAGAGCAAGAGGAGGAAAGAAGCATCGGGAGCGGGGAAGCACCGGAGGAGGGGAGCACCGGCAGAAGGCGCACGGAGGGGAGCACCGGCCGACGGCCAAGATCGCCACCCTCTTCTTCCCAAACCCAAGTCCAAGATGAGGTAACCCCAACCCATATCGCATCACTTGCACCACAAAGATTCGGCATGCATCACTCATATCATCATTTCATCGGATCTCGAGAATCAATCCCGGATATCGGTAGAACAATCAAATAGCTCTTAGTTCATTTTCATCATCACAGAGCGGTAGGGGTAGGAGTAGAGAGAGATCGGTAGAGGTCTTACCTCGGTGTAGCGAACCCAATATACATCATCCACCACCTCGGTTGGACCTCCATGATATGCATTCACAAATAATCAAAGAACATTAATATTGAAATCAAGCGATTTTGCTAAAATCAACATAATCGAAATCAATTGGATCGGAAATGAGTCGATGAGCAGCCGAGCCGGCCAGCATGGCTGACCGGAGTAGGGCGAGTCGGCGGCGGCACCAAGCACCAAGCCACCGAGGGAGAAGTAGCGCAAAGGAGCCAGGCGGCGCATGGCCTCCGGCCACGGAGGAGGAGGAGGCGAGGCGCGAGGGGAAAGCAATGAGCCGGGGTGAGGGAGCCAGGGACGGCAGAAGCAGCAGGGGCGTCGGCAAGGGCGGCGGCGGCAGAAACCAAGAGCAGGAGCGAAGGGCAAGGAGGCGGCGCCGTGAGGAGAGACCGAGAGAGCCGGAGAGAAACCGAGAGGAAATAAGGGGAAGAGAGGCGTCGTGAGAAGGGATAAGAAGAGAAAGAGGCTTCGCCGAGAGGGAATTAGAGAAAAGAGAGAGAAGATTAAGGTATAAGGTTAAGATTAGGCATTAGAGATTAAGCAGTGAATAAAAATTGGAATTAAAGAATAGTGCAAATAAATTTTAGTGTTTTGTAATGGCTTTAGTTTTAGCTGTTTAAATTGATGTTAATTAGTAAGTATTATTAATACCATATCAATATTGCAATCGATCTAAGTTTTAGTCGTCCGCAATTAAATATCAGTAAATCGACTCTTAGAAAATAAATTCAAGCGTAGTGTATATAAATTAATCTGAGCCTTTAGGGATGAATTGACCGCCATTAGAATTCACCGATTAAATTCAACAACTTTGTTGTGTTATAAATTGTTGAAATAGATTAATTAAATCAAGCCTGCATTGCAGATAATAGATGTGCACACAATCACCATCATAGTCTGTAGAAGAAGAGAGCATATTAGATGATTGATTTTATTTGTAGGATCATCGTGGTTGTATACATAGAATGCACGGAGAGAGTGTTTGTGAGTACTAGGTGTCTGTTAAGGAAAACAACATCACCTAAACTCTAGGTATCGTCGGTCATTATAATTCCACGAAATTGAATTAACTTTAACAGATCCATAAGAAATTGAATTTTATTAAACTACAATCTATACCTAAGTGCATCTAGAATCATAACCTCATTAATATGTAATTATCATGCATTTTTGAGCATTTTGGATTTCTCGATTTTGTTGGTATTTATTTGCTTTTGTATTTTCTCTCTAGATTACGAATTGTGCGTGAAACAATAACGCATCCGAGAGTGAACAAGTGGACATTCCATAAGGCAAGCATCCTCTACGCACCATGTTGATCCTAATCTTTTGAGCTGTAGATTTATAAAATACGGTAATCTTGTTGCATGCAATTTTCTAAAAACTATTTATGCTCTGTTCCTAGTTAGCTATGACCGAACTTATGGCTTACCTTGAATTGATCATACACTCAACCTAAGGTAGTTTGTGGTGATATAATACTTAATTTCAATTTTGCTTAGCCATGCAGTCCATAGAGCAGTAGTGTTTGGCGAGCTTATCTTGTCAAACACAGGGAACAACAAATACATTTTTATTTTTTTGATTCTTTGTTCAGTTTATTTAAATCTGAAATGAATCTAAATCTTGTTGTTAAACTTAATTCAAATCTGGACAAGTGGATGCTAGTGATGGTGCCTAGTGCGAGAATGGGAAGCTGTGGATGTCTTATGCAGGTTGATTAAGGACTGAACTCGACGGCCCAATTCAAGCCCAGCGTACTTCCACTTGATGTATGGTATTGTTTGGTTAAGTAAAGGGTTAATATTATTGAGTTGGATACGGAGAGTAAGGACATGTGTATTGATTTCATATGGCATAGATGCTTAAGTCTTGGGCCGTGTCGTATGCCATGTGGAGCTTATATCGATATCGGATGTTCTTAGAAGGGTAGGCGTAGATGTGTTACATCGCATGTACGTACCTTGAGGGCCCCGATGCATGTGTAATATGTGTGGCTAACACGAGTTTGCATTTAATTGGTAGGTCGGCATTCCTGTACAACATGTGAGCCTCGGTTGAATATATGCTATCGATCGTTGTTTAAGCGGGATCGGTTTCACATGGGTCATCCAACTCAATAGTGTTAACTTGTTGAAAAATACCGAATTTTAGTTTACGGCGGCATACCAAAGGAAGTGTGCTATTGTTCTAGATGGCTTACGGGCTAACTAAATCGTGTGGGTAAAGATGTACACCTGCGAGGTTAAAACTATTCGAATAGCCGTGTCCACGATTCTGGACAACGCTTGGATTGATGTCACTGTATAGAATTTGCTCTAATTTGGGTTTTGGGAATTATTAATTTCGGCATGAGGAGTGTCATGCTCGGTTTGGTAATGATCGGTGACCATTATTGATCTTTGTTTTTGCTTATGTTCGATTACTTACTATTTTTAGTCCAAATTGAATTATTAAAACTGCTTTGTCAAAATTTAGCAATTGTAGGTTAATATGTATCGCTTTATGCAAATTTAACCACTATAACCTTCTGTTGTTAACCTTATGCATTTACAAATTCTAATCCTTTGTATAGGACCTCTCAAACACTTTATTTTAAATAGTTTGTGTAAGTCTTCTTGAGTACCTTCCGTACTCGGTGGAATTATCCACTTGTTGCGGTAAAGAACGCCTAGAAAATTCCAAGTTGAAGCGATTACGGGGTTACTTGGCTTTAATCCGATCACGTTGCCCTTGGGTTGTGGCGCTCCTTTGGACATTTTATTTTATTATTTACATTTTCATTTATGGTTTACTTTAATGTTTCATTGTAAATTTTTATTAATGTATTCCAATCGTGTATGCTTGTGATATAATGTTGTAAGGATATGTCTATGTTAGCGACTCATCACGGAGCTAACATGAGAGGCATATCAGGAACTGAATATTGGAATTGTACCTTGTTAATGATTATACTTCTAGTATTATTTTTAATTGAGACTTGATTGTTCTTGATTAAAAATTTTGCTTTTAGTATGATTATTAATTTGGTATAAACCTCAATATTCGGGGTCCTCACAACGTTAGTATCAGTGTGTGTTATTGTAGGTTAAAGCCGTAACAATGGACGATGTTAGGAATTTGGTTTGCAAAAAGTATTTTCAAAACTAGCAAAAATTTGGGCCAAAAATGTAAGTGATATGATTCTTTTCTTTCTTACCCATCCTAGCATCTAATTCTTATCTCATAATTCATTTGATTTGTGCAAATCAAATTTTCTCCGTTGTTCGTCTCTTTTCTTTAACAGTAGACACGCTAAGTAGTCAAGCTGGTGAGGACAATGGTGGCAAGGCGAGAAGATGTTGTTTTCCATAAGATTAGGATTAATTTAGGGATTATTCTTAGATTATATATACCTAATTATATTTCTTTAGCTTGTAGGCGCTGGATTTTGTAATGTGGTCATTTGTTCTCTTTTGTTTCCAAATAGTTGCGCATTGCCTACAGATGACATGTATAGCAATTATATCGGAAACTAATTGTGGTTCAATTAAATCTTGTACTGGCCTTAAGGCTTAGTACACCCATTTGGATTTTGAGTTGCATGGTTTTGGAATTATGCATTCATAATAGGAATTATTGTCTCAGGGTTGTCCGCTTACTTATCTTATGCTCATTCTCTCCTCATTTTATTTCTTATGCACCATCATGTTTAAGGGGGGTAGAGAATACCCCAAGATATGTGTTAGGCACCATAATTCCTACACTTTGATCATGCATATAGTGGTATGTTAATTTAAGCATATCTTATTATTGGAGTTGTTAGCAAGAATCATAACTAAAATGATTTATATAAATTAAGATGCATGATTAGTATTTCATCTTAGTGTGTAAAGCATGAAAATGACTAGTCTATAGCTATATAAATTGAAATTTGCTTTAGCTTAAGATTGTTAATTAAATTAGAATTTAACAACTTGCCATGCTTATATAGATTTCTTGTTTGAACTTAAAAATTTGAAAGTCATCGATGTGTAGTTTGATATGTTAGATTGTTGTAAAATTAAACAACATGACTATCTTTTAAATTGTTAATGAGTGAAGATGTCATAACATGAGCTGATGATAGTTTATTTTTATTGTTATTCAATTAAAAGTAATTAGAATAGAGTAAGTTATACCGGTAGTTTCATACTCTTTGTCAAAGCAAAAAGCCATTCTTTGTTATTGAGTAATTTTGACTTAGATAGTTGGGCTGTACACTAGTGTCCTTAAGTAATTTATAATCTTTAGAATTTTATTTGCACATGATAGTGTGTATTTCCCAAATATAATTTCTTCCAAAGGATTAATGAATTTGTTTTGTCTAGGAATTAATTCAAATACCTTGCATGACTGATCTAGCTATTTTTGAAATCTAGAATTAATAGGAAGGTTTAAACTGCTAGTACCCAGTTCTCTAGTGCTTAGTATCACCTAACTAACCTGCCATAAGTTTTCTGTAATTTTTGAACCTAATTTCATTGGTGTTTGAGCCCTAGAACTTGTTTTGTGTCTGAGTTGATTTACCGAGCAAAATCTGAACATGATGTGTAGAATAAATTCTTCTGATAATGTTAGAATCCTAACAATACTCCTGAATTTACCTAGCTAATTTAGTAATTTTTCCAAGCCCTAGTTGTTCACCAGTAGCAGTTAAAAATAAGTGGTGAAATTAATTATTTTGGTTGTTAAGGACCAGATCATGGTAGTGTTAATTTGTATTATTTGTTAAATCTTATGCTCACCCAATCTCAATAAAATTGGTTGGTTATAGTTTGGTAGAATCATGTAAACAGGCATGTGAATCCTTGCATTCATTATATAACTCTAATTTTTCCAGAAATTGATTGCATTTTTTGCATCCCTGCATGCATTCATCTAATACATTTTTCTCCAAATCGGGCAATTAGAATTAGCAAAACATGGGTTAAGTGAGACTAACTTAAACCCTACTTTAACCTCTCCTCTCTGCACAAATTCATAGTTTTGACACTAGTTTATTAGTTAGTCAATCCTCTTATTTTATCGATCGATGCCTCTCTCTGTCGACTGACTTGAGTCGTGTCTTCCTCCTGCCTAGAACCTAAAATTGTTAAATAACCTCATTGATTTCAGATATGAACCTTTTCTTTAGGTAACCTCTTCTCTCGTAGATAGTTGGTAGATTTTCATCCTACCGGAAGAAGAGGTGAAGCTCGACATGTTTGAAGTACCTTCGAATCAAGGAAGGAAAGGTTAAACAAAGCAATAGAAAGGGAGAATTGTGTCAGCAACGTCGTGTTACTTCATCAAGATATCTCGGCTCTATCTCTGAAGGAAGTCAAGACGGTAGATAGTACATTTCTTCTAGAGTTGGAGCAACCACCTAGGAAAAATCCGAAAGAAGGATCATCCTTCCACATAGCATTCCTGTTTTGAACCTAAAACTGAAGGATAACCTCACATGATTCGGATTTGAGTCTGGGTTGTGATTAAAATCCGAAGTGTGGTCCTAAGCCCAAATCTAGCTAGATCGCCATAGCCTTTTGTCCCAATTTCCGAACCACCGGAATCTCGGGGTCGAGATTCTGTTTAAGGGGGGTAGGTTTGTAACAGCCCCAATTTTAATAAACAGTAATTATATGCATTTTATATTATATTTGTTATTTCTGAAGCATTTGCATAAATTTTGCATTTGTAAATATCCTAATCAAAGTCTAATAGGTAACTCCAATCACAACTCCAAAGAGAGACAACAATTAATACTTAAGAAATTCTCTGGGAAATAATTTAATTAAGAACCTTACAATGTTTATCATAAATAACAATCTTCTCAATACAAGTAACTCAAGAATTTATTTACATCAGATCAGATTATGTTTTACAACTTTGAGTAATTTACAAAAATGTTAAAATAAAACTTGCATTGCATGTCGTCTAAAGCCTTCCTTGAAATCTTGCCCGTCCATCGTTGTCCAGCCAAACCATCTTCCTCGACACAATCCGAAATACCATTTGCAGCTCCATAGTCCGCCAACCAATCAAAAGACCATTAGTTGTTCAAAAGCAGTATAATAGAGTTAGAATAAAATAAATTGCCGTCAGTATACCATAGGAATCATTGCGGTTCCCAGATCTACCTAGATTAGTTGGCACCTTGAGTATCGCGACTACCCACATCAACCTGGGTTAACCGGCATCTTGGCTTTTCAAGTCACCTAGGCTAATCCAGATTAGTCGGCACCGGGATACCCAAGATACCTAGACTAACCTAAGTAAATCGGTATCGTTTTATTTCCGTAGGTTCTCATCATTCGGCATTTAGGGAAATCCAAAACCTACGTATACTGAATTGCCTCAACTGTCACAAAACCATTGCATAATGAATTGCTAACCAATAGACCAAAAATGCCCAGCCCAAAAATATCTTAGGAGCCATCCGGATAAACACGAATGCATGCTCATTTGCCTCCCCAACCAAGCACCACCGCAAGCACCAGTCAATGCACTGCCAAAGGAAAGCCGAAAGCGAGCCCAATAAGCACCGAGGGCAAGACTGACCCCCTTCCAGAGATTTCCCAACCCACTGCAAAACCAGCAGAAGCAACACATTTTCTCCCCAGCAGCCAATTCCCTTCAGCCGCACCCCATTTCCATCTCTTCTCAGAAGCAAGAACCGAAGGCAATCAAGAGCAGGACAACCAAAGCCAAGGCCAGGAGCAAATCATCGAGCCAAGCCAAGCCAAAGCATCACCATCATCAATCGATCTCGCAACCGGTAGAAGGCAAGCCAAAGAGCAGCAGCGACAGAGCAAGAGGAGGAAAGAAGCATCGGGAGGCGGGGAAGCACAGGAGGAGGGGAGCACCAGCAGAAGGGCGCACGGAGGGCAGCACCGGCCACGGCCGCCAACGCCACCCTCTTCTTCCCAAACCCAAGTCGAAGATGAGGTAACCCCAACCCATATCACTTGCACCACAAAGACGGACCTCGGTATGCATCACTCGCATATCATCATTTCATCGGATCTTAATAGAATCAACCCGGATATCGGTAGAACAATCAAATAGCTCTTAGTTCATTTTCATCATCACAGAGCGGTAGGGGTAGGAGTAGAGAGAGATCGGTAGAGGTCTTACCTCGGTGGCAGCAGAACCCAATATACATCATCCACCACCTCGGTTGGACCTCCATGATATGCATTCACAAATAATCAAAGAACATTAATATTGAAATCAAGCGATTTTGCTAAAATCAACATAAGCGAAATCAATTGGATCGGGGAAATGAGTCGATGAGCAGCCGAAAGCCTGACGCAAAGACGGAGTAGGAGGCGAGTCGTGGCGCCAAGCACCAAGCCACCGAGGGAGAAGTAGCGCAAAGGAGGAGGCGGCGCATGGCCTCGGCCGGCCGGAGGAGGAGGAGGCGAGGAGGCGCGAGGGGGAAAGCAATGAGCCGGGGTGAGGGAGCCCGGGACGGCAGCCGGGCCGGGCGTGAGGGGCGGGCAAGCAGAAACCAAGAGGAGAGAGAGAGGGCGAGGAGGCGGCGTGTGAGGGAGAGACCGAGAGAGCCGGAGAGAAACCGAGAGGAAATAAGGGGAAGAGAGGCGTCGGAGAAAGGGATAAGAAGAGAAAGAGGCTTCACGAGAGAGAATTAGAGAAAGAGAGAGAGAAGATTAAGGTATAAGGTTAAGATTAGGCATTAGAGATTAAGCGATGAATAAAAATTGGAATTAAAGAATAGTGCAAATAAATTTTAGTGTTTTGTAATGGCTTTAGTTTTAGTTTGTTTAAATTGATGTTAATTAGTAAGTATTATTAATACCATATCAATATTGCAATCGATCTAAGTTTTAGTCGTCGCAATTAAATATCGATAAATCGACTCTTAGAAAATAAATTCAAGCGTAGTGTATATAAATTAATCTGAGCCTTTAGGGATGAATTGACCGCCATTAGAATTCACCGATTAAATTCAACAACTTTGTTGTGTTATAAATTGTTGAAATAGATTAATTAAATCAAGCCTGCATTGCAGATAATAGATGTGCACACAATCACCATCATAGTCGCTTAGAAAGAAGAGAGCATATTAGATGATTGATTTTGTTGTAGGATCATCGTGGTTGTATACATAGAATGCTGGAGAGAGTGTTTGTGAGTACTAGGTGTCTGTTAAGGAAAACAACATCACCTAAACTCTAGGTATCGTCGGTCATTATAATTCCACGTAAATTGAATTAACTTTAACGATCCATAAGAAATTGAATTTTATTAAACTACAATCTATACCTAAGTGCATCTAGAATCATAACCTCATTAATATGTAATTATCATGCATTTTGAGCATTTTGGATTTCTCGATTTTGTTGGTATTTATTTGCTTTTGTATTTTCTCTCTAGATTACGAATTGTGCGTGAAACAATAACGCATCCGAGAGTGAACAAGTGGACATTCCATAAGGCAAGCATCCTCTCGCACCATGTTGATCCTAATCTTTTGAGCTGTAGATTTATAAAATACGGTGATCTTTGTTGCATGCAATTTTCTAAAAACTATTTATGCTCTGTTCCTAGTTAGCTATGACCGGAACTTATGGCTTACCTTGAATTGATCATACACTCAACCTAAGGTAGTTTGTGGTGATATAATACTTAATTTCAATTTTGCTTAGCCATGCAATCCATAGAACGGTAGTGTTTGGCGAGCTTATCTTGTCAAACACAGGGAACAACAAATACATTTTTATTTTTTTGATTCTTTGTTCGGTTTATTTAAATCTGAAATGAATCTAAATCTTGTTGTTAAACTTAATTCAAATCTGGACAAGTGGATGCTAGTGATGGTGCCTAGTGCGAGAATGGGAAGCTGTGGATGTCTTATGCAGGTTGGTTAAGGTGAACTCTGACGGCCCAATTCAAGCCCAGCGTACTTCCACGCTTGATGTATGGTATTGTTTGGTTAAGTAAAGGGTTAATATTATTGAGTTGGATACAGGAGAGTAAGGACATGTGTATTGATTTCATATGGCATAGATGCTTAAGTCTTGGGCCGTGTCGTATGCCATGTGGAGCTTATATCGATATCGGATGTTCTTAGAAGGGTAGGCGTAGATGTGTTACATCGCATGTACGTACCTTGAGGCCCCGATGCGATGTGTAATATGTGTGGCTAACACGAGTTTGCATTTAATTGGTGGTCGGCATTCCTGTACAACATGTGAGCCTCGGTTGAATATATGCTATCGATCGTTGTTTAAGCGGGATCGGTTTCACATGGGTCATCCAACTCAATAGTGTTAACTTGTTGAAAAATACCGAATTTTAGTTTACTACGGCATACCAAAGGAAGTGCGCTATTGTTCTAGATGGCTTACGGGCTAACTAAATCGTGTGGGTAAAGATGTACACCTGCGCAGGTTAAAACTATTTGAATAGCCGTGTCCACGATTACGGACAACGCTTGGATTGATGTCACTGTATAGAATTTGCTCTAATTTGGGTTTTGGGAATTATTAATTTCGGCATGAGGAGTGTCATGCTCGGTTTAGTAATGATCGGTGACCATTATTGATCTTATTTTTGCTTATGTTCGATTACTTACTATTTTTAGTCCAAATTGAATTATTAAAACTGCTTTGTCAAAATTTAGCAATTGTAGGTTAATATGTATCGCTTTATGCAAATTTAACCACTATAACCTTCCTGTTGTTAACCTTATGCATTTACAAATTCTAATCCTTTGTATAGGACCTCTCAAACACTTTATTTTAAATAGTTTGTGTAAGTCTTCTTTGAGTACCTTAGTACTCGGTGGAATTATCCACTTGTTGCGGTAAAGAACGCCTAGAAAATTCCAAGTTGAAGCGATTACGGGGTTACTTCGGCTTTAATCCCAGTCACGTTGCCCTTGGGTTGTGGCGCTCCACTGGACATTTTATTTTATTATTTTTGTTTTCATTTCTGGTTTACTTTAATGTTTCCGCTGTAAATTTTTATTAATGTATTCCAATCGTGTATGCTTGTGATATAATGTTGTAAGGATATGTCTATGTTAGCGACTCATCACGGGAGCTAACATGAGAGGCATATCAGGAACTGAATATTGGAATTGTACCTTGTTAATGATTATACTTCTAGTATTATTTTTAATTGAGACTTGATTGTTCTTGATTAAAAATTTTGCTTTTGGTATGATTATTAATTTGGTATAAACCTCCAATATTCCGGGGTCCTCACAGAAGGCCAACTGGTTGAAGCATTCAAGGAGTCTTCTCGGTTTCTCGCGCGTCTGCTCAACTTCTGCGCAGTCTTTAGTAAAATAGCAATAACTCTCTCCTCGGAAGTCCAAATGACGAACCGTTTGTTGGAGGTGAAAATAGACTTGATTATCTTTCCATCCATATAGGATAGGCATAGTGAAACGTTCCAGGTTGGTGTGCAAGCACTTAAGAAGATTTCAGTTTTCGCACAGCATTTTTCAGCATGTGCAGCTGTTACTAAAATGATCATAACTTTCATTACACAACTCCAAATAATGCACGGTTTGAAGCGTAGGAAAATAGACTTGACAAACTATCCAATGCTCTGGTGTATGCTGGCTGGAAACATTATAATTCATGCAGATAATGATTGCAAAACTCATTGGTTTTCTGGACCTCCTTGTTCCTCTCCAATGCACCTGAGTTCAATCAAAGAAGAGGACATTGGAAGCACTACTAAGTTATTGAGATCTGAAATAAGTTCTAAGTTAGCGTTCACCTGATCAAGTATTTTTTTAGCACGTCTTCTCGTGATTGGTCCTTGATATTGTTTGTCCTTGAGAATATCTTGGTCGCGGAGATGATCTTCTGTAGCATGGTCATTGAAGGTTGGGATGTCCTCATCATCCTCCCCTCCTTGAAAAGGAGTCGTCCTCGACTCGTTTGGTCCAAAGCAAGAAAAGTTTTAATTTCTCCTGATTTTCTTGCATTTGAAACACATATCCATTTTCGGGATGTTACAGGACTTCTTATTGTGCGCCTTGTGAGCACGTTTGGATCCGCGAAGGCAATCGCTCGGATCTTCCCCTAACCCAACCCGGGAACGGACCGGAGGGAACCGCAGCATGAGGAATGTCCGCGTCTCGTCGTAAGGCTCATTTTTCGTTTTGGGTCATAGGGCGGGCAGTGTAGTCTGGGGCACAAGGGTCCTGGTACTACCCAGGTGCGAAGAACCCCGGAGGTGACTGTAATGAGCAAAAATGTCACTCACCGGCCTAAACAACGAGCAAACACTCGAACGTGAGAGCAAGGGATCACCCAACATTTTCTGGGCATGTCTCCCCAGTGGAAGCTGATGATTGACTTCGTGTTATTGAGAGAAAGCTGCTGATCACTCAATGCAGCAATCATGAAAAGGTCCTGTATGCCACTCACCAGATGGAAGGTATAGCTGCTGAATGGTGAAAAAACTTCTTTCAGCGCATGAAATGCCGCAAATCATTACCTGGGAAGAGTTCTCAATTGCTTTTCGCTAGTACCATGTACCTGAAGGAATCATGGATTTGAAGAAGGATGAGTTCCGTGCTCTCAAGCAAGGAGGAATGTCGGTGACTGCTTACCTCAACAAATTCTCTCAACTTGCCCACTATGCCGCAGAAGATATCGCCATCGACAAGGTTTGTCAGAGTCGTTTCCTGAAGCGATTGAACACTGGAATACAAGCCAATCTGATTGCCTATACTTTTCCAAATTTCCAAGAGCTGATCAATAATGCTTTGATTCTTGAAGATAAGCGTAAGGAATTGGAAGATAACCGCAAGCGCAGAATGGCTCAGCAAGGAAGTCATCAACCACAGCTGAAGGCAAGAACAGTCCACCGAAGTTTAACCGTTTTCCACCCCAGAATTCTGTCAGACCACCTGCACCATCCTCAGTACCTCGTCCAGTTGCTCGGAACTTCCGCAATCCTGCACCAGTTAACCCCAATTCAGGAAGCAACCCACAAAATAGACCCAGAGTTTGTTTCACCTTCCGTCAGCCAGGGCACTTCGCCAACCGATGTCCTCAGAATGGAACTATAACTCCAGTACGTTTCAACCTTGGGACTACACCAGCCACGACTCCATCGCAGAGCAACCATCAAGGAACATCTCAAGCCCCCGGTCAATCTGGTGGAGCACTGCAATCAGTGGTAAAAGGCCGTGTCAACTACGTCACTTTGGAAGGAGCCCAGGAAGCACCCGACGTCGTACTGGGTAAGTTTCTGATAAATTTAGTACCTACATCAGATCTGTTTGATTCGGGAGCTTCACATTCGTTTATTTTTGGAGTTTTTGCAACTAAGAATAACTTGGAAGTTATGCATCTCAAGCATACTCTGTTAGTCCAGTCACTTGGAGCAGAGCTAAGTTCTATGGTGGGATGTTTAGAAGCTAAGTTACTCATAACTGGAGTCGAGTTTCTAGCCAACCTAATTGTTCTAAACACCCAGACCATAGATGTCATTCTTGGCATGGATTGACTATCCAAGCACAAAGCTGTGTTAGATTGTGGTCGAAGAGCCGTAACAATCGAGGATGCCAATGGAAGGAAAGTGGAGTTTCTAGCCACCTCAGTACGTGATGGACATCTGTTAGTCAACAGTCTGAAGATAGTTTCCTTGGAAGATGTGCCTATAGTCAGAGATTATCCATATGTGTTTCCAGAAAAATTACCAGGAATGCCACCAGACCATGACATTTAGTTTGTCAATGATCTAGTGCCAGGAACAGTGCCAATTTCTAAGAGACCTTATCGGATGCCAAACGATGAACTGGTGGAAATGAAGAGGCAGATAGAAGAACTTCTGAAAAAAGGTTTTGTAAGACATAGTTCGTCACCATGGGAAGCACCAGTCTTGTTCGTCAAAAAGAAAGATGAAAGCATGAGGATGTGCATTGACTATCATTCTCTGAATGAAGTCACCATTAAGAACAAGCACACATTGCCCATAATTGATGATTTGTTCGATCAGATGAAGGGAGCTGGAGTGTTCCCCAAGATCGATCTGTGATCAGGTTACTATCAGTTGAAGATTTGTCCGAAGGATTTACCAAAGACCGCTTTCTCATCTCGGTATGGACATTATGAGTTTTTAGTCATGTCTTTTGGTCTGACTAATGCCCCTACCTATTTCATGAACATGATGAAAAAGGTATTTATGGAATACTTGGACAAGTTTGTGGTAGTGTTCATTGATGATATTTTGGTATACTCCAAGTCAGAAGAGGAGCATGCCGAACACCTGAGATTAATCCTAGAAAAACTCAAAGAGCATCAGTTGTGTGCCAAGTTCAGCAAGTGTGACTTTTGGAAGAAGAAAGTTGATTTCCTTGGTCATGTGATGACAGCCGAAGGAGTAGCAGTTGATCCCGGAAAAGTCAAAGCGGTATTACATTGGGAACAACCCAAGACCGTCACTCAGATTCGTAGTTTCTTGGGAATGGCAGGATACTATCGTCGTTTCATCTAAGGATTCTCAACGATTACTAAGCCTCTTACGCAATTGTTGAAGAAAAAGAAGAAGTTTACTTGGACCTTAACTTGTGAAGAAAGTTTTTAGGAATTGAAGAAACGTTTGACTTCAGCACCAGTGCTAATTTTGCTAGATATTCACAAGGATTTCGATATCTATTGTGATGCTTCACGTCAAGGATTGGGATGCGTCCTGATGCAAGAGGGAAGAGCTGTCGCTTATGCGTCAAGGCAATTAAGACCTCATAAAGAGAATTATCCCACTCATGACTTGGAATTAGCTGTCGTAGTGCATGCCTTGAAGATTTGGTGTCATTACCTCATCGGTAATCGCTGTGAAGTTTACATAGATCATAAAAGCCTGAAATATATTTTCACTCAGTCCGATCTAAATATGGGACAGAGAAGATTGCTGGAAATGATAAATGATTATAATATTGGTATCCACTACCATCCTGGTAAAGCCAATGTCGTTGCGGATGCTCTGAGCCGTAAGAGCTACTGTAATGCTTTGGAAGCAAAAGAGTTGTGTTTGGAACTTCAGGAGGAATTCGAGATGCTGAAGTTAGAAGTTGTATCTGAAGGATTTGTGGCCAGTCTAGAAGTACAGTCTACTCTGGAGAAACAGATTCGTGAAGCCCAACCAAAGGATTCCGAGTTATCCGACATCAAGAAGAAGATGGCAGAAGGAAAATTTAAGGATTTCACCAAAGATAATCGGGATATACTATGGATCAATGGACGTATCTGTGTTCCAGATATTGATGGTTTGAGACAGCCAATCTTGAAGGAAGCCCACGACTCAAAGTATTCGATTCATCCGGGAAGTACTAAGATGTATTAGGATGTTAAGAATAAATTCTGGTGGCCAAAATTAAAGCGAGATGTCGCAGAATTCGTTGCCTTGTGCGACGTGTGTTAGGAGGTAAAGGCAGAGCATCAGAGACCAGCAGGTTTGTTACAACCGCTGAAGATTCCAGAGTGGAAGTGGGAAGAGATCGGTATGGATTTCATTACCAGTTTACCCAGGACTCAATCGGGTTATGATTCGATTTGGGTAATAGTCGATCGCCTAACCAAAGTTGCCCATTTCTTGCTAGTCAAAACCACTTACTGAGGAGATCGCCTTGCAAAATTATACAGGTCAAGAATAGTCAGTCTGCATGGTGTGCCTAAGAAGATAGTGTCAGATCGAGGATCTCAGTTCACCTCTCGTTTCTGGCAAAGTCTACATGAAGCTCTAGGAACTCACCTGAATTTCAGTACTGCTTATCATCCTCAAACAGATGGGCAGACTGAAAGAGTCAACCAAATATTGGAGGACATGATGAGAGCATGTGCTTTGGTAAATGCTACCAGTTTGGATAAGAGTTTACCGTATGCAGAATTCTCGTACAACAACAGTTATCAGGCCAGTTTGCAAATGTCACCATTTGAAGCTTTGTATGGTCGTGCCTGTAGAACCCCGTTGAATTGGTCAGAAACAGCTGAACGGTTGTATCCGGGCCAGATATTATTCAAGAAGCAGAAGAACAAGTGGCTATGATCATAGAAAGATTCAAGATAGCCCAGTCTAGACAGAAGAGTTATGTTGACAATCGTCGCCGTGTCCTCAGCTTTGAACCAGAAGATTTTGTGTATCTTCGAGTTACTCTGCTCACAGATGTCAAGAAATTCCATGCCAAAAGGAAGCTTGCCCTGAGGTATGTTGGACCATTTAAGATTCTGGAACACCGTGGAAAAGTTGTGTATCAATTGGATCTACCATAGACGTTAGCAGGAGTGCATGATGTCTTTCATGTCTCTCAGTTGAAGAAATATCTCTGTGTGCCGGAAGAACAAGCACCGCTGGAATCAATAGAGCTGAAAGAAGATCTCACTTATAAAGAGCAGCCGATCAAGATTTTGGATGTTGCAGAGTGCCACAACAGAAGTAAGACCGTTTGTTTCTGCAATGTCCAGTGGAGCAACCACTCAGAAGGCGAAGCAACGTGGGAGCGTGAAGAAGAGTTGAAAGCCGAGTTTCCTAGTCTTTTCTCTAGCTAGCCTGAATCTCAGGGTCGAGATTCGTTTAGGGGGGAGGTTTGTAACATCCCAATTTTCTGGTCTTAAAAATATTTTAATTAGTTGTTAGTTGAAAAATTCACCATTTGAATTTTATTTGAATTTAATTTAAAAGCTTAATATGGACTTTTAATAACAAAATGATTTAATGTGATTAATCCCAACATCAACAATGACCAAAACTATTTTATTTGGATTCTATGGGCTTGGATATATTTTCAAGATTTTTTTGGAATTTCTCTGAGTTAATTTGCTATTTGTTATTTGCATTTTCTGGATTTTTTTAAAAGAGAAATCATTAAAAAACCTGAACAAGCGATCTTGGACGAAGCCCAACACTATTCCAAAGAAAGCCCTGCATCAGGCGCCCATCTCCCGCGTGCGACCGCCACCGCCGCCTTCCCCACTCGATTGCCAACGTGTGTCTCGATCGAACTACTACGCGAACGCCTGCGCTCGCGTCTCCCCTGTCTCCCCGCCATGTGGCCCCCGAGTGTCGTCGTCTTCCCCGCGGCCTTCCTCCTCTTGCCCGCACGTGCGCTCGCCCTTGGCCGCCATTGCCAGAGCTCGGAGCTCGTCCGACAACTGCTTTTTCCAACCAGAAACTCCGAGATTTACGCACCAAATCAAATCCCCAATCTCCCCGCATCCTTATCTGCTAGCAACCGAAATCAAAACGGATTCTATACTCGTTTTCATCTGGGAGTCCGAATCATCCCAAATTGGGGATTCCTTATCCCGTGCATCCCCGACCCTATAAATAGTTCCCTAGGGTCCGCCCCTGCTTCCTCATCCCAGAATCCCAGCCGATTGCATCCCTAGAGCTCCAGCGCCACCGCAATTGCCAATTTCCCTTTTGTCGCCGCCGTCGGTGATCTTCGAATTGGGCCGCCGCTGTCGCCACCTTGTCATCGCCGACCCGACCCTCGTGTTCAGCAGGGCCAGAGCCACCTCGGGCGCCTTTCCTCTTTGTCGGAACACCGCTGGTACGCTCGTCCGACAACAGCCGAGCCACCTCCTCCGCTCCAACCTCACCGCCATCACTTCCAACCGCCAGTGAGTGCACCAGCATGTGCGCAATAACGCCAGCTTTCTTCCAGTAACCTCCACCGCCAACGAGTCGAGGCCGATCTCCGTCGCCCCTCAGTCCCCACGCACCGCCGCCGTCGCCGTCCACCTCAGCAGCCACATCAGCCTTCTTTGCTAGTGTGTCAGCCGCGTGGCGCCAGATCAGCACCAGCGCATGCACGTGTGGCCAGGTCCACCACCGCCCCCCGACTTCCATGGCTCGGTGGACTCAGTCCACCGTGAGCTGTGCGTTGACATGTGGGGTCCACATGTTAGATTTTACTTTAATTATTTCTTTTCCAGAATTTCCTCGCTGACGCAAGCATTGCGCAATAAATCAATTTTACTTTAGGAAAATAATTCAAAATTTTAATTAAAATCCAAAATTATGGTTTTAATTATTTCGAATCTTCCAAAGCACATAACTTTTGCATCCGAACTCCGATTGAGCCCATCCAAATTTCTAACTTAATATAAATTCAAGCTCTATTTATTGGTGAATTTTATTTAATTTTTGGTGTTTGTTTTGTCTCTATTATTTATTTATTTTTATTTCTTTTGCTTCGTTTGTGAGTAGACATCGATACTTCGGAAAATTTTGGAGAAGAAGGAGCACCTCAAGATCAAGACCAGTACCTAGACTTATTTCAAGGTAAGTTATACATTTGATCATGTTGAACCCAGTTTTCAAATTACTTTGTTTTAAATTACTGCATGTTATTTCAAGTATTTATTTAAATGCTTTTAGGTGTAGTTATTAATCCAAATTGTTATGTCCACCTTGTCTCTTGTATGTCATATTCTTTTTGTCACCCTAGATTGGTTCAATATTAATTGGTATTATCATAGCACCAACGTGGGTTTGTTAGATACGAGTAGACTACTTAGCCATGCCACAAGTCATCATTTCATGTGAGTCGCAAATATAAATTTGACTAATGGATTATAGAACTGTGTGATAAAACTGTGTGTGATGTGTGCTATTACTCGTTGATGGCATGAGTTGCACTTAACAAACAGGGTGGAAAAAGATTTGGACTGAGGCAAGTGGTGGATACTGTGTGATATGGTGGAGCTATGTGCTGGGAATAATAAACTGTGTGAATTAGTTAGAAATTGAAAGTCTTGCCTTTGTTAATTAAAGACTTAACTTTGTGCGCCATTGAACTGAGCCTTACTATATGACCACATGCCTAGTATGGGCTGGGCCTAACTTAGTAAGTCATGGAATCTTGATATTGACAACTTAGGTTGTAGGTTAAGCTGTGTGATGGGCAGGAGGTGTGAATCTCACATCGCGGGACGGTTCGCCGCATCCCTGTCCAACGATGTGTGTTGTACCAAACGCTTTGTGTATCGGTTGGATAGCAGTAAAGCACATCGGTAGTGTCAATGCTTGAGATGAAGTTTCTGAAATGTTTTGTTATTGCCAGTGCTAGCTGCACTGATTGTATCGTGTGGGTAAAGTGTACAACCACTGCAGAGTGTTTAATCAATCTATTCGAATAGCCATTGTCCACGGTTATGGACATTCTCGGGAAATTCACACGAGGGGTAGATTATCATAAAACAAGTGGGAAGGGTCAGTTGTGTGAGATAACTTGTGTAGCTGTGTGAACAACTTCATTAGACTATGTGTCCTTTGTGAAACCAAATGATAAATTACTATTGTTTATTTGTTTGAATTATGTTTTCAACCTATTACTTGTATTCAATTGCAAATGTTGCATTTCTGCAAAAGAACCACATAAGCCATTCCTTTGGAATAAACCATCATCTATACATTGCATTCTGTGGTATGACTTGCGAGTACGATTGTGTACTCATCCTTGCTAATCAATCAACATAAGTGGAGGAGTCATCGCCTGCTTTTGAAGAGAAGTTCTACGAAGGTTGATCGTTAGGGTCTCTATCCCAGTCAGTTGCCTGTGGCGAAGTGATGGGATTCCGCTGGAGTTTACTTTTGTTTCGCTGTACTTTATTTCTCTTTTGTCAGCCCTGTGTGGCTTAATAAATGTAAAACTCGAGCTTAAGGTCACAACAGTTATTTGTTAGTCAAATTACTTATTTATTTAATATTTCATTTGTATGATTGATATTTCATCGATGTTGCCACTGTGTGCACTTGTGTTGTTTTAGTAAAATGGTGGTAGATGTACAAAACTTTTGTATTCACCGCTTAATGACCCTTCGGGCCCAGTTGCCTTAAAAAGTCGTTTCCTGGCGTATTTTCTTCGTAGTAGTATCAAAGGGTGATTATAGACGAACAAAGTCCCTGATAATATAATCTTGGAGGATATCATGGGGATATGTGCATGATCTTAGGATGATGATACAATTGGCAATGGCTTTGTTGGTTTGTCGAATCTCGTGTTTTCGGGAGAGTTCGAAGGCCGCCAGGCTTCAAGCGGTTAGACCGGCCCAAGAGGCGGTCAGACCGGCCGTGTGGCAGTCCGATCGGCAAGACTGCTGGTCAGGCCAAAGAGGCCGGTGGTCAGACTGGCTCTGTGCAGCGGTCCGACTGGCAGAACTTTTGTTGAGTTTGGAGCTAGGCCAAAAATAGAGTGTGTAGGCAAGAGAGGGGAGTCTCCTGCATTTGGTCTCATAATTTTTAGAGCTTCCAGTCAAAAGTTATATTCGGTTGAAAATTCCAGAGAGCTCTCGGATTTCCAGGGTGAAATTTTGGTTAAGTCTTTTCTGGCGGTATGACCGGCTAAGACAAATTGGTCCGACCGGTTTGAGATCGATCAGACCGGCCATGTATGGCAGTCAGACCGGTTCCCACTTACGTCGGCCATCTTGGCGGCGTTGTGTGTTGGTTAAGTCAAGTTCATTCAATTCAATGTTTTAATGTTGCATATTGCATGTTTTGAGCTAACGTGGGTCAAGTTGTGAAGAACTTGTTCTCGGAGACGATTTCTTGGTCTATTGCTGTGCAGGTGGCTTGCAGGTCAACGACGGTCAACGGCGAGGAGGATCGGGACTAAGCTTATAGAGCTGAGGTCCAGAACGATCATGGATGCCGGATGAGGTCAAGTGACTCAAGCATGGCGCAGAATGAACAAGGTGGATCGAACGGGCAGTTTGATGCAGCTGGTTGAATCAAGCGGCGCAGGGGTCGGTACAAGTGCCTTGGAGGTTTCGATGGGATTAGGATGGGAGAGACTTGCCGACATGATGAGAGCCGTTGATCAACCTACACGTGGCGAAGCAGGCAATTACTTCGACTGGACTGGACTCGGTCCATGGAGAAGGATCGAGAAGTGGTATTTTGGTAATTTGATCAGATACCGCCTTTGTAACTCTTGACTAAACCGCGGCGCTTGGAGAAGCGGTCTAGGTCAATCAAAGATGAAGACGGCGTATTAGAATGTGTGCGTATGTATCCCATTTGTATTGGGCCTTAACGAGAGCCCATTAGGTGAACTCTTCTAGAAGCTAGGCCTCACTATAAATAGGGGGAGTTGCTGCCAACAACCCTTAAGCACTTCATTTGTAAAACCCTAGTTGGTCTTAGGGTTTAGAGAGGAGAGGAGAGGAGAGGCTTAGGTCCTAGAGAGATGGTTTTGGTGTGTTCTCATGGATTGAGCTCTTATCCTCCCTGAGGGAGTGGCTGTAACCAGCAAACACCATGAATCAATCTATGGATGATTATTCAAAGATGAGGTTTCTTGTGTTCTTCCTTTTCTTTTGATGATTTTTGGTGCTTCCTTAATCCTATGGTTTTTGGTTGGTTTCTTGACCTCATTTACCTTGCTATGATGTGTGGGAATACTTCTAGGATCATATAGATCATCAATCTCCCACGAGCAAGTTTTGGATCAAGTTTTTCATTTTGCTCGGTTTTGAACCCACCTTCGGTAAAACAGAAAAAGGTCAAAACTTTGACGTAGATCTGGATGATCATTGCTTGGAATAGGTTCCAGATATCCTTAGGAAGGTGTGTTCCAAATTTGGTCAGGTTTCATCTAGCAGATTAAAGGTTAGACCGATTTTCGTTTTGGTTTGGGTTATCAGACTGCTTTCGTCGGGGCGGTCGATCGGTTCCATAACGTCGGTCGACCGCCCAGCGATCGAACCGCCTTGACTTCACGTCGGCCCGACCGCTCCAGTTGTTTTGATCTCCATATTTTGGTCTTTTGCTTCAGGGGTTAATAGGATTCAGCACAAGGCTTCCTCTATGCATTTACTGATCTTCTTAGCTTTCTAGCTATTGGAGAAAAGTTCGTGTTGAATCTAATTGAGGTGAAAATCGAGAAAACGTCTATTCACCCCCCTATAGTCGCCTTTCCGATCCTACCATTTTTGTTTTCTCTTTTGTCGATATTTCGTGAGAAACACTCACAAAAATAATGGATTTGTTTAGTTTGTTGCGATACGATTGCTGCCATCCAATTCCAAAGAGACCCCCTTATGATCTCCAGCAAGTAGGCATCAAACTGTGACTCCTTTGCGCTCTTTGGTTACAAGCACATGCATACCAAAATGCAGGTTACCAAAGTTTGGTAGCTTTGATTTCTTTTTCATTGTAAATTTAGTTCATTTTTGTCGACGATCAATTCACCGAACTTACAAATATATAAAAAACAGAGGAAAATAGCACATATCTCCTAGAAATGAATGGGGTTGCTCTTTATTGCTATGAACTAGCTATTACAAGGAATGTTTGTAATCTGAACTAAAGGATTATACTAGTAACACTAGAGCGTAATGTTTGCTATGACTTTGTGATCTAATCGACTGGTTATCTTCTAAGAATGATTCCCAATCGATCTTCTCTCGGCCCCCCCTTCCGCCTTCTGCAGCCCTCCTTAAGTAGTTGATGAAGTGGTGGCAGTTATCCCTCGAAGAGGCACCTGTTGAGGAGCGACGCGTCTGGTCGGAGATAGATATCAGTTGACGAAGTATCACCTACTGTATGGTTATATGTTTCTGGGACATATAACCGTAGTCCAGTGTCTCAGGATCATGTAACATTGCGAGGTATGGAACATATAGCACATGTTCCATTCATCACACGGTAAAGAATATACCTGGATCCAAATCCAGATACTAGTTCATAGTCTTATGAGCAGTGGACTGGTCGGGGACTATGTATGGGCCTTGTCCGACAAGGGCATTTATTATGTAACCGCCGGGGTTCTTACGACCAGTGAGGTCGTTAGTCTTAGGGGTTACGACCATGAAAACGTATGGTCTTTTCTTATGTATTAAATAATACATAGAGATTTTAATCCTCGTTAGCTAGCCACTGAACTTTTAAATGAATTGGTCGTGTGGACGCTTTCTTCCGACGAAGTTGTATCGGGCAAACCCCTCATTAAATGTCGTGGTACTCGAGGTGGTCTATATTCATTTTTAAAGTTGAGAAACTGCCTCGGAAGTTGAAAAGCTTCTTTGTCCGTTGGTTAAAAAGATTTTTGTCAGTTGAACTTCTCCCAGAAGCGGTTACAGTGTTGTGGCTATAAAAATCCCTTAGCACTGGGTGTTAGGGCTTCTACACCTTTTGCTTTCATCTTCATCTTCCAAAAGATCATCTCCGGTCACCTTCGAATTCTTCACCCGAAAGAAATCACTATGTCGGATTTCATCACCAACTGGTCGATTTTCGATCTGAGTGAGAAGAAACTGGAGAATTTGGAGAAGGTTGGATTGTTGCCCGACAGAAGCCTGATCCCTTGGAGATCAGCTATCGGGGAGCTAAAGTTTAGCTAAAACTTGGGTGTTAAGAATTTCTTAACCAAATTTTTAATAATACTAAAATTCGGCATATATTGGTAGAGCGCTTACCACTTGTCGGGACCCAAATATGCAAATCTAGACCCTCTGTGTATACCGTACTAGTATGTCGTCGCCACCCTGTCGCCTCCGACCACACCCTCGTGATCAGCAGGACCAGAGCCACCTCGGGCGCCCTTCCTCATTGCCGAAACACCGCCAGTACGCTCGTCCGACAACAACCGAGCCATCACAGCCGCTCCAACCTCGCCGTCGTCACTTCCAGTCGCCAGTGAGTGCACCAGCATGTGCGCAATAGCACCAGCCTTCTTCCAGTACCCTCCACCACCGGCGACTCGCCGTCGATCGCCGTCGACCACAATATCGATCGTCGGCTTCGGCCCAGCACTGTTGCAGAGGATTTTTAATTGATTTTTATTTTTAGAAATCCCAGAAAATGCAAATAGAAAATAAACTCAGAAAAATTCCAGAAAAATCTGGAAAATATATCCAAGCCCAAGGAATCCAAATAAAATAGTTTTGGTCATTGTTGATGTTGGGATTAATCACATTAAACACTTTTGTTATTAAAAGTCCATATTAAGCTTTTAAATAAAATTCAAATGATGAATTTTTTCAACTAGCAACTACTTAAAAGATTTTTAAAGCCAAAAAATTGGGATGTTACACCACTGCTAGGCAGGTGGATT
Organism: Hsuehochloa calcarea; assembly: GCA_036346395.1. NCBI lineage: Eukaryota > Viridiplantae > Streptophyta > Magnoliopsida > Poales > Poaceae > Hsuehochloa > Hsuehochloa calcarea. Next base: position 7,348,758 of record CM070613.1, read on the forward strand.
GCCCTAACTATCGTGTGGAAGCAAATGTGTTCTACGCCAACCTCGAGGGAAATATTGGTTGGGTGTTTTACGAATGTCCTTATTTCTCAGTAATTAAACTTGAGTTTGATTTCTTGCGGTTTGGATGTTTCTCCAGTAGGTATGAAATGTGTATGTAGTTTTGGCGTTTGTACAGTTCTGTAGGCTGAATGAAGTCAATATTTCAAGTGGGCAGACACCATGGATAGAGCAAGGGAGTGCAGCAATGCAATGCAAATGATGGATTATAGGCTATAGCAGAAAATGGAAGTTGTGCTGGAGCATAGGGTAAATGTAACATCCCAAATTGGGTTTATGTTTCAAATGTAATAGAAATGAGGATAAATTAAAACTTCTGCTACCTCATGTTGTGTTGCAGTGTTTGAAACCTCTTTCTTTAATTGGTGGAAATTCAAACTCCAAATTTCCCCAATTAAACTCAAGTCATAAACCTCCTCCATGAAAATCTTGTGCCCAATCTCTGGAAATACTTTTCATTGGGCCTAGGGTTGATGTTTAACACCTCTGAATTATCTCATGATTTTTAGAAGTTATTTGATAATTTTTGGAGGCAAGTCAAACTGGTCAAACCCCATTTTCCTCTCTTCTGGAATTTCTGTAGAATAATTCAGTGCATGAAATTCTCTGAAAATTTTATGGAAAGCTCCTCCTGCAGTCAGCAAGCTCCAGTTAAAATTTCATAAATTTTGGAGTTTGTTTGCTATCTCAAATAATTCCTCAAAAATCAGATATTTAAAATTCAAATTCTAAAGGGTTTGCACTGTTCCTCGGGTTCGAACCGGACTCGGGCTCGAGCCACTTGACTCGGTCGAACCAACTAACGCCGACCGCGCGACGCAATGGCGCGCGGAGTTGTGAGCCGTTGGATCAGCATCGCACGGTCCAGATTGAGCGAGCGTTCAATCGTTAAATCGAACCGATCTATTGCGTACCGTCCGATTAAATCCAACGGTCGCCGTCGTCGTCTTCCTCCTTCGCGCGAAGTTCGGCCGAAGTCAGCTTGCCGGGCTTTGGCAAGACGCTGCGGCAGAGCCCGATCAGGCCCTTTTGGCCAACGGCTCTGCGCATTATTGCCCCGTCCGCCGCCCGCGATCGCCGTCTCCCCTGCGGTTACCTGCTCCCGTCGCCCTCGGCCGACCTCAACACCGCGCAAGGCCATTTTTCTTGCCGTTGCTCCCCTCTTGCTCCTCCGCCTATAAGACTCTACCCGAGGCTTCCTTAGCATCCTTTGAACACCCTTGAGCTTCAGTACCACTGTTAGCGCACCGAGTGAACTCCTTCGTGAATTTTCTCTCGGCCGCCATTGTTGGAGCTCCGACCTCTTCGGTGAAAGTGGTGTTCCGGGCATTCTCTCTCAAAGCCTTTGCTTCCTCAGTTGCTTGGCATCTCGTGGAGTATTAACCCTCTGTCAATTTGGCTTTTGACAGAGAGGAGCAGCTCAATTTCGGACTTCCCCCTTTTCGGCCGAAATCGCCATTCTCCTTCGCCGAGCAGCATCGACTCTTCTCGGTGCATCCTTTGCGCCCAGGTAACCCTCTTTAGTCCCTAGTGGCCGGCACAGCTCCGTGGACCGCTTGGTGAGCCGTTTGCATTTTTCGTTTTCGGTCATTTTTGCTCACTCGGTTCTCTCCGGCTTGCGGCGTTCTGGACCACCGCAGCTAACGCCGCTGGTACCATTGGGTGCGCAAGAGTATTAAGGACTCATTTTAGGCATTTGCTTTCGCACCGCCGCGGCGAGAGCCGGCTGGCGAGCCGTTCTCCTCCGACATTTTTGCCGGACGTAAAACAGACGTTGGTTTGAATGTGCGTCATTTTGGACCGTCGATCCTAAGATCTGCGGCTCGGGATCGCGCCAAAATTGAGTCTGCCGCGCGCTTTGTGCGTGGTCCGTTGGATCCAAGACCAGCGCGCAGATCGAACGTAACGCTCGGACCACCGAACCTCGGATCTCGTGAACCGTCCGGATCCCAGATCCACGGCTCGCGGCGCGTGAACGTTCGGACCACCGAACGCCTAGGTTGCGCGAACCGCTGGATCCGCATCCAACGGTTGACGTTGAGGTTTTGCGCTGCCAAGCCGCGCCGAGCTTGGGCGTTGGATCCGGATCAACGCCCCGTGATCCGAAGAGCACATTCATAATATTGTTGATCCTCAAGAACACCTTGACCCACGAAGCGTGCAAGATATTTGATCATAAATGTCCCATTACTTTCAAAGTCTAATATCTTGTTTACAAACTATATGTATGCATTGCTTTTGTGTCCAATTAATTTTGCCCTGTTTAGAGGTAGCTATTCCTAATGCATTGTTGCCATTAAAATGTTATCCCCTGCCACAACCATAAGTTATTAATATCGCTGGTGAATTAGAGCCCGGTGATTTAATTATGCTCTTTTATTGTCTTTTCGATGTCATGCTTAGGAATGCTTAGCTACCGGTAGAATTGGGCGGTTATCGACTTAGTCGATGACCTTGATCACACAAATCATTTTGTTTATTTTTGGTTCAGCACCTTATGCTTTTGTTTTGTAAAAACCGAAAATGAAACAAAATGATTTGACTTGGGCACAATGGCATGTTGGTGTGATTGTTGGGTGTGACAAGGAAAGGTGCCCAGGTCCCTAAGGACCGAAAATGTTGCTTGCGCCATTGATCCAAGTACTTTTGCGTACTAACCACATGAGGGTTATATGGGACCCCTCTTGACGTAGTACTTTGGCGTGTGTTATCTCCGAGTCGCAGGAGGGGGTTGTGTGTGTTGTGTGAAACATGATATGTGTTCTCTGTGTTCTTGTGTTGGGTGTGCGGTGGTGGAGATTCCGGGTAGGCTCTCCACCTCGAGGAGCATTGTAGTTGTCCAAGGCTTTACCTGCGACGGGTAGTTGACCAAGGCTTTACAATGACTCCGACACAACGTATGGGTTTCTATCCATACGGGCGGCTCGTAGTTAATACACAATATTGGAAATATCTCGTAGGACTTAGTCGTCTTGCGCATACCAAAGGAAGTGTGCTTAATCATGTGGCAAAAGGCGGTCCGACATGTGGGTAAGTTGGTACACCCGCAGGATAAAACTATTCAATAGCCTCGCCCTAGGTTATGGACACGCTTGGTGATTTCCCGTAAGATCTAGACTTCAACAACTGTTTTTGTTTTAAAAATTAAAACTTGACATGGTTGGCATGAATGGGTAATTCATGCTATTGTTGTGGTGGCTATTGGGTTAGTCACTTCCAGGACTGTTTTACTGTTGTTGATACTTGATTACTACTGTTTTTATCAAATAAAATCAGATTGCAAAATTGCTTTCAACCTATTACATTATTGCAAATAAAACTTGCTTTATGCTTAAAAATTTGAGTCCTAACCTGCTCCACTTCAATAAGCTTGCATGTAGTTATTGCATAGATCTGTTATCATTCTTATATATCTTAAGTAGTACATTCAAAGTACTCACCCGCTTTTCTTTGGGCTGCTTTTGTTCTGCAGAGGAAGAAGGTGAGCCCCAAGGGCCTCACTTTTGCGAGTTGTGCTGTGGATTCGACGACTAGCTTGGCGGTCCGGTCGGTTGCCTTGTGGGTTAAAGGCACACTGATTGGCTCTTTTCTTTATCGCCATCTTATGGCACTTTTGCTTCCGCTGTTAAATTTCTTTATGTATTTGTCATTTGGCCGGTGGGCCTCTCTTTTGTAATGACTATCCCTTATTTATGTATCTTCTGGTTTGTTGTTTATGTTTCGGTTCTATGTGAATGAATGGAATTGATGCATGAACTTTGTAAAGAGGTGTGTATACTGCACTCTGGGAAGTATACATGTCTCGAGTCTCGGATTATCTGATTTGTGATTCTAGGACCAAGTGGATGGTTAAGCATTACAAGCCGGATAAACCGGGGTCTCACAAGGTTTGGTATCAGAGCCATACTGATCGTAGTAACCCAAGCATGGTCGTCTTTTAGGATATTTTGGAAAATACTATTTTCAAAGTATCAAATGATTTTTGAAAGCTTAAGGAATTCTCAGATTTTATTCCTTACCTATCTTAGCTTTCTCCTCTCATCTTACTCTAATTTGAGTTTTGAAAGTTATTTTCCTCTCATCTCCTTTTCAAAGATAGTGTTATCGATTAAATGGGTTTTGGGAACCACTGAGTTTGGCAAATTGAAGTTCTTAGGGTTTTGAAGTTTCGGATCAAGGTTTCGCTAGAGGCTTGGATGCGAATCAATAAAGACGCTTCAATTTCAGACAAAGAAGCTCAATGGTTTCGATGGGACCACCGAGCTTGGCAAATTGAAGTCCGCCAGTTTTGAAGTTTCTAGAATGGGAGACTTGGCCGAAGCTTGATCTTGAAATCGCTACAAAGAACCTCAATTTCGGACAGCAAGCTCGATGGTTTCTAATGGGGTAGAAAATGAGAGGATAATCAACTAAAACCTGTGGGGTTAAAAGGGTAAGATGTGATACTAGTTAGCTAAGTATCTAACACTATTTTCGCTGATTGAACCTTGCTCTTTAAAAGTATTAGATCTTACCTTAATCTTCTGGTTTTTATCTTCTTAATCAATTACTCGTTCATTCAATACGGGTTAGTTGCATTGGGGAGTTGAGCCTTGGTTTTATGATTCCTTGCTGTTTTTGGAGTCTTTTTATAAACCTGTTTAAGTTTATGCACATACTGTTTTTGGCTTCCGGTTAGGGTGATATTCCATTCCCCTAGTCGTTAGCTTTTCGCTTTTTCGCTTTTAATCTTTGAGTCTAGTTTTAACCAAAGTTTCTTGTAGCAGATGGCCGAGGGCCTTTTCGTAGCGGCCAAGGCCGACCGGTGGTCAGACGAGGATCTTCCTCCTCCGACCATGGCCGAGGTCCTTCTTTGATCGAGCGCAACTGCAGAGGACGGGAGGGTTCTTCTCGGACGCCATCACGCGCAACACTTCCGCCCTTTCGGTGCTTCGTGATCCGGGCAAGGGGTGGACACCACCAGCGTGGGGACTTGCGAGTTTCTTCGCACCCAACCCCTATGTTCTCTGTGTCGAGGACCGCTTGACGCAGACGATCGGCTTCGCCGTCTGGTGGAGCGGAAGCTTCAGATAGCGCAGCGCTGTGAGCACGAGAAGGCGCTGCTTGCATCGCACCACCGAGGGTGCAGCTTTGGCTTGGTGGGAGAGCTTTCGCCATGCACTGACGGTCACACCGTCACTTGGGAGGAGTTCCAGACGCCTTCGCCGCTCTCATATTCCTTCCGCTTGATGAAGTCAAGAAGAAGGAATTCTTGTCGCCGAGCAAGGGCGCTGTTCACCACGGAGTATCTTTACGAGTTCAACCATTTGGCTCGTTATGCTCGGAGGAGGTGGCCCGATGAGGCCAAGCAAGAGAAGTTCAAGGATGGTTTGTCCGAGGAGCCGCAGGACAAGCTATCCATCGCTGACTTTCGGATTTCCGTGCCTTGGTGGACAAGGCCATCGCTGCCGAGCACGCGGGAGAGCACTTGTGGATTCCCGCAAGCGCAAGTGGGAGGCCCACAAGTCGGCCGCAGCGCCTCTTTCCGCTCGTGTTGGGCGTCTCGGGGTCCCGCCCTCCGCCTTCAAAGACCGTCGAGACCGTCAAGACTGCTTCTTCGCCTTCGCAGGCCGTGCCCCAATCACGTGCACTGCGAGTCAGCCAGAGGCCTCGCGACACCAGCGGATGTCACCGCTTCTTCCGCAACAACAAGGGGCATTATGCGAACCAATGCCCCAAGAAGATAGAGCAGACCCCTCGCCCTAATGGAGGACGCGCGGCCGAGGTGGTTCTTCTCAGGACCTGAAGATAGTCCCTACTACCCAAGGCGTGGGTAGTGGTCGAGTCAACCTCATCTCAGCGGAGGAGGCACAGGAGGCACCCGATGTCGTGCTGGGTACACTTTCCGTTAACTATCATTCTCGCTCTTGCTTTGTTTGATTCAGAGCATCTCATTCTTTTGTTTCAGTCTTTTCTTTGCTATTAGTGGGCTCCTTTTTACTCCTTTGTTGGTCCCGTTGCTCATTCGCTCTCCGGGTTCGGAGTTGAGAGCTGAATCTGAGTGTAGGGATGTCCCAATTGAGATCGAGGGAGTGAGATTCTTCGCGAATCTTATCCTCCTCCATTCAGCAAGTTTAGATGTAATTCTTGGTATGGATTGGTTGTCTCAGCATAAGGGACAAATCGATTGCGCCAAGAAGTGCGTCTCTCTATCTAGTCTTTCCGGCGAAAGGTGTTCGCCAGAAGTCGCTAGGCCCGCATCTCTTCGCGCTTGAAGCGAAGCCCGCTCTAGATATTAGTGAAGTCCCCACAGTTCGTGACTTCATTGATGTCTTTCCTGAAGATCTTCCCGGGATGCCACCAGTTCGAGATCTCGAGTTTGTCATCGAGTTGGTTCCCGGTACTGCCCCGATTTCAAAGAGGCATTATCGGATGCCACCGAACGAGTTGGTGGAGTTGAAGAAGCAACTGAATGAGCTGCAAGAAAAAGGTTTTATCCGCCCTAGCTCATCTCCGTGGGGTTGTCTGGCAATCTTCGTAAAGAAGAAAGACAATATGTTGCGCATGTGCGTTTGAAGGACCGGAAAGGCGACTAGAGGGGGGGGGTGAATAGGAGCACCTAATCTTTTTTCGCAAAGAATGGATTCAACTTGTAAATTACTCCAATAGCTATGAGAGCTATGAAGATCAATGATTAAGCACGAGGAAGTCTTATGTTGAATCCACTCCTCACCCCCAAAGCTCAAAGAACAAAAGCGAGGAAGAACCAAGAAATCAGACAATCGGTACAACCACGTAAAAGCGGCGGTTGTACCACATCATCGACAACCCATGAGCAGTAATGGCGGTTGTACCGCAGTCCCGCATACAACCACGGTGTTATGCCGGTTCATCCGATTGTCCCGAGCAGCAAAAACCTCTCGGGTTTCAAAACGAAAATCGACGTAACTTTTGAACCGCTTGGCCAAACTCTACGAGATTTGAACCACACCTCCCTAAAGACACTAGGAACCTATTCCAAACAAATATTTCAGAGATCCATTCCAAAGTTCCTATCTTCTTGCATTTGAACGAAGAAGGATGCAAAACCGCAAAACCGAAATGCTCCACAATCTCTCAACCTTGGCTCATGAGATTTTGCAAGAAGGTTAGTAATAACCTCAGACATGCTAGCATGAGTCTTAGGCCAAATCCTCAAAGAAATCAAGAATTTCATCAAAACCCTAGAAGAGGAAATGAAGAACAGAGGATGCCAAAAAGTGAAATCTGAGATTTAACAAGATTAGCTCTTGGAAAAATCGATCAAATGATCTTGGGGCACTATCCCAACATAGAGCAATCCATTTTGCAGCTCACTAGCAAGAACCAACAAGAAAAAGAAAACTCACAAGTCCATCACAGAGAGAATCGAAGGAAAAATAAGAACAGGAATGCAAACTTGATTTTCATTTCTTGAATCAAGAGCGAAATACAAATAAATACATCCCCATACGCATGGACATTGAAACAAGAGGAATGATTACAAGCATTCAACTCATCCTCTCCCACTCTCAAAACTCAAGAACACTCAGCCATCTTGAAGAAAAAGAAGGGGACAAGCAGGAACAACTCTCAACAACTAAAGCCTAAAGCAAAACAAACTCTAAAGCCTATTTTGACTAAAGGAAACCCTAAAACCCTTGGAGTGCTCAGTTTGAGCAGCACCCCTCCATCCTATTTATAGCCCATGGCTAACGGGTCTCCACCCCGCTACGCCCGCTAAAACTAATCGAGCCCGCTCCCGCCAGTGCGACTTTGCGAAATTCCTGCTTCGCCCCTCCGCACCTTTCCGAAGCTTCCGCGCCTCGTCTCGCACGCTCGCAACCACCTCGAGTCCACGCTGTCTTCGACACATCCCGACCGCTCGACCTCGGTGCCACCTGCACCTAGTCCGTCCACCGTGTCTCGCCACGACTCCACTCGACGCCCCGCAGCCCACACGCATAAAGAAACACAAAACCGGAACAAGTTCTTCACAACTTGACCTAACGTTAGCTCAAACATGCAATATGCAACACATATGCATGAACACACTTGGATATGACCTATCCCAAAACTCAAATCACCAAAATGGCCGAACCTCACAATACAATCAATTTTAACCGCCATGTTACCAATGGATCAACCGCACTCGGTCGAACCGATTATCCCGACAAAGAATTGAAAGACTTCACGAAAACGCGCGTGAACTGCGCAGAACGACATGGTCCGACCACACAAACCAAACTCGATCGATCAAACCCTTGTCAAATACTCATCACTCTCATGGAGACACGACCACAAGGTCTCTCAATCTCCCCTTGATGAGAATATTGACAAACTCGTAAAAAGCTTTAAGAAGAGTTTGAGTTTGAAAATCCAACATGGTCCAAGAAATGAAATGAAGCTAATGACCATGTCGATGTATGAACGCTAGAGCAACAACCGAAAGAGCAAATTGATCTCAAAGCTCTAAACTGCTCCCAACAGACTTTTTCTTCTCTATTCTCCCCTTTGGCAATAAACGCATCAAGATGCAATAGAGAGAATATGACATGTTAATGGATGAAAAGGTCAAGTTTGATTATTCTTAGCATTTAGAGCCATGAGAATTATCCAATATGACCATAATGTACACCAAGCCATAACTCAATAAAAGGCTAGCTAGATCATGACAAGATATGTATAAGCTAGCTAGAACACATAGATGACAATCTGAAAATGAGGTACATTATGTGAGCAAGTCAAGTCATCAATGAGCAAAGTCTCGCTAGAGATATCCAAGGATGATGCAGGCCATGTCAATAAGCTAAGCGGAACTAAGAAGCTTAAATTGAGACCAAATAGAGTGCTATGCTCAAGATTGAAACATTGGTTAAAGTACTTGATACTTTACGTGGCTTTAAGCACATTGAACACATATTTTCTTTTGAAATTCATGGTGGTTTCCAACCAGATTTTTGTTTTATCATGTGCTAGGTCTCAAGCCTTATGCGACTACTCCAAGCGAGAAGCTTAAGAAGATAGTCTAGGTCACCCAAAACTCCCCCTAAGTTCATGCCAAGTGCAATGGCAAGCCGTCTCATAGGAGAGAATTGGTGAGATCAGTTTTTTCGCACAAAAGAGATTTTTTTTTAACAAGTTGTACTAACTCATGCATCATCAAGAGACTAAAACAGCTCTTTCTAAGGCTCAATATAGATTCATCACTCTACCCAGCCTATTTGACATGGCATGAATCATAAAAGGATAGCTCGAGAAAGACTAATCTCGAGTGGTAACAAGACAAGTTTTAGTTTGTTGAGCAATTTTAATTAACTTATCATGGCAAAAGCTAGGCTACACATATGAAGTCATGATAAATCTAGCAAATAAGCACAAGTCATGGCAAGGTGTAAAGCATTGTAAACATGTCATAGCAGGATAATAATCAAGGCTCAATGTAGTTATATTACAATGCGTAATGCTAGAAATGCGTAAGATCCAGCTCCCCTCAACAATAGATGCAACTTTTAGTTCAAGTTGAGTTATGTCAATATTAAGCTCGTAAGCTCCCAAAAGAACTCCCTTGAACCAAAACAATAAATCGAGAAGTCGGCAAAGAAAACATAAAACAGCAGTCCTTAAAGCATAGATAAGATATAGAGAATACTATAGCTCGATCGACTCTCATCTACCCCATATGACTCTAGGACTATCAAGCGCCCACTTAACACACCTAGGAGCAAACACGCACTGTCTACCCGAGGGTGGCCCAACCTCGCTAGAACCTACAAGAAGTGAGTGAGCTCAACCTAGTGAGATAAGTAACGACTAATAAGCAAAGATCCTAGAATCACAAGATAAGAGCAGAAAACTAAACAACTAGACAAAAGAAGCACTCTAATCTATGCTAGGAGGACTAATCCCAAATGCACCCAAAATGCAATGCAATAGTAAGGAGCTAGAGCATAAATAAGATAGTAAAGCAAGAAACCCAAAGCTCCCCTCACTACGGTCCATAAGGACAAACCACCCCAAGCTCTCCCAGCAGAGTGAAAACCTCGAACTATCCAATGGCTTGGTGAAAATGTCACCAACCGGTGGTCACTCTCCACAAACCGAGCACTATATCGCCTTCTCTACATGGTCTCTAAGGAAGTGGAACCGATATCGATGTGCTTGGTCCGAATGTTTGACCGGGTTCTGGCAATGTTAATCGCAAGTGTTATCACAAAAGAGTGGAACACTATCGATAACTAACCCAAAGTCCCGCAGGTCGGCCATCCAGAGCACTTGGCTCTGACAAAGAATCGGCCGCAAAGAACATACTCGGCCTCGCGTGGATGGGTAACACCGGATCGCTTCCTCAAGACCAGAAACAAGAGAAGTGCCAAGAAATTGGCGGTGCGAAGTGCTCTTCCTATCTATCCTACTGACCCGTGAAGTGCATCCGAGAAGGCTCTCAAGGAAAGACAGATGAAGAAGAGTACCGATACCATAGTCAATGGTAGCTCGCGGTATCGAAGATGCGCTTCACCGCCGGGCGGTGAGAAACGCGAGGAGAAGCTCGAAACGAGCGCACAAACACACGTAGAAATGTATGTCCGGTCTCGAGGCGGTGAGGTACAAGAGGGAGCCAATCATGCCGCAAACTCCTTTTGATCAATCGGCTCGCCATCCTCATCAGGTCAAGATAGGTCAGAGAAGCCATGGGAGTCGACACAGCTTACCATCACTCATGTCGAGCGCCAGAGGTCACGAGTGTACTTTCCCCGATGAAGAAATGTACCTCCCGAGGGCGCTTAATTTGGAAGCCAAGGAAGAAGGTCAACTCACCCATCATACTCATCTCAAACTCGGTGCTCATGACATCCGAGGCGGGAAACCAGTATGGGAAGAGCCGCCAAAGATAATGTCATCGACATAGATCAGACGAGCGAAGGGCAAAGGCATGCCTTGGCGGATGAACAAGGTCTTGTCAACTTTACCCATCTCAAAACCATGACTTAACAAGTAGGACTTAAGCCTCTCATACCAAGCCCTGGGGGCCTGCTTAAGTCCATACAATGCTTTGAAAAGCTTGAAGACATGGTTTGGGTATTTGGGGTTCTCGAAACCAGGAGGCTGCCGGACGTAGACCTCTTCCTCAATAAGGCCATTGAGAAAGGCACTCTTGACGTCCATCTGGTAAAGCTTGAATCCCTTAGAAGCTGCAAAGGCAAGCAGGATTCTAATGGCTTCAAGTCTAGCTACAGGGGCAAAGGTTTCCTCGAAATCTAGACCTCAACACAGGAAACCCCGAGCAACCAATCTAGCCTTGTTTGGATAACCACTCCATCCTCGCTTTGCTTGTTCTTGAACACCCACTTAGTCCCAATAATATTGTGACTCGCGGGGCTCGACAAGCGACCAGACCTTGTTCCTCTCGAAATTTTCTAGCTCCTCATGCATGGCATTGACCCATGACTCATCAGATAAGGCATGAGAAACATCTTTGGGCTCAAAGGAGGCAATGAAGGCAGAATGGAGACAGAATTGAGATAAGCCAGATTTTGAGCGGGTAACACGCTCGAAGAGGTCTCCAATGATCCGCTCAAGGATGAGCTTTACGGATGTGTCTAGGAGGTCTGGGAGAGATGAAGAAGTGGCCTCTACCTCATGAGTCGACGAGGTAGGAACAGAGCCACTAACTCCTGGAAGAAGCGAAGGCAAGGGCGATCACCTCGAGGTGCGGTGGAAGATGGTACCTCAAGGAGTGGGTGAGGGACAGGATCAGGTAGACAACCATCGTCTCCTTCGTCCTCGTCATCCACGAAGATGGTCTCGGACTGCTCTAACGAACCTGAGATATCAGGCCTAGTCCCCGGACTGGCCTCATCGAAGGTCACCTCACAGGACTCTACCATTTTGCTAGACTCGCGAGCCTGCACCCTATAAGCCCGCGAAGAAGGCGAGTAACCCAGAAAGATCCCGTCACAAGAACGTGACTCGAACTTATCTAGGTTCCCAGACTTCAAAACAAAACACTTGCAACCAAACACACGAAAATGAGAGACGCTAGGCTTTCGCCCATATCTCACCATAAGAAGTGCGATGCAAGTGTGCCCAAAGAAAACTCGATTTGAGACATGGCACGCGGTGGCTATAGCTTGACCCAAAACTTCCCGGTGTAGAGTACTCATCAAGCATCGTCCCGCCATCTCGACTAAGGTGCGGTTCTTCCTCTCCACAACGCCATTCTGCCGAGGGACGATGGAGAAGAGAACTGTGCTCTACACTGCCTCACCACGTAAACTCTCAAAGTAGGAATTCTTGAACTCCGTGCCATTGTCATCTGCGGATTGCTCGTAAGGCACCGGGAGCTCTGTAAAGCCTACAAAAGGCCTCGGAATGCGAAACGTCTCATCCTTCGAGGCTAAGAAAAACACCCAAGAGTACCTCGAGAAGTCATCGACCACGACAAGCACATACCACTTTCCTCCTGCCGATCGCGCACTCGAGTGGTCCCACTTTGTATCCATGTGGAGCAATTGTCTGTGCATCGGTCAGTAATCGTGGACCTGGGAGGATGAGAAGCGGCAACCATCTTGCCGTGCCGGCATGGAGAGCAAACAAGATCTTTGACCATCTTGAGTTTCGCAAACCACGAATGAGATCGTGGCGCTTAACTCGGTCAAATGGTCAAATCCAATATGACCAAGTCTCCTATGCCGAAGAGGACGGTCGCGGGACTCGTAGCAACTAAACACCGAGAGGATCGCCGAAGACTCGTAAAAATCAGCACGAAAGATCCTCCCATAACGAAATCCCATAAACCGGACTCACCAAGAATCAAGAATTTTACAAGCATTTTTCTTGAAGCTCACCTCAAACCGTCATCGAGAAGTCGAGAAGCGAAAGCAAATTGTACTTTGCAGACTTACTAACCAAGGCAACATCTTTCAAAATGAAAGAATCATTAACGCGCATACCTTTGGCGATGACGCGCCCAGATGAAGCATCTCCGAAGGTGATCGCCTCATCACCGAGCACGGCAAGGAGGAGAACCAACGGAGTCTCCGGTCATATGACGAGAACAACCGAGTCTACAAGCCAAACCTTCTCCTTCCCTACCCGTGAACCCGAGTCAAACAGAGTAAAGTCTCAAGATGGGATAAATCAACAATGATTTTGGCACCCAATCTTGAATAACACGTCGGCGGATGAAGTAGTCAAGCACGGTCGACGTCTATCTACCCTACGCTCTCTGTAACTCAAAGCGGAAGGTCTAAGAGTAGACAGAAGGTGTTCTTTGGGTCCGGCCGCTCTGAAGGAGCGAGTCGAGCACTCGCAACATCTTGAACACGCCGCGAGTAGCTATCTCGATGGGGAAGCGAGATCTACCCTCGGGACGGCGGAAGTCACGATCGAAAGCAAGATGAGGACGAAAACCGTAAAACTCGGAAAAACCAAGTCCTCGATCTTCGCACAAACCCATCGGAAGAAACAAGCCTAGACCTCGTGTTGGTCTTAGGTGCACTCAAGGTCCGGGCGACCACGAATGCGCCTAAGAGACTCAACATGGTCTCTACGCACGATCTTGGCGCGCTGAAGCATCGATCGATCGTGTGTCCATCCTTCCGGCGAAGGTGCAAGTGATACTTCACCTTCCGAGAGGTAGAAGCGACATGTGAAATTACCTTCTTGTCGCCGAAATCCTCGACATAGCCCGCCGACTTGAAATGGACTTTCTCGGTCCAGGCTCAATCTCGATCACACACAGTGCTATGGGTCCGAGCACGGCGGTGGATGCTTCCTCATGCCCTCAAAGAAGTCATATCCTAGACCACGATTAAATCTGCAGATCTTAGATTGGTCTAGAATAAGATTGAGCTTCTTCTTGCCTCCTACAAATCTCTCGAGAGTGTTCATAAGGTATCGACACTCCCGAAAGAGAGAGTGCAAGAAGAGCAGGGGAAGAAGAGATGCAAAGAAGGTAAGGGAGCAAAGAAGAACCAAAGAAGGAGAGGAAAGAATGGCTTGTGCAAGCACGGTAGACTCAAGGAACAGTCCTACTGCTAGCCAGTTGGTTCACGTTGCTAAGCGTCTCATCCTTACCCTGGGGCTTCTCCCCCTTCTCCACAATCATATTGCAAACACAATGTGGCTTCTCTAGAAGGTCCTTAGTTAGCTTCACACATTTCTCATCCAAAGCAATCAAGTCAGATTTTAGTTTGTTACACTTAATGCATGGTGAGCTAACAGGGTCCTTAGAAGCAAACTTAGCCAACTTCCTTTCATGATCAATCATATCTTGAAACTGTTTGGAGACAGCTTCAAGTTCAGCAGTTAACTTAGGACAGTTTAAGCATGAAACAATCGGCTCAAGTAAAAAGCTTGTAGTTCAGCAATTTTATGATCTGCCCGTTTTAAGTTCATCTTCAAGTTATTGCAATTTTCACAAGACTCGGGCAGATCAAGGAGCATGGCATAAGATCCTCTAGCAAAGAATGTCCTTACCCTCACATGAGGTGGAGAAGTAGTCTTATCAAGAATAAGTAGGGTAACACCATTCTACTCAACTCTAACTCAAAGAAGCGGACTAACATTCTCCACCTTAACACTATCAAGTTTGGAGGACACACTATCATGTGAGGTCCTTAACTTCTCCATATCAACCAAAGAAAGCGAGCATGTATCACAATCATCACTAGAAGGAGCGGATGTAAGAGCAATAATCTCTAGTGATAGTCTATCTATTTCCTTCTCTAACTCAAAGACACCTAGCCTTAGCTTTAGCATGAAAACCTCCTAGCTTGAGAAAAGCATGATTGAGCTGCTCAGAGGTGGGATCTACCTCGTCTGTCGGAGTACACTATTGTCGTGAAGTTCGCCCTTGAGGGCCATGAAGCACATGCCGAGAAGTCGTCGCCGCCATCCTTGGGCTCTTGGTCACCCGTCCGTCATCGTCGCTTCCATCCCTCCACCTCGCCGAGGTCGAGGTCGTCAAAGCGGTGAGGACGTGGTGGAAGAGCTTGGCTTTGCCAAAGTTGCGGAACTTCTTCTTTGCCGGGGCCCGAGTGGAGGCTTCTTGTTGCGTTCTTGTCGGTGTAGTCGTTTTGCCCGAACCGCCGTAGTCGTTCTTGCCCTTCTCCGGCTTGAGGCGGTTCGCTCGGATGTGGTTGGGGCCACCACACTCAAGCAAATCACGGGTCCTCCTCTCTTTCGTCCCTCCTCCCTTTGTAAGCGTGGGAGAATCTACGAGCAAGGAGGGCAAGCCGCTCATCCAGTAAGTGCTCTAGCGATCATCGCTATGTCACGAGAGCGAGAAGGAGAAATTGCAAGAGGACTCGTAAGAGAGACCGAGAGTTGAATCGGGATCGGTGACGGGGCCATCGATCGTGACTTCGACCTCACGAGACAACGTCAATCTCGTGAGTCTTGAGGCGTGAGTCTGCCGCATCAAGAGTCAAGGTCGAGAGGTCTGTCGTGTCTTTGATGGTGGTCACTTTCATCTCCCACACACGCAGATCGAGTCGTAAGTATCGACGAGCGTTGTCCGAGTCGGGTATGTGAGACCGACGCTCGGAGGTTGCTCAAGATCTTGTGAAACGCGCGAAGCACTCATCTAGGGACTCACCAAAGAAGCATCTCAAATTTGTTGTATTCTCGTTGAGGCGGTCCTGTCGAACCGCCTTGATCCGGTGGTGCCCTCATGGTATGCGCCGAGGGTCACCCGGATATCGTAAGCGGACGACGTGTGAGATATGCGGTCAAACTCACTACGACTCAAACCACGGATGATGATGTTCCTAGCCTTTGCATTTGCCTCAACATCACCATGTTCCGTGATTGATGTTCTCATCGGCGAGAACAAATAATCGAACCTTGACCTTTCGCAGATGGCATACCCCGGGCACGGATGTATGTCTCCATTCGGCTCTTCCGAAGGTAATCGATGCCATCAGAAAACGGGCGGCTTGGTCGAGTACTTGTCCATCGCCACGGCTCTTGAGACCGGTTAAGATCTATTGAAAAGAGCTAACCGGCTCTGATACCAATTGAAGGACCGGAAAGGCGACTAGAGGGGGGTGAATAGGAGCACCTAATCTTTTTCGCAAAGAATGGATTCAACTTGTAAATTACTCCAATAGCTATGAGAGCTATGAAGATCAATGATTAAGCACAGAGGAAGTCTTATGTTGAATCCAGTCCTCACCCCCAAAGCTCAAAGAACAAAAACGAGGAAGAACCAAGAAATCAGACAATCGGTACAACCACAGTAAACGGCGGTTGTACCTGATCGATACAACCCATGAGCAAATGGCGGTTGTACCGCGAGTCAAGATACAACCACGTGTTAAGCCTTGTTCATCCGATTGTCCCGAGCAGCAAAAACCTCTCGGGTTTCAAAACGAAAATCGACGTAACTTTTGAACCGCTTGGCCAAACTCTACGAGATTTGAACCACACCTCCCTAAAGACACTAGGAACCTATTCCAAACAAATATTTCAGAGATCCATTCCAAAGTTCCTATCTTCTTGCATTTGAACGAAGAAGGATGCAAAACCGGGCAAAAACCGAAATGCTCCACAATCTCTCAACCTTGGCTCATGAGATTTTGCAAGAAGGTTAGTAATAACCTCAGGACATGCTAGCATGAGTCTTAGGCCAAATCCTCAAGGAAATCAAGAATTTCATCAAAAACCCTAGAAGAGGAAATGAAGAACAGAGGATGCCAAAAAGTGAAATCTGAGATTTAACAAGATTAGCTCTTGGAAAAATCGATCAAATGATCTTGGGGCACTATCCCAACATAGAGCAATCCATTTTGCAGCTCACTAGCAAGAACCAACAAGAAAAAGAAAAACTCACAAGTCCATCACAGAGAGAATCAAGGAAAAATAAGAACAGGAATGCAAACTCAGATTTTCATTTCTTGAATCAAGATGAAATACAAATAAATACATCCCCATACGCATGGACATTGAAACAAGAGGAATGATTACAAGCATTCAACTCATCCTCTCCCACTCTCAAAACTCAAGAACACTCACCATCTTGAAGAAAAGAAGGGACAAGCAGGAACAACTCTCAACAACTAAAGCCTAAAGCAAAACAAACTCTAAAGCCTATTTTGACTAAAGGAAACCCTAAAACCCTTGGAGTGCTCAGTTTGAGCAAGACCCCTCCATCCTATTTATAGCCCATGGCTAACGGGTCTCCACCCGTTACGCCCGCTTAAAACCAATCGAGCCCGCTCCCGCAGTGCACTTTGCGAAATTCCGTTTCGCCTCCCGCACCTTCCAGGAAGCTTCAGCGCGCCTCGCCTCGCACGCCTCGCAACCACCTCGAGTCCACGCTGCCTTCGACACATCCCGACCGTTCGACCTCGGTGCCACCGCACCTAGTCCGTCCACCGTGTCTCGCCACGACTCCACTCGACGTCCCGCACCACACGCATAAAGAAACACAAAACGGGAACAAGTTCTTCACAACTTGACCTAACGTTAGCTCAAACATGCAATATGCAACACATATGCATGAACACACTTGGATATGACCTATCCCAAAACTCAAATCACCAAAATGGCCGAACCTCACAATACAATCCACAACCGCCATGTTACTAGCGGATCAACCGCACTCGGTCGAACCGATTATCCCGACAAAGAATTGAAAGACTTCACGAAAACGCGTGAATCTGCGCAGAACGACATGGTCCGACCACACAAACCAAACTCGACTGACCGAAACCCTTGTCAAATACTCATCACTCTCATGGAGACACGACCACAAGGTCTCTCAGCGTTGATTACCGTCCGCTTAATGAGGTAACGGTAAAAAAACAAGTATCCATTGCCCCGCATTGATGATCTCTTTGATCAATTAATCGGAGCCCGAGTATTCTCCAAGATTGATTTGAGAATGGGATATCATCAAGTTCGGATACGACCGAGGATATTCCAAAGACGGCTTTCTCTACTCGCTACGGCTTGTATGAGTATACCGTCATATCATTTGGCTTAACCAATGCTCCGCTTTGTTCATGAACCTCATGAATTCGGTATTCATGGAGTATTTGGATAAGTTTGTCGTGGTCTTCATCGATGATATTCTTATCTATTCTAAGAACGATGAGGAACATGATGAGCATCCGAGGCTCGTGTTAGGCAAGCCGTGAGCACCGGTGTATGCGAAGTTCGAAGAAGTCGCGTTACGGTTGAAGGAAGTGGCCTTCTGGGTCATGTTCTTTCAGCGGGAGGCGAGCCGATTGATCCTAGTAAGATCAGCGATGTTC
Organism: Hsuehochloa calcarea; assembly: GCA_036346395.1. NCBI lineage: Eukaryota > Viridiplantae > Streptophyta > Magnoliopsida > Poales > Poaceae > Hsuehochloa > Hsuehochloa calcarea. Next base: position 7,367,075 of record CM070613.1, read on the forward strand.
TTTCTTGGTGTCACCTACTTGGTGACCGGCGCGGAGTTTTCTTGGTTTAGCGGGATATTATCGCCGCTTTATCGAGAACTTCTCCAAGATCGCGGCCGATGTCGAGTTGCTCAAGAAGGACAAGAAGTTCTTGTGGTCCGATGCTTGTGAGAAAGCTTCCAATTACTCAAGAAGCGTTTGACCACCGCTCCGCCCTTGTTCTTCCCGATATTCATCGAAGTTTCGATATCTTTGCGATGCTTCGTCGAGGACTCGGTTGTGTCCTTATGCAAGAAGGCAAGGTAGTGGCCTATGCATCAAGGCAATTGAGACCTCATGAGCTCAACTATCCTACCCATGACTTGGAATTGGCTTTGTGATTCATGCGCTTAAGATTTGGCGACATTACCTAATCGAATCGTTGCGAAGTGTTCGGATCACAAAAGCCTAAAGTATTTGTTCACCCAACCAGATCTGAACCTCGGGCAAAAGAGATGGTTGGAGTTGGTCAAAGATTATGACATGGGTATTCACTACCATCAGGGCAAGGCTAATGTCGTTGCCGATGCGCTCAGTCGCAGAGCGCATTGCAATGCCTTGTTGCTCCAGGGATGTCAACCCACCCTTCTAGAGGAATTTCAGCGTCTCAACTTAGGTTTGGTTGAGCGTGGTTCCCTCGCTGCCTTGGTTGTGTAACCAACCTTGGTAGATCGCATTAAGGTCGCCAAAGAATCGGATGCCGGAATAAGCCGCATCAAGGAAAATGTCAAGAACGAACGACCAAGTGCTTCTCCGAGGATGAGCATGGTGTTGTAAGGTTGAGCGGCGCCTTTGTGGTTCCAAAGGACATGGGCTGCTGGATTTGATTCTCTGCGAGGCCCATGATTCGCCTTTGTTCATCCATCCCGGGCCACAAAGATGTATCAAGATCTCCGCCGAGATTTTGGTGGACCGAATGAAGAGGGAGATTGCGGTTCGTTGCCGAGTGCGACGTGTGTCGTCGTGTCAAGGCCGAGCATCGGCGTCAGCGAGCTTGCTTCACCTTTGCCTATTCCGAATGGAAGTGGGATTCGATCGGGATGGACTTTATCACGGTCCGCCCACGTCACAAAAGGGAATGATGCTATCCGGTAATTATTGATCGATTAACCAAAGTGGCACATTTTCTTCCAGTCAAGATCAAGCTTCGTGCCGATCGTCTAGCCGAGCTCTACGCCTCTCGAGATTGTAAGCTTGCATGGTGTGCCCAAGACGATCATTTCGACCGTGGTTCACTATTTACCTCCGGTTTGGCATGGTCCGCAAGAGGCTATGGGCACTCGTCTTTCTTTCGATTCAAAGATATCATCCTCAAACCGATGGCGACCGAAAGAGTCAACCAAGTGTTGGAGGACATGCTCGTGCTTGTGTTCTCTCCTATGGAAAGAATTGGGAGAAATGCTTGCCATTTGCCGAAGTTTTCCTACAACAAGCTTTCAGGCGGTCTCGGCATGGCACCTTTCGAGGCCTTATACGGAGAAAGTGCGAACCCGTTGAATTGGTCGGAGGCAGGCGAAAGACCTTTCTTTGGCGGACTCGATCGATGAGGCCGAGAGTCAAGTCCAGCTTATTCGTGATCGTTTGCGCACAACTCAATCCAGGCAAAAGAGCTATGCGGATCGCCGTCGTCGTGAATTGAGCTTTGAGCCCAATGATTTTGTTTATCTCAAAGTCTCTCCTTTGAAGGGCCATCAGCGTTTCGGCGTCAAGGGCAAGTTAGCTCCTCGATATGTCGGTCCATACCGTGTTATCGAGAAGAAAGGAGCTGTTGCCTATAAGTTGGAATTGCCAGCTGCACTTGAAGGGGTACATGATGTTTTCCATGTGTCCCAACTAAAGAAGTGTCTCCGTGTTCCAAGCGAGGAAGCTCAGCTGGAAACTCTTGATGTTCGAGGAAGATTTGACCTACAAGGAGCACCTGCTCGCATCCTTGAAGAGGTCGAGCGAAGGACGAGGAATCGTGCCATCAAGTTCCTTAAAGTTCAAGTGGTCGAATCATTCCGAGGATGAGGCTACTTGGGAAAGGGAAGATCGTCTCGCGCGGACTATCCATCTTTCTTTGTCGAGTGAGCCAAATCTCTGGACGAGATTTTGTAAGGGGGAGGTTTTGTAACATCCCAAATTGGGTTTATGTTTCAAATGTAATAGAAATGAGGATAAATTAAAACTTCTCGCTACCTCATGTTGTGTTGCGTTGTTTGAAACCTCTTTCTTTAATTGGTGAAATTCAAACTCCAAATTTCCCAATTAAACTCAAGTCATAAACCTCCTCCATGAAAATCTTGTGCCCAATCTCTGGAAATAATTTTCATTGGGCCTAGGGTTGATGTTTAACACCTCTGAATTATCTCATGATTTTTAGAAGTTATTTGATAATTTTTGGACGCAAGTCAAACTGGTCAAACCCCATTTTCCTCTCTTCTGGAATTTCTGTAGAATAATTCAGTGCATGAAAATCTCTGAAAATTTTATGGAAAGCTCCTCCTGCAGTCAGCAAGCTCCAGTTAAAATTTCATAAATTTTGGAGTTTTTTTGCTATCTCAAATAATTCCTCAAAAATCAGATGTTTAAAATTCAAATTCTAAAGGGTTTGCTTGTTCTTGGTTCGAACGGACTCGGGCTCGAGCCACTTGACTCGGTCGAACCAACTAACCTTATGACCGGCGCAACGCGATCGGGCGCGGGAGTTGTGAGCGTTGGATCAACATCGCACGGTCCAGATTGAGCGGCGTTCAATCGCTTAAATCGAACCGATCTATTGCGTACCGTCAGATTAAATCCAACGGTCGTCGTCGTCGTCTTCCTCGCTCCGCGCGAAGTTCGGGCCAAGTCAACAATCTTTGGCGTGCACAAGATGCGCAGCAGAGCCCATCGCGTCCCCCTTTTGGCCAACGGCTCACAAGATTATTGCCCCGTCCGGCCGCCCCTACGATCGCCGTCTCCCTGCGGTTTCGCTCCGTCGCCCTCGGCCGACCTCAACACCGCGCAAGGCCATTTTTTCTTGCCGTTGCTCCCTCTTGCTCCTCCGCCTATAAGACTCTACCCGAGGCTTCCTTAGCATCCTTTGAACACCCTTGAGCTTCAAGACCACTTGTTAGCGCACCGAGTGAACTCCTTCGTGAATTTTCTCGGCCGCCATTGTTGGAGCTCAGACCTCTTCGGTGAAAGTGGTGTTAGGGCATTCTCTCTCAAAGCCTTTGCTTCCTCGGTTGCTTGGCATCTCGTGGAGTATTAACCCTCTGTCAATTTGGCTTTTGACAGAGAGGAGCTCAATTCGGACTTCCTTTTCGGCCGAAATCGCCATTCTCCTTCGCCGAGCAAGATCGACTCTTCTCGGTGCATCCTTTGCGCCTGTGTAACCCTCTTTAGTCCCTAGTGGCACGGCACCGACTCCGTGGACCGCGGTGAGCCGTTTGCATTTTCGTTTTGGTCATTTTGCTCACCTCGGTTCTCTCGGCTGCCGGCGTTTCGACCACCGCAGCCTAACGCCGTGGTACCATTGGAGTGCGCAAGAGTATTAAGACTCATTTTAGGCGTTTGCTCGCACCGCCGTGGCAGAGCGCCGTGGCGAAGCCGTTCTCCTCCGACATTTTCTTGGGACGAAAACAGGACGTTGGTTTGAATGTGCGTCATTTTGGACCGTCGATCCTAAGATCTCGCGGCTCGGGATCGCGCCGAAAAATTGAGTCTCGCGCGCGCTTTGATCACGTGGTCCGTTGGATCCAAGACCAACGGCGCAGATCAGCGAACGTTCGGACCACGAACCGGATCTACGTGAACCGTCGGATCCCAGATCCACGGCTCAGCGTGCTTGCGTGAACGTTCGGACCACCGAACGCCTAGGCCACGCGAACCGTTGGAACCGATCCAACGGTTGACGTTTGAGGTTTCAGCAGGCGCGTATCGGCCACGAGCTTGGGCGTTGGATCTGGATCAACGCCCCAGGATCCAAGAGCACATTCATAATATTGTTGATCCTCAAGAACACCTTGACCCACAAGAAGCGTGCAAGATATTTTATCATAAATGTCCCATTACTTTCAAAGTCTAATATCTTGTTTACAAACTATATGTATGCATTGCTTTTGTGTCCAATTAATTTTGCCCTGTTTAGAGGTAGCTATTCCTAATGCATTGTTGCCATTAAAATGTTATCCCCTGCCACAACCATAAGTTATTAATATCATTTGGTGAATTAGAGCCAGTGATTTAATTATGCTCTTTATTGTCTTTTCGATGTCATGCTTAGGAATGCTTAGCTACCGGTAGAATTGGGCGGTTATCGACTTAGTCGATGACCTTGATCACACAAATCATTTTGTTTATTTTGGTTCAGCACCTTATGCTTTTGTTTTGTAAAACCGAAAATGAAACAAAATGATTTGACTTGGGCACAATGGCATGTTGGTGTGATTGTTGGGTGTGACAAGGAAAGGTGCCCAGTCCCTAAGGATGAAAATGTTGCTTGCGCCATTGATCCAAGTACTTTTGCGTACTAACCACATGAGGTTATATGGGACCCCTCTTGACGTAGTACTTTGGCGTGTGTTATCTCAGTCGCAGGAGGGGGTTGTGTATGTTGTGTGAAACATGATATGTGTTCTCTGTGTTCTTGTGTTGGGTGTGCGGTGGTGGAGATTAGGGTAGGCTCTCCACCTCGAGGAGCATTGTAGTTGTCAAGGCTTTACTCGGCGGGTAGTTGACCGAGGCTTTACAATGACTCAGACACAACGTATGAGTTTCTATCCATCTGGTGGCTCGTAGTTAATACACAATATTGGAAATGTCTCGTAGGACTTAGCTGTGCCGGCATACCAAAGGAAGTGTGCTTAATCATGTGGCAAAAAGGCGGTCTGACATGTGGGTAAGTTGGTACACCCTGCAGGGATAAAACTATTCGAATAGCCTCGTCCTAGGTTATGGACACGCTTGGTGATTTCGTAAGATCTAGACTTCAACAACTATTTTTGTTTAAAAATTAAAACTTGACATGGTTGGCATGAATGGGTAATTCATGCTATTGTTGTGGTGGCTATTGGGTTAGTCACTTCCGGGACTGCTTTTCTTGTTGTTGATACTTGATTACTACTGTTTTTATCAAATAAAATCAGATTGCAAAATTGCTTTCAACCTATTACATTATTGCAAATAAAACTTGCTTTATGCTTAAAAATTTGAGTCCTAACCTGCTCCACTTCAATAAGCTTGCATGTAGTTATTGCATAGATCTGTTATCATTCTTATATATCTTGCGAGTACATTCAAAGTACTCACCCAGTTTTTGCTGGGCTGCTTTTGTTTGCAGAGGAAGAAGGTGAGCCCCAAGGGCCTCACTTTTGCGAGTTGTGCTGTGGATTCAACGACTAGCTTGGCGGTCCGGTCGGTTGCCTTGTGGGTTAAAGGCACACTGATTGGCTCTTTTGTTTATCGCCATCTTATGGCACTTTTGCTTCATTGTTAAATTTCTTTATGTATTTGTCATTTGGCCGGTGGGCCTCTCTTTTGTAATGACTATCCCTTATTTATGTATCTTCTGGTTTGTTGTTTATGTTTCGGTTCTATGTGAATGAATGGAATTGATGCATGAACTTTGTAAAGAGGTGTGTATACTGCACTCTGGGAAGTATACATGTCTCGAGTCTCGGATTATCTGATTTGTGATGCTAGGACCAAGTGGATGGTTAAGCATTACAAGCCGGATAAACCGGGGTCTCACAGTAAACATGTTGGAGTTGAATATGGAGTGCATTCTTGTGGATATCGTGAGGATATGTGCACGATCTCAGGATGATGAGTCAATTGGCAATGGCTTTGTTGGTTTGCAAAATCTCGCGTTTTCGGGGTTTGCTTGATCTGTCGGACCACAAAGGCGGTCGATCGTGGCGATGTTAGTGATCGACCGCCCGTGGAGAGGTCCGACCGGCCATGGTGGCGGTCCGACCGATTCTTTGAAAAGTGGCTTTTGGAGCTAAGCCAAAAATAGGATGTGTAGGCAGGTGAGGGGAGTCTCCTGGATGTGGTCTCATCATTTTTGGAGCTCCCAGTCAAAAGTTCTATCGAGTTGAAAATTCCAGAAGGTTTCGGATTTTCAAGCTGGAATTTTGGCTAAGTCCTTTCGGGCGGTCCGACCGCCGTTGTGGCATCGGTCGGACCGGCCTGGAATCGGTCGGACCGGTGGAGTGGGGCGGTCAGACCGCCGTTGACTTGGAGGTTAGCCAAGTTTGCATTGAGTTGTTTTGAATGTGTTTATTGTATGAAGTTCAATGCTTTATTGTTGTATATTGCATTGCGGAGCTAACGTGGATCAAGTTGTGAAGAACTTGTTCCCGAAAACGGTTTGTTTGTCTATTACTGTGCAGGTGGCTTGCAGGTCTGCGACGTCAGCGGCGAGGTGGATCGGGACTACGTTTGGAGAGCTGAGGTCCAGAACGATCATGGATGCCGGGTGAGGTCGTGTGACTCAAGCATGGTGCAGAATGGGCAAGATGGATCGAACGGGTAGTTCGGTACAACTGGTTGGATCAGGCGGTGCGGATATCGGTGCGAGTCTCTGGGAGGTTCCGATGGGATTCGGACAAGAGAGGCTTGGCGACGTGATGAGAACCGCTGATCAACCTACACGTGGTGAAGCAGGCGATTGCTTCAATGGTTATGTGTGTGTGGGTCCCATGTGTGAGTGGGTCCCAAACGTGAAACCCTAGGCCTCTCCTATAAATAGAGAAGGGGGAGATGTAAAACCCCTTGAAGCTTCCATTTGGTTTTCCTTAGCCTTTTCTAGGGTTAGGGTTTGGAGAGGAAGAGAGGGAGAGATTGTGGTTGCTCCTTGGTGAGCTCTTGTTCTCCTTGAGGGAGTGGCTTTGTAAGCATCTTGTGAGATCAATCAATCTTGTGATGCTTGCTTGAGAGATCATTTGTCTCCCTTTTGTGTTCTTCTCTCTTTTGGATGAATTTGGTGCTTCCTTGATTCAAGTGTTTAAGTGTGAGACCCTCAATTATTGAAATGTGCCTTATTAAAATTATACTGGTAGCATAATTCTTATTTAAGGAACAGTGCAAATCCTTTATTAAGAATCATACTAAAAGCATAATGATAACAAGTAACAATTTCAACATTCAGGTTCTCGGATATATGTCATGCAATATTTCCCAGGATCAGTGAATATTGCACATATATCCTTAAACAACATTGCATCATTCACATACAAGTCATACATTCACATAATTATACATCAATAATTACATCTCCAATTTCGGTTGCTACAGTACCAGGTTGCTATAGTACCGAAATAAGAACAGATGACCTTGGGTCATTAACAAAAAGAGCAACAGAGGAAACAAAAACATAAAAGCAAAACCACCAATGGCCCCATCATCCCGCAGGCTATTGCGTGGAGGCTAGAACTAGCGTTACTCGTTAGCGTCACCCTGATCGGCGCTAACGGGCATCTCATAAAGATATCCATCCTCACCTGCAACAAGAGGTCATAAAACCCTGAGTACGAAAGGTACTCAGCAAGTCTTACACAAACTAATAAAAGAAAGTGTTTGATAGAACCTATACAAAGGAATAGAATTTTATATGCATAAGGTTATCAACAGAAGGCTTAATTGGTTCAATTTGCATAAAGCGATACATATTAACCTACAATTGCTAAATTTTGACAAAGCAGTTTTAATAATTCAATTTGGACTAAAAATAGTAAGTGTCGATCATAAGCAAAAGCAATATCAATAATGGTCACTGATCATTACCAAACCGAGCATGACACTCCTCATGCCGAAATTAATAATTCCCAAAACCCAAATTAGAGCAAATTCTATACAGGTGACATCAATCCAAGCGTTGTCCAGAATCAGTGGACACGGCTATTCGAATAGTTTTAACCTGCGAGGGTGTACATCTTTACCACACGATTTAGTTGGCAGTAAGCCATCTAGAACAATAGCACACTTCCTTTGGTATGCCGGCCGGGTAAACTAAAATTCGGTATTTTTCAACAAGTTAACACTATTGAGTTGGATGACCCATGTGAAACTGATCCCGCTTAAACAACGACTGATAGCATATATTCAACCGAGGCTCACATGTTGTACAGGAATGCCGACCAGTCAATTAAATGCAAACTCGTGTTAGCCACACATATTACACGCGATCGGGGCCACAAGGTACGTACATGCGATGTAACACATCTACGCCTTACCCTTCTAAGAACATCGATATCGATATAAGCTCTACATGGCATACGACACGGCCCAAGACTTAAGCATCTATGCCATATGAAATCGTACACATGTCCTTACTCTCTGTATCCAACTCAATAATATTAACCCTTTACTTAACCAAGCAGCGCCCATACATCTGCGTGTGGAAGTGCGTTGGGGCTTGAATTGGGCCGTCGAGTTCGGTCCTTAACCAACCTGGACAAGACATCCACAGTTCCCATTCTCGCACTAGGCACCATCACTAGCATCCACTTGTCCGATTTGAATTAAGTTTAACAACAAGATTTAGATTCATTTTGATTTAAATAAATCGAACAAAGAATCAACAAAAATAAAAATGTATTTGTTGTTCCCTGTGTTTGACAAGATAAGCTCGCCAAACACTACTGTTCTATGGTGCATGGCTAAGCAAAATTGAAATTAAGTATTATATCACCACAAACTACCTTAGGTTGAGTGTATGATCAATTCAAGGTAAGCCATAAGTTCTGGTCATAGCTAACTAGGAACAGAGCATAAATAGTTTTTAGAAAATTGCATGCAACAGTATCACTGTATTTTATAAATCTACAGTTCAAAAGATTAGGATCAACATGGTGCAGAGAGGAAGCTTGCCTTGGTAATAATAGATAACCTCTTGTTCAGGTTCTTGTGGCTCAACAAAAGACTCAACAATCTCAGAAGAACCAGTATCTAGAACACAAAAGTCCAATGAATAGCAAGAAAATGGCAGAGAGCAAAATGCAGAAAAGAGTGCATGATCAATAGCTCAATGCATATTTAACAACATGCTTAAGTTATATCTATTTTACATAAGGTCAATAGCATATAGCCGGCTTCTGCTAATACAATTTGTCACAAGTAGATTAAGCTAAAACCACAATTTCAGATTTGGAACAATATTGAAAACAGGACAATAGGACAAATTGGTTGCTTACTACATTGTGAGTGAAAATATGATTTTTGTGTTTAAGTTACAACTAAAGTAGTGAAGTTAACAGCATAACATAACACTTGCAACTTTACTAAAAGAAATGGAAGGCTAATATCTTGCTGCATATGCTGTTAGTATGACCGACAAGAAATAACAAGACCGAACAGAGATTCGGTTATCTAAAATTTCGGATTTTAGCAAAGCTGAAAAAAAAACTGGACAGATTTTCAACATGGTCGGCAAGAAACGGCAAGACCGAACTGAGATTCGGTTAGCTAAAGTTTCAGATTTTGAAACTGAAAAGCTTAGCTTAATACTTAACATCATTAGTTGACAAAAATTACAAAATTGAAATCCTTGCTATGCATTGCCGGTTTGATCAGCAACAGTAGCAAATCAGGAATTAACTTCGATTGCTACAGCTAGACAAGTAAGACTAAAAGTTTAACTCATCACTTAGCATCTATTAACACTAACTATCAATTTTTGGTTGGAGCAGATCGCTGTTTTTAGGTTACGGTGCGGGACGTAATCTAAATTGAAGTTTGGTGATCTAAACACACACTAGTAAAGTGCTACGATGAAGTTTAGAGGATTTCTAACTAATGTAGCAGGTTAGCTTATCATTTGCTAGCAGTAATTGACAAAAATTAAAGAGTTAAACTCTGCTTGAGCACTTTGTCTTACCGACCGAAAGCAGAGAACACGTAGAAATTGCGATGGCGATTGCAAAGAAATGAAGTTTGCTGTTTCATTGCAGTATGAACACAGTAATATTTTGGTTAAGGTTGTAGCTTAAGCAAGTAAAACTACAGTCTATTAATCATTTATTAACACTAATGGACCGGGATTAACAGAAAATAGCAAGTTACAGATTTTGAAAATAGAACTAAGGACAGAGATTGCAGATTTGGCTGATTTGAAAATATACTAAACAAAAGATTCTTAATTGGAGCTAAAACTGATCTTTAGAGTAGATATTACCCTAGACCAACCCTTGCTAGCATTAACCAACAAAGATCAGCCGAAAGAATGAAGCTACAGTTTTTGTCGGTTTGACCGACAACAGCCAACAAGAAAATGGATTTTGCCCTAATTCGAATTGGAGAAATTAAGAATCAAAATAATGGTTGCTAGGGCTGCTAGGGTTTAGCGGGAGGCTATCCAAACTTGGAGGTTTAACAAGAAAGCTCAAAATCTTGAAAACGACAAGAAAGACCGAAAAGTTCAAAAAGAAACCATTCGGTAATATCAAGATTTGAGCAACCTGAGCATAAATGGGTAATTCCAGTGAGCTATTGAGGTTCCTAAGAAGCTCAAGATGGGAAGAATTAAGGATATAACTCACCAGTTAGAGTTGGAGAAGAAAGATTGCAATATTTGGCCGAACAAAGCAAGATTTGAAAATCTGCTCACCTGTTTTGACCAAGAACGAAAATATGAAGGAAGGCTTGAGCTAATGGATCACAATACATGAGCTAGACATGGAGGAGTGAAGCATACCTCACCGGAGCAAGAAATCACCCCAGTGGTGCTTCCAACCGGCTAGGTCAACAGAGAACAATCCACTTCCCTGCTTGACCTGTAATGATGCCAAAATTCACATTACAAGTGAATTAAGCATGGTTAGAGATGGACAAGAAGTGAGAGCAAGAGGAGCTTCACTGGAAAAGAAAGAAAAGAGATGAACCGCTCCAGCCGGCTCGGTTCAAGAATGGCAGTGAGCCTGAGCTAGGGTTTCTAAAGGGTTTGAGTCTCCAGGGAAACGGAGAGTATTCTGGAGATGATGCGGTGGCAGTGTGAGGACAGGTGGCAAAAGACTGTCCACAAGCTCCCGGTGCAACTCCCTCTCCGGCAGCAAGGTCGGCAGCAGTGCACCCAGCGAGAGGAGGAAGAGAAATGTTGTTGCCGCCTGTGCTTTTAGTTAGCAGAAGGAAACAACAAGAACTCAAAAGAAAACCAGCCACTTAATCAAAAAGGGATGGCTGAGATTGATGGAGACAAAAGAAATAGCAAATCAATATTTTGGATTATAACAACATACCCAAGTTTCAAAATTAAACAGTGATGCTATGAAAAGCATCTAATTATCATTTACTAAAATCGAGATCATTACAAACCTACCCCTTAAGAGAATCTCGTCCCGAGATTAGGGTAGTCGAAGTTGCAAAGGAATTCAGCTGAAATGATTCTTTCTGGAGATATAACATATGTTGTTTTGACTTCCTATAAAGATAGCAAAGAAAGATTCTAATAGACAACCTAGTGTTGTTATTACATCCTTCTATTACATTGCTTTGTTAACCTTGCCTTTCTTGACTCAAAGGCAATTTTTAAACAGCAAAAAGGTGGGGGTGCTCGATCCTCATTAGATCTTCGCGTTCCCAAGTGGCTTCATCTTCGTAATGATTAGCCCATGAATTTTTAAGAACTTGACAAGACGATTTCTTGTCCTACGTTCCATTTCATCGAGGATACGACCGTTGTTCTTGATAAGAAAGATCCGGTTGAAGATCAAGATTCTCATAAGCAGTGGCCTCGGTAGGAATACGAAGGCATTTCTTTAATTGAGAAACATGAAAGGTATCATGCACTGCCGAGAGAGAGTTAGGGAGTTCCAACTGATATGCCACATCTCCTCGTTTAGCAATAATTCGGAAAGGTCCGATATAACGAGGTGCTAGCTTTCCTTTCACTGAAAGCGATGAGTGCCCTTCATTGGTGATACTTTAAGATAGACATAATCATATACCTCAAAGCTTAGCTCACGACGCCGATGATCAAGATAGCTCTTCCGACGAGATGGGCAACTTTCAAACGGTCTCGAATCGCATTTAACTTGCTCTTGACTTCCATCACCAAATTTGGACCATAGAATGGTCTTTCACCAGATTCGACCAATTCAATGGAGTCCTACAAGCTCTTCCATACAAGGCTTCAAAAGGTGACATTTGAATACTTGCTTGGTAGCTATTATTGTAGGAAAACTCCACATACGGCAAAGATTTCTCCCAGTTTTTGCCATATGATAGCACACAGGCTCTAAGAAGATCCTCCATCACCGATTCACCTTTCGGCTTGACCACCGGTCCGAGGATGATAAGCGATCTTGAAGAAAAGTTCATTCCCATTGCTTGATGGAGACAATTCCAAAATGGGAAGTGAATTGAGATCCACGATGCGAAATAATGACTTTCGGAACACCGTGGAGACAAACAATCTTGGCAATATATAACTCTGCCAATTGCTTGCCATTGAAAGTGGTTTTGACAGGAATAAAATGAGCCACTTTCGTCAGACGATCAATTATCACCCAGATGGCATCAAATCCATTCTGAGTTTTCGGAAGTCCGGTAACAAAATCCATACCGACTTCTTCCCATTTCCATTGTGGAATAGGCAAGGGCTGAAGGGTACCAAAGAGTTTTAAGTGCTCGGCTTTAACCCTTTGGCAAATATCACACTCAAGAACATCTTGAGCAATTTGCCTTTTCATCCGCTCCACCAAAATGTCTTCTTCAAGTCTGGTACATCTTAGTACTTCGAGGATGTATAGAAAACTTGGAATTATGAGCTTCTTTGAGAATTAGCTCTCTCAACTGAGAATTTGAAGGTACCACCAAACGATTGCGATACCGAAGGATACCACTGGCATCTTCAGAGAATTCGATGGCTTTACCTGCCTTCAAATTTTCCTTGATTTCCGCCACCTCGGCATCAGTTTTCTGAGCTTTCAGAATCTGATCTTCGAGGGTTGACTTCACTTCAAAGCAAAGAAGAAATCCATCTGCTACCATTTCAAGACTTAAGCGCTGAAAATCAGCACATAAGCTCTTAGCCAGGGAAATTGTTGATAAGCAATTGCAATGTGACTTTCTGCTTAGGGCATCAGCCACAACTGTGAGGACCCCGGAATATTGGAGGTTTATACCAAATTAATAATCATACCAAAAGTAAAATTTTTAATCAAGAACAATCAAGTCTCAATTAAAAATAATACTAGAAGTATAATCATTAACAAGGTACAATTCCAATATTCAGGTTCCCGGATATGCCTCTCATGTTAGCTCCCAGGATGAGCTGCTAACATAGACATATCCTTACAACATTATATCACAAGCATATACGATTGGAATACATTAATAAAAATTTACAGCGGAAACATTAAGTAAACCAGAAATGAAAACAGAAGTAATAAAATAAAATCTCCAGTGGAGCGCCACAACCCAAGGGCAACTTGACTGGGATTAAAGCCGAAGTTTCCCCGTAATCGCTTCAATTTGAAATATTTCTAGGGCGTTCTTTACCTGCAACAAGTGGAAAATTCCACTGAGTACGGAAGGTACTCAGCAAGACTTACACAAACTATTTAAAATAAAGTGTCTGAGAGGTCCTATACAAAGGATTAGAATTTATAGATGCATAAGGTTAACAACAGGAAGGTTATAATGGTTAAATTTTTGCGAAAGCAATACATCTTAACCTACACTTGCTAGGTTTTAGTAAAGCAATTTAATAAATCAATTTGGATTAAAACAGTAATTAAATGAAAGTATGATCATAATTAGTATCAAAATCAAGTGGCTACAACCACTAACAATAAATTGCATGACTCACTATCATGCCAAATTAATAATTCCCAAAACCCAAAATTAGAGCAAATTCTATACGGTGACATCAATCCAAGCGTTGTCCAGTATCAGTGGACACGGCTATTCGAATAGTTTTAACCTGCGAGGTGTACATCTTTACCCACACGATTTAGTTAGCCAGTAAGCCATCTAGAACAATAGCACACTTCCTTTGGTATGCGTACGTAAACTAAAATTCGGTATTTTCAACAAGTTAACACTATTGAGTTGGATGACCCATGTGAGACTCGATCCCGCTTAAACAACGATCGATAGCATATATTCAACCGAGGCTCACATGTTGTGCAGGAATGCCGACCAGTCAATTAAATGCAAACTCGTGTTAGCCACACATATTACACCATAGATCGGCCCTCGAAGGTACGTACATGCGATGTAACACATCTACGCCCTTACCCTTCTAAGAACATCCGATATCGATATAAGCTCCACATGGCATACGACACGGCCGAAAACTTAAGCATCTATGCCATATGAAATCAATACACATGTCCTTACTCTCTCAGATCCAACTCAATAATATTAACCCTTTACTTAACCAAGCGGCGCCCATACCTGCGTGTGGAAGTGCGTTGGGGCTTGAATTGGGCGTCGAGTTCGGTCCTTAATCAACCTGCACAAGACATCCACAGTTCCCATTCTCGTGCACTAGGCACCATCACTAGCATCCACTTGTCCAGATTTGAATTAAGTTTAACAACAAGATTTAGATTCATTTCAGATTTAAATAAACTGAACAAAGAATCAACAAAAATAAAAATGTATTTGTTGTTCCCGTGTTTGACAAGATAAGCCTGCCAAACACTACCGTTCTATGGACTGCATGGCTAAGCAAAATTGAAATTAAGTATTATATCACCACAAACTACCTTAGGTTGAGTGTATGATCAATTCAAGGTAAACCACAATTGTCAGGTTATAACTACCTATTGACAGATCACAATTAATTTTTTAAGAAAATTAGCATGCAACAGTATCACTGTGTTTTGTAAATCTACAGTTCAAAAATTGGGATCAACATGGTGCAGAGAGGATGCTTGCCTTATGGAATGTCCACTTGTTCACTCTCGGATGCGTTATTGTTTCCGTCGCACAAATCGTAATCTAGAGAGAAAATACAAAAGCAAATAAATACCAACAAAATCGAGAAATCCAAAATGCTCAAAAATGTATGATAAATACATTTTAATGAGGTTATGATTCTAGATGCATTTAGGTATAGATTGTAGTCTAATAAAAATTCAATTTCTTATGGACCGGTTAAAGTTAATTCAATTTCTGATGTAATTATAATAACTGATAATACCTAGAGTTTAGGTGATGTTGCTTTCCTTAACACCTAGTACTCACAAACACTCTCTACTTATTCTTAATTCTACAAAAATTTTCTACTCCAATTCACCTAATCAACTAAACACTTAACTACAAAATACTTTATTTCCTAATTACCTACTCTAATCACTCTTCCCCTCCTATTTCTAACCCTAGCTCCCGGCCGATGCTTCCATCTCCCCCCTTATCTCTTTGGGCCGACTCTCTTCTCCTTCACCCTCGGCTTCCCCGACTCTCTCGGTCTCTCTCGCTTCCTCTCGTGGCGCCCATACAGGCTCCTAAGCTCTCACTGGCTGCCGCCGATTCTGCCGACGCCGCTTGGTGCATTGCTAACCCCGGCTCCGTCACCCCGCTCCGGCCGCTCTCTCCCTCTCTGCGCCCTGCGCCTCGGTCCCATACGCCTCCTCCTCCTCCGGCGCGGCCGAGGCTGCCGCCGCTCTGGTTCCTCTCTGTTTGCTCCTCCTCGGTGGCTTGGCGCTGCGCGCCGCTGAGTTCTCCTGGCTGGCCCCTGGCCTGCCCGGATCTGGTTTTCCCTCAGAGGATTGGGTCCCCTACCCTGGTTTGGTCCGACGCTCACCACGGCGCGGCCTACTCCAGTGCTGTGGCTGGGCCGGCTCGGCCTCCCGGCCGCCGCTTTGCCAGCTCCGTAACCGGCTCACCCTATCTCGGCTCATCGCGATTTGGTTCCCGTTCTAATTTGATTTCACTTATGTTGATCTTTAGCAAAACCAGTTGATTTCAGTATTAATGCTCGATGATTATTTGTATGCATGCTTATGGAGGTTCATCTGAGGTGGTGAATGCTACTGATGGTGGAGGTGGGTGTTGGATTCGGTTGCCACTGAGGTAAGACCTCGGCTGATCTCCCTCTCTACCCTAACCCTACTGCTCTGTGATGAAGAAAATGAACTGAGAGCTATGTGATGCTACTGAGATCTGGGATTGATTCTAATAAGATCTGGTGATTGATGATGTGCAAGTGATATGCTTGCTGATGGGTACCGGGTTACCTCTGGATGATTTTAGAAATTTGGAAGAAGAGGGTTGCTGATCTTTGGCTTTGTGCTTTGGTGCTCCCCTCCGTTCCCTGGCTCCCGGCTTCCTTGGCTTCCTTCCTCCCGCTCATTGCCGGCTTTCTTTGCTGGCTTGCCTTGGTGGTTGCAAAGATCGATTGATGATGGTGATCTTGGCTTGGCTTGGCATGTTGATTTGCTCTGGACTTTGCTTTGGTTGTCTTGCTCTTGATCCTTGGTGGTGCACCAAATGATGTTGGCTTGTGTGTGCTTGGCTTGGCTGGTTTTGCCTTCGGTTCTTGCTTTCGAGAAGAGATGGAAATGGGTGTGGTGAGGGAATTGGTCTTTGGGAGGAATTGTGTTGCTTCTGCTGGTTTTTGCAGGAGGTTTGGAAATCTCTGGAAGGGGTTGTCTTTGTCCACGGTGCTTTTGGCTCGGTTCGCCATTTCCTTTGGTCGGGGCTTGCGGTGGTGAGGTGAATGAGTGTCATTGCAAATTGCAATGATGCTCATGCATTGCTTATCCAGATGGCTCCTAAGATATTTTGGACTGAGCATTTTTGGTTCATTGGCTAGCAATTCCTTATGCAATGGATTTGCGATAATTGAGGCAATTCAGTATACGTAGGTTTTGGATTTCCCTAAATGCCGAATGATGAGAACCTACGGAAATAAGATGGTGCCGATTTACTTAGGTTAGTCTAGGTATCTTGGGTATCCCGGTGCCGACTAATCTAGGTAGATCAGGGAACCGCAATGATTCCTATGGTATACTGACGGCACTTTATTTTGTTCTAACTCTATTATACTGCTTTTTGAATAACTAATAGTCTTTTGATTGGTTGGCGGACTATGGAGCTGCGAATGGTGTTTCGGATTTGGTCGAGGAAGATGGTTTGGCTGGACAACGATGGACGGGCAAGATTTCAAGGAAGGCTTTGGGCGACATGCAATGCAAGTTTTATTTTAACATTTTTGTAAATTATTCAAAGTTGTAAAACATAATCTGATCTGATGTAAATAAATTCTTGTTTTACTTGTATTGAGAAGATTGTTATTTATGATAAACATTGTAAAGTTTTTAATTAAATTATTTCCCAGAGAATTTCTTAAGTATTTATTGTTGTCTCTCTTTGGAATTGTGAGTGGAGTTACAAATGCAAAAATTATGCAAATGCTTAAGAAATAACAAATATAATATAAAATGCATATAATTACTGTTTATTAAAATTGGGGCTGTTACAACAACATTGGCTTTGCCAGGATGGTAGTGAATACCCATATCGTAGTCCTTGATTAATTCAAGCCATCTTCTTTGTCTCATATTCAGGTCCACTTGAGTGAATATATATTTCAAGCTTTTATGATCAGTATATATTTCGCAACGATTACCGAGAAGGTAATGTCGCCAAATCTTTAATGCATGGACTACGGCCGCCAATTCCAAATCATGAGTAGGATAATTCACCTCATGAGGTCGCAACTGCCTGGATGCATATGCCACAACTCGGCCTTCTTGCATAAGTACACAGCCAAGTCCATGGCGAGACGCATCACAATAGATATCAAAATTCTTATGGATATCGGAAGAGTGAGAACAGGAGCTTTCGAGAAGCTTTCTTAGAGTCAAAGCTGTTTTCACACTCCACCGACCAAAAGAATTTGTTCTCCTTCTTTAGAAGTCGGGTCGAGGCCTAGAAATTTTAGAGAAGTTTTCAATGAACCGACGGTAATAACCCGCAAGTCCAAGAAAACTCGAACTTCATGAACATTACGAGGTCGCTTCGATCCAAAGACATCTTGTATCTTCTTGGGATCAACCGTAATACCTCCTTCAGATAATACATGTCCCAAGAATGCAACTTGTTTGAGCGAAAGCACACTTGCTAAATTTAGCATCTGGTGATGCTTGCGAAGTGTATCCAAAGACAAGTCTCAAATCTCGATCATGCTCTTGGCGGACTTGAATAGATAAGAATGTCGTCAATAAACACAACAACAAACTTATCCAAGAATTCCATGAAGTGAATTCATAAGATTCATAAAATAATTTGGAGCATTGGTTAGGCCAAAGGACATGACGGTATATTCATATAACCCATAGCGAGTAGAGAATCTTGTCTTTGGAATGTCCTCGGCTCTAACCTTGATCGATGATAGCCCGATCGCAAATCAATCTTAGAAAAGACACGGGCTCCGATCAAGCTGGTCAAGCAGATCATCGATTCGAGGCAAAGGATATTTGTTTTTGATAGTGACTTCATTTAACTGACGGTAATCCACACACATCCGTAAAGTCTTGTCTTTCTTTTGGACAAAATGGCGGGCATCCCCATGGTGAGGAACTCGGTCGAATGAATCCTTTGTCAAGCAATTCTCCCGATTGTTTCTTCAATTCAAACAACTCATTAGAAGGCATGCGATAAGGTCTTCTCGATATGGGAGCGATGCAGAACTAGTTCAATCACGAACTCCACTTCCCGATCTGGTGGCATAGGGAAGGTCTTGAGAAAAACATCCGGATATTCACATACTACGTGCATCGACTCCAAAGTAGGGTGGTATCCATTTTCATCGCACCCAGATGAGAATGAACCGTTCTAGACTGAAAAATGACTGAAAGGCCATTTTTATTAGTGACGGATATGGTTCGTTGGGCACAATTAATTTGCCCCAGATTCTTGGTCAACCAGTCCATTCCCAAAATAACATCTATCCCTTGTGAATTTATCACAATCAGGTCTGCCCAAAAATCTACCCCTTCAATAACGATATTGACATTAAGGCAGATTTGATCAGTTAAAAATACCGACCCAGGCGAATGAATAATATGTGGTGGATGAAGATGATGCATAACTAACTGATGTTGAGTAGCAAACTGCCTACTAACAAAAGAATGGGATGCTCCAGAGTCAAATAAAACAGTAGCCGAACTGGAATTAACTAGGAGCATACCAAGGATAACTTCAGTGCCTTACCGCTTCTTGTGATTAATTGATTTACGGCCGCTGGGAGGCTGGATCGAGCTTAACAGCTTGTCTTTGGAGAAGGTGCGGGACGAACAAGAGCTGGAGATGGCTGAACAGGTGGCAACCCCTTTGCCTTAGCAAAGCACTGATTTGCAAAATGCCCCGGACGTCCACAATGATAGCATATCACACCCGGCCTGACATTGATGGCAGCAGGTGGTCTGTGTCCACTAGGTCGGGACTGCCCAGAAGGTGGCGGTGGGCGAAAGGCAAACACTGGCGCCCTGGGTGGAACCGGTGGCGCCGGAAGATCGAGGTCGCCACAGACGCGGTCGGTGATCGAACGCTATGGATGCAAATTGGGTAACCTTTTGACGCTTCCGTGATTCCTCTAAAGCCTTGCTCTTAGTTTCAGCAATGATGGCTTTGTCCACAAGATGTTGGAAATTTCTGAAATCTTGTACTGCCAAAGCCAACTGCAACTCTTCAGATAGACCATTCATGAAACGGTTTCGACGACGAGTGTCCGTCGAAACATCGTCAGGGGCGTACCGAGCAAGAAAATTAAACTCATGAAGGTACTCGGTCACTGATTTTCGCCCTTGCTTGAGAGCGAGAAATTCCTGCTGCTTGAGCATCATCACTCCCTCAGGTATATGGGCCTCGCGAAAGGCCTCCATGAACTCAAGCCAGGTAGGAGTATGTCCGGCGGGTTGGATAGCCAGATAATTATCCCACCAATTGCTAGCCGGCCCAGTCAACTGGTAGCTAGCATACAGGACCTTCTCCCTTTCAGAACACTGGGCAATGGTCAGCTTCTTTTCAATCTCCCTAAGCCAATCCTCTGCCTCCAAAGGATCCTGGGAGCTAGAGAACGCTGGCGGATTAGTCCGCTGAAAGTCAGCAAGACTTCCCTGCCCATGCTGAACTCCTGCTCTACCAGCTGGTGGAGTGGTGGAAGAGGTATTGAGCGCAATCTGCTCCAAGATGCGTGTCTGGTCCATGCGGTTGCGCTCAATTTGCATGAGCACATCCGCCATAGTGGGTGGTGGAGGAAGCTCCTCTTCCTGTCTACCACCTTGCGGACCATGGGATCCGGAAGGGTCCGTCTGCTCCCCCTGAGTCTGAAGAACAGGGGTGGAGAACCTCTCCTCTTGTTGTGTTCGCGATCGAGTGGTTGGTCCTGTCATCCTGTTGCCATATAATGGTTAACATCATAAGAAGGATACACTCGTGCTACACATACAAGCTTTGGAGAAAGAAATTAATTAAATACTAAACCTAAGCATGCAGTATGTCATGATATGCAACCAATTAACACCAAAAACAGCAGCACAAAGTACAGTAAAAAGGTGCGGCTTCCATTCCCCCATAATGGGTCAGCTACACCAACAGCACAGCACAACAAAACAAACACAACCAAAGCCGATCATAGCAAACAGAGTCGGCCCCAATTTAATAGAACAGGTCGGCTGGACTCAAAACAGTAACAACACCCAGAAATCAATACCACCAAAAACCGACATCTCTTTAACCGCCAACTAATACCAGACCAAAACCAAGCCGAGTACAGCAAACAGGGGAGACTCCCATTTCATGAAATGTCGGCTGAACAAAGACTATAACAGACTCAATTACAACCAAAAGTCTGCATCCACTTTATTAACAGCCAACAGGAAACATGTTATGCCCAAAATGCACAAGTCGGCCGCTACCTCACCATGTTTTAAAGTACAAGCGTTAGCACACAATATTTATCTGAGACATAGGCTATGCTATTACACACTACTTAATGGACAACTACTAGCCTATTACACAACTAAAGCCGATCACATCCTTGGTCCTAAACATGGTCTTCTCGGTTAAAATTCACGGAAACTCATTTAGCAAATGAGCCTCGGGTGAACCAATATCTAAAGGGTTCGATGGGCTAATGAGGCGAGTGGGAGAACCCAACGGCAGATGATGTCCACCAGAGTGAGTAGGCGGTGAGTGCGAGGAAATCCAGCGAGACATCCCGGCACGACGACATCGACCAAAAACAGAACGGTCAGGAACCTCAGAAGTCGCAATCCTTGGGGTGCGGTGGCGGTGGTGGAATCTCATTGTTGCCGTAAAGCACGTTACGAGAAACGCGGTTCGTGGCAACACCAAGCCTCAAATACTCACGTGCCTCGTGCAAGCGATGGCGGGTCTCCCATAACTCGTACACGAGGCGGTGATAGGTTTGGTCCATGATACGGACCAACCTCGCTAACTCAGCGACGTATGGGTCCTCTCAAGCAGTATCTCATCAAGCGTAATCACTTCCGATCTAGGGCCTTGTTTTGGGAAGTGCACATAGGGTGGTCGAGACAGCTCCGTCAAGTCATGACGAAGGAGGCTCATCATCCCACGCGCAGACTTCTGCATGACCATAGACTCGGAGGCACACACATGGATCGATGAGGGAACACTACCCACCACCGTCCGCGATCACATTAATGATAGCTTGGTACTCTTCCATACCAGGCCCTCGGTCTCTACGGTAGATGGCGTACGGGTGATAAGTGAAATTAGCTCGCCACATCATGTCTCAAGTAAGGCCGAAACCGTCCACATCTTCTACATGAGTCTCCTTAATCAAATACCGACCACTCATCTACGGATAAAAGACAAGGTAGGTAAGCTGATCTTAAAAAATCAAAAGAAAGGTGGATAAGAATTGATACTAAAAGAAGATAAGAAGTAAAAGACAGCATGCTTAGATCTTTTAGAAATTAATTATGTTAAAATAGTATCACAGAAACTCACTAAAGGCAACAACCATGCTAATTCTATCCTACGAGCAAGCGTATGCTCGATACCAATTTGTGAGACCCTCAATTATTGAAATGTGCCTTATTAAAATTATACTGGTAGCATAATTCTTATTTAAGGAACAGTGCAAATCCTTTATTAAGAATCATACTAAAAGCATAATGATAACAAGTAACAATTTCAACATTCAGGTTCTCGGATATATGTCATGCAATATTTCCCAGGATCAGTGAATATTGCACATATATCCTTAAACAACATTGCATCATTCACATACAAGTCATACATTCACATAATTATACATCAATAATTACATCTCCAATTTCGGTTGCTACTGATGCGAGTTGCTATAGTAGAAATAAGAACAGATGACCTTGGGTCATTAACAAAAGAGCAACAATGAAACAAAAACATAAAAGCAAAACCACCAATGGCCCCATCATCCCATGCAGCTATTGCGTGGAGGCTAGAACTAGCGTTACTCGTTAGCGTCACCACGATCGGCGCTAACGGGCATCTCATAAAGATATCCATCCTCACCGCAACAAGAGGTCATAAAACCACGAGTACGAAAGGTACTCGGCAAGTCTTACACAAACTAATAAAAGAAAGTGTTTGATAGAACCTATACAAAGGAATAGAATTTTATATGCATAAGGTTATCAATGAAGGCTTAATTGGTTCAATTTGCATAAAGCGATACATATTAACCTACAATTGCTAAATTTTGACAAAGCGGTTTAATAATTCAATTTGGACTAAAAATAGTAAGTAATCGATCATAAGCAAAAGCAAGTATCAATAATGGTCACCGATCATTACCAAACCGAGCATGACACTCCTCATGCGAAATTAATAATTCCCAAAACCCAAATTAGAGCAAATTCTATCTGGTGACATCAATCCAAGCGTTGTCCGTAGCAGTGGACACGGCTATTCGAATAGTTTTAACCTGCAGGGTGTACATCTTTACCACACGATTTAGTTAGCCCGTAAGCCATCTAGAACAATAGCACACTTCCTTTGGTATGCCGCCGTAAACTAAAATTCGGTATTTTCAACAAGTTAACACTATTGAGTTGGATGACCCATGTGGCCGATCCCGCTTAAACAACGATCGATAGCATATATTCAACCGAGGCTCACATGTTGTACAGGAATGCCGACCAGTCAATTAAATGCAAACTCGTGTTAGCCACACATATTACACCATGATCGGGGCCACGAAGGTACGTACATGCGATGTAACACATCTACGCCTTACCCTTCTAAGAACATCGATATCGATATAAGCTCTACATGGCATACGACACGGCCCAAGACTTAAGCATCTATGCCATATGAAATCAATACACATGTCCTTACTCTCCTGTATCCAACTCAATAATATTAACCCTTTACTTAACCAAACAGCGCCCATACATGCGTGTGGAAATGCGTTGGGCTTGAATTGGGCCGTCGAGTTCGGTCCTTAACCAACCTGCACAAGACATCCACAGTTCCCATTCTCGTGCACTAGGCACCATCACTAGCATCCACTTGTCCGATTTGAATTAAGTTTAACAACAAGATTTAGATTCATTTCAGATTTAAATAAATCGAACAAAGAATCAACAAAAATAAAAATGTATTTGTTGTTCCCGTGTTTGACAAGATAAGCACGCCAAACACTACCGTTCTATGGTTGCATGGCTAAGCAAAATTGAAATTAAGTATTATATCACGACAAACTACCTTAGGTTGAGTGTATGATCAATTCAAGGTAAGCCATAAGTTCTGGTCATAGCTAACTAGGAACAGAGCATAAATAGTTTTTAGAAAATTGCATGCAACAGTATCACTGTATTTTATAAATCTACAGTTCAAAAGATTAGGATCAACATGGTGCAGAGAGGAAGCTTGCCTTGGTAATAATAGATAACCTCTTGTTCAGGTTCTTGTGGCTCAACAAAAGACTCAACAATCTCAGAAGAACCAGTATCTAGAACACAAAAGTCCAATGAATAGCAAGAAAATGGCAGAGAGCAAAATGCAGAAAAGAGTGCATGATCAATAGCTCAATGCATATTTAACAACATGCTTAAGTTATATCTATTTTACATAAGGTCAATAGCATATAGCCGGCTTCTGCTAATACAATTTGTCACAAGTAGATTAAGCTAAAACCACAATTTCAGATTTGGAACAATATTGAAAACAGGACAATAGGACAAATTGGTTGCTTACTACATTGTGAGTGAAAATATGATTTTGTGTTTAAGTTACAACTAAAGTAGTGAAGTTAACGACATAACATAACACTTGCAACTTTACTAAAAGAAATGGAAGGCTAATATCTTCTTGCATATCTTTGTTAGTATGACCGACAAGAAATAACAAGACCGAACAGATTCGGTTATCTAAAATTCGGATTTTAGCAAAGTCAAAAAAAGCTCGATGATTTTCAACATGGTCGGCAAGAAACGGCAAGACCGAATCGAGATTCGGTTAGCTAAAGTTTCAGATTTTGAAAGCGAAAAGTTTAGCTTAATACTTAACATCATTAGTTGACAAAATTACAAAATTGAAATCCTTGCTATGCATTGCGGTTTGATAAAGAATGATAGCAAATCAGAATTAACCGATTGCTACAGCTAGACAAGTAAGACTAAAAGTTTAACTCATCACTTAGCATCTATTAACACTAACTATCAATTTTTGGTTGGAACAGGACTGCTGTTTTTAGGTTCTGGACTGCAGGACAGAATGCGAAATTGAAGTTTGGTGATCTAAACACACACTAGTAAAGTGCTACGATGAAGTTTAGAGGATTTCTAACTAATGTAGCAGGTTAGCTTATCATTTGCTAGCAGTAATTGACAAAAATTAAAGAGTTAAACTCCTGCTGTGAGCACCTTCGTTACCGATCGAAAGCAGAGAGCACAAATAGATTTGCGATGGCGATTGCAAAGAAATGAAGTTTGCTGTTTCATTGCAGTATGAACACAGTAATATTTTGGTTAAGGTTGTAGCTTAAGCAAGTAAAACTACAGTCTATTAATCATTTATTAACACTAATGGACCGGATTAACAGAAAATAGCAAGTTACAGATTTTGAAAATAGAACTAAGGATGAGATTGCAGATTTGGTGATTTGAAAATATACTAAACAAAAGATTCTTAATTGGAGCTAAAACTGATCTTTAGAGTAGATATTACCTAGACCAACCCTTGCTAGCATTAACCAACAAAGATCGGTAGAAAGAATGAAGCTACGCTTTTGTCGGTTTGACCGACAACGACCAACAAGAAAATGGATTTTGCCCTAATTGAATTGGAGAAATTAAGAATCAAAATAATGGTTGCTAGGGCTGCTAGGGTTTAGCGGAGGCTATCCAAACTTGGAGGTTTAACAAGAAAGCTCAAAATCTTGAAAGCGACAAGAAAGACCGAAAAGTTCAAAAAGAAACCATTCGGTAATATCAAGATTTGAGCAACCTGAGCATAAATGGGTAATTCAGTGAGCTATTGAGGTTCCTAAGAAGCTCAAGATGGGAAGAATTAAGGATATAACTCACCGATTAGAGTTGGAGAAGAAAGATTGCAATATTTGGCGAACAAAGCAAGATTTGAAAATCTGCTCACTGTTTTGACCAAGAACGAAAATATGAAGGAAGGCTTGAGCTAATGGATCACAATACATGAGCTAGACATGAAGGAGTGAAGCATACCTCACCGAGCAAGAAATCACCCGATGGTGCTTCCAAGGCTCGGTCAACAGAGAACAATCCACTTCCTGCTTGACTGTAATGATGCCAAAATTCACATTACAAGTGAATTAAGCATGGTTAGAGATGGACAAGAAGTGAGAGCAAGAGGAGCTTCACCGAAAAGAAAGAAAGAGATGAACCGCTCCGGTACTGCTCGGTTCAAGAATGGCGATGAGCCCTGAGCTAGGGTTTCTAAAGGGTTTGAGTCTCAGGAAGCGGAGAGTATTACGGAGATGATGCGGTGGCGATGTGAGGACAGTGGCAAAAGACTGCCCACAAGCTCGGTGCAACTCCTCTCCGCGACAAGGTCGGCAAAGATGCACCCAATGAGAGGAGGAAGAGAAATGTTGTTGCCGCCTGTGCTCCCTTTTAGCGGCGACAAGGAAACAACAATAACTCAAAAGAAAACCACCACTTAATCAAAAGGGATGGTGAGATTGATGGAGACAAAAGAAATAGCAAATCAATATTTTGGATTATAACAACATACCCAAGTTTCAAAATAAACAGTGATGCTATGAAAAGCATCTAATTACTGTTTACTAAAACTGAGACTGTTACATTAAGCTTGGTCTCTTGACCCTTTTTGTCTTGCTTTGATGTGTGGGAATACTCCTAGATTCATCTAGACCATCAACCCCCACAAGCAAGTCTTGAATCAAAGATTTTCATTTTTCTAGGGTTTGTGCACTTCTTTGGTAAATCCTTGAGAGATCGATTCTGCGAAGTGGATCTGAAGGATCGTCGCTAGAAATAGGTCTCTAATATCATTAGGGAGGTGTGCTCGAAATTTGGTCAAGTTTCATTGGTTGAATCAAAAGTTGGATCAAATTTCGTTTTGGATTTGGGCTTGAATTTTCAGTACTGGACTGAACCGGTCTGGCCGATTTTATAACGGCGGTCCGACCGCGCGTTGCATCGCTAGCACCGCTGGTCAAACCGATACCCACCGGTCCGACCGCCGATTAGTAGCGGTCCGACCAGCTCTGTGGACCGTCGGTCAGACCGCCTTAGTAGCCGGTCGGACCGCTGTGCCAGATCTGCCCTTTGAGATTAAGTCTCCACTTGTGTGTCGTGTGGTTGAGCGGGGCTATCGAATTCAGCACACGGCTTCCACTGTGCGCTTACTGATCTTCTTAGCTTTCATAGCAAAAGGAGTAAAGTTCGTGTTGAATTTGATTTAGGCGAGAAAGTTGAGAAAGCACCTATTCACCCCCCTAGTCGCCTTTACGGTCCTACAATTCTGGACCATATCAAGTGGCTGGAGAAGATTGTGTGTGTGTGTGTGTGTGTGTGTGTGTCATGTTGTAATTTATGGCATATTTGTAAAGTAGCTAGTTTTCTATAGTTGTATAGAAAATAGACTTTGTCAACCATTATGCTTAAGAAAGATGTCTATCAATCTAGCTTAAGAAACCTGATTCAACCCACATCACAAGTTCATTTCAGTTTAAATTACAGACTACATGACAGTACAGAGCACATGACCACATGACATTATACCACCACATCGCAAACCAACAGAACAGTCCAAACGACAAGTTCAGTTCAGTACATTATAGGCCACAAACAAACAGAACAGTCTACTAACAATTACATCACACCACCACATGATATTACACCACCACATCACAAACCAACAGAACAGTCCAAATGACAAGTTCAGTTCAATCAGTACATTACAGTCCAGAAACAAACAGAACATTCCACTGACAATTACATTACTAATCAAGATGTTTCCTTTTGCTTCAAGTCCCAGTACTACAGAAAATGTCTTTACAGATGGCTAAAAAACGTCATCATAGATGGTTTCGTGAGCTGTCTAAGTTTATGGGTCAGTAATGACATGATGTCATCATAGACGATTTTTGAGCCATCTGTGATGGAGACTATCACAGACGGTTATTGACTCAGAACCGTTTGTGATAGTTGACTATCACAGACGGTTTGTAGATGAAACTGTCTAGATAGATTATGTATCACAGACAGTTTATAGATGAAACCATCTGTGATAGCTGATCTATCACAGACGGTTTGTAGATAAAACTGTCTGTGATGAATCTTCTCTATAAAGTCACCAAGCAGCGACTGCTTGTGCCTTTAAAACTGGATTCATACACACACACACACACACACACACACACACACACTTTCAGGTGGTCGTCCACGCAGCATGAGGAAGATGAGACAGCAGCCACGGGCAACTTCAAGAAGCATGGCTGTCAGGACATACATGATTATTGATATAACTTGATTGCTGATACATGGTGCCACATCCCAATCAGTGTACCTACGCATCCACACCATTTTCTGAATATAGCGACGCCCAATTACCTATCGACGATATCTAGATAATTGGATGTCCACGTGCTCTCCTAACCGTCATGCTTCTTGAAGTTGCCCGTGGATGCTTTCTCATCCTCCTCTTGCTGCGTGGACGACCCCTAAAGTGGTAGGGACTACTGAACTATATATATATATATATATATATATATATATATATATATATATATATATATATATATACAAAGTCATCTTTAAAGGCACAAGCAGCCACTACTTGGGATGTTAGAAATATGCCCTAGAGGCAATCATAAAGATGATTATATTTTATTATATCCATAACATTGGATAATATGTTATCTTGTTTCTAGAATAATATCAATAATATTTATTATCAAGTACGCGACTTGATTGTGAAACTCTATATTTTATGTGATGATTATTCTTAAACGTTCCTTGGTTAGAAACATATGATAACACATATGAATAGACTAACATATGTATTGGTTGATGACTTTGTTTTACAGGTCATGGATATGGAGATATCAAACCAATAATATGGACACATGTTAGAGAATATGGTGTTGAAAAAGACCCACCTTGAGACACTGTGGAGATTGTTATGATTCTATGTATCATTAGTTGGTCTCAAGCAATGATGATGTATAATCCTTAGACATGAGACCAGCATGATTTCCTACATATGTAATAGCACTCTTAGGGGTTGCCAAACGCTACTCGTAACTGGGTAGTTATAAAGGTAGCTTTCGGGTATGCTATGAAATATGCGAAGGGATGTGACTGGTCGGATATGGGATTTGCCCCTCCTAACATAACAGGAGAGATGTCTCTGGGCCCCTCGTTGTGGTCAGACAAAGAAAGTGCGTGGCCATGCCACTAGTGGCCGAAGTGTAGACCACATGAAGTTATTCGACACTTGATCGAGAAAGTATTGAACAGTCCATGGATGATACAACATCTCACGTGGAGTTCAACCAAACATCGTGAGGCAAAGGGAGAATACACGAGAAGGACTTTCAGTTCAATCAGATACGGACTAGTTGTGAGACCCCGGCTTATCGGGCTTGTAATGCTTAACCATCCACTTGGTCCTAGCATCACAAATCAGATAACATGAGAGTCGAGACATGTATACTTCCCAGAAATGCAGTATACACACCCCCTTACAAAATTCATGAATCAATTTCATTCATTCACATAGAACCGAAGCAAGCAACAAACCAGTAGATAAAATAAATAAAGGATAGTTATTACAAAAGAGAGGCCAACCGGCCAAAACATATAAATACAAGAATTGAACAGCGGAAGCAAAAGTGACATAAGATGGCTATAAACAAAAGAGCCAATAAGTGTGCCTTTACCCACAAGGCAACCGACCGGACCGCCAAGCTAGTCGTCGAATCCACAGCACATTTCACAAAAGTGAGGCCCTTGGGGCTCACCTTCCTCCTCTGCAACAAATAGTTAAGCAAAGCAAATGAGTACAAAAATTGTACTCTGCAAGACTTACGTGTAGAGTAACAGACCTATGCATATGCTACATGCAAGCTTATTTAAGTGGAGGCTGTATGTTTCATTTTCAGCACAAATCAATCTTTATTTGCAATAATGTAGTACACTTAAAAGCAAGTTGACAAATCTGTTTTTTTAATATTCAAATAGCAGTAAAAGACAACAATATAACAGCAGATAGATGACAACAACATCCTGGAAGTGACTAAACCATTAGTCAACACAACAATAGCATGAATTACCCATTCATACAAACCATGTCAAATTTTAATTTTAAAAGGTTGTAGTCTAGTTCTTGCACGACCTTACCAAGCATGTCCATAACCAAGGATGAGGCTATTCGAATAGTTTTATACCCTACAGGGGTGTACCAATGTACCCACATGCCAGATCGCCTTTTTGCCACATGATTAGCACACTTCCTTTGGTATGCCGGCACAGCTAAGTCCTACGAGACATTTCCAATATTGTGCATTAACTGCGAGCCGCCCGTATGGATAGAGACCCATACGTTGTGTCAGAGTCATCGCAAATAACCTAGGCTCATGGTAGTAAAGGATAATCCATTCCTACAGATTATGCAACTATAGGATACTAACCATAATTTAACAACAACATAGCAATGCATACATACAAGTTGAAATCAATATATTAGACTTAAAAAATACTGGGATTAACATGATCAAACTGCTTGCCTGTTTGCTGTGGGTCAAGATGTTACTGAGGATCAATTATATTGTCGATGTGCTCTTCGGATCCTAACGAGAAAGCGAAAAAGAACCGATAAGAACGAAGAAAACCCAAAGACTCAACAGCAAACTTTCCCCAAATATTCTGAAAATTTTACAGCAACAAGAGCATGATTTATAAGGAATTTAGCAATAAGAACCAATTGATTTGGATTCTTAATGCAAAAGATATGAGCAAAACAATTTTGCTCAGCCTTATAAATCATAAATGCTACTATTCATTGCACTACATTTTACCAAAATTTTCTGGAGACACACTGAGGTTAGAATCATTTTTAGATTAAAGTTTAGTTAAAAATATATCTAACAAAATTTGAATCAACCAAAAAGGAATTAAAATGAAATAGTTATGCATTTTACAAGTTAGCTACATTTTTCAGTTGATAAATAAACCTCTCGGGAAAATCAGAAATTAAAACGACGTGGATGAACTTGGATCGTTGATCTCGGATCCAGCGGTCCAAGTCCACGGAGCAACGCGCGCACGCGTGATTCACAAACCCTTAACGCTCACCGTTGGATCTGGATCCAACGGTTCACGTGGACCAGAGCGTTCGGGGGTTCCAAACGTTCACACGCACAGGAGCCGTTGATCTTGGATCCAACGGTTCACACGGATCGAACCTTTCGGACGGTCCGAACGTTCACTCGAATCGGGACCGTTGATCTTGGATCCAACGATCCACGCGGACTCGAATCGGGACCGTTGATCTTGGATCCAACGGTCCACTGATCAAGGCGTGCCATCAATTCAAACGTTCACGCGATCCTGGGCCGTAGATCTAAGGATTGACGGTCCACATCGAATCACGTTCAAATTCTCATCCCTGTTTTCATCCGACAAAACGACGGTGAAGGGAGGCTCATCGCCGGCGACTCTGGGCACGGCGGTGCGAGCAAATGCCCAAAATGGGTTGCTAATAACCTTGCGCACCCAATGGAACCAACAATTTCAGCTGCGGCGTTCTAGAACGCCGGCAAGCTAGAGATGACAGAGATGACCGAAAACGGTCAAGAACGAAAATGACAAATGAGCTCCGCTGCGGTCCAAGTAAGCTGGTGCCAAGCAACTAGGGAGTAAAGAGGGGTTGCCTGAGCACAGAAAATGTACAGAGAAGACTGGAGCTGTTCCGGTGAAGAGAATGCGGATTTCGGCCGAAAATGGGGAAATTCGAATTCAGTCCAACCCTGAACGAAAAGAACCAAATTGAGTGAGGGTTAAGCTTCAGAGAGTAAAGGGGGAGCAGAGGGAGCGAAAAATGGAAGGAGAGAACCCCTGTTGTACCGCCTTCACCGAAGCTCAAA
Source organism: Hsuehochloa calcarea (assembly GCA_036346395.1). Classification (NCBI taxonomy): domain Eukaryota; kingdom Viridiplantae; phylum Streptophyta; class Magnoliopsida; order Poales; family Poaceae; genus Hsuehochloa; species Hsuehochloa calcarea. The sequence goes on from CM070613.1 coordinate 7,398,633, forward strand.
GCTCAACAATGGCGGCCGAACGGATTTCGAACGATTGCAGCTCAAGCAAGCTTGTGGGTGCTAGCTGGAGTTGCGAAAGTGCTAAAGGAAGCTAAGGGTGAAGCAATGGAGCTTAAATAGCTGAGAATGGCAGTGTGCAACGGCGATATTGCTCTCGGGTCAACACTGCCATTAGAGCACGGGAGAGCGATGGGAGCAGTTGAATCATGGACTTCTGAGGGAGGAGCACGACGGGCATTTAATGCGCGCAGAGAAAGCCGTTTAAAGGCGACCACGGAGGTGACTCCACGCTGCGCTCTTCTCCTCTGCTCACACCATTGCCTGACTCAGATGCGCGCTCCGACCCGAGGAAGGAGACGACTCATCCACCGTTGGATTGAAATTGAACAGTTCAAAAGCAACGGTGTGATTACAACGGTTCGAGGTATCCCTTTAACCTGGGCCATTGATTTGGATCCTACGGTTCACGTTGCGCGACGTGTTCGGACGGTCCGAACGTTCACGCGATCGTGGGCCCTCGATTTAGAATCCAACGGTTCAAATGGGTCGGCGCGCTCGGATGGTCCGAACGTTCACGCGATCGTGGACCGTTCGATGCCGATCCAACGACTCACAACGCTCACGCCCAAACGACCGAGGCGGTGCAGTTAGTTGACTGGATTTGAATTAACAGCTGATTTTTGAGGAATTTTTTTAAGGTAACAAACCAGCTCCAAAAATTATGAAATTTTAACTGGAGTTTAATGACTTAAGGATTAACCTTACATAAAATTCCCAGAGATTTTGATGCACTGCATTCTTCTCCAGAAATTCCAGAAGGTTGGAAATAGGGTTTGAACAAGCTTTGACTTGGTTTGACTTGCCTCCAAAATTATCAAATAATTTCTAAAAATCATGAGATAATTCAGAGGTGTTACCAAGCCTCCCTAAAACTTAGGACAAATATTTCTATGGGTTTGGCACAAGATCTTTGCCAAGGAGGTTTTTGATTGGAGTCAATTCAGGATTTTGATTTTGATTTCTATAATTCCTTTACAAGAATTACAGAGTCGATCAAGGACTTCAAGATGCAAGAAAAGTTTTAATTTCTTCTCATTTTCTTACATTTGAAACACAAATCCATATTTGGGATGTTACACTAGTCGTATGGAGATACGAGCTGGTCGTAGGCTGGTCGAACATGATCACTAAGTGGTCGAATCCTGGTCGTAAGGAGTTACGAATTGGTCGAGACCAAATATGAACTAGTCGTATAGAGATACGAGCTGGCCGTTAGTGATATGGACCTAGTCATAGATCATATTGCATTAAGGTTCCTCCGATATATTCTATGTGTGTTTGGGAATCGTTATGTGCTGCTAGGTACCGCTAACGACTAGTGGTCAGAAAAGAGTTTTCGAATCACAACTAATTACACATGAACCTATAGAGTCGCACACTTAAAGGTCTATGATTTGATTTGGATAGTGATCTGAATTCTTGTAGGCCACGAGTTCCTAATGGGCCTCAAGTACGAGACCCATCACGGATGCCTATATATATAGAGGGGCGGTGGCATGTGGATGATGATCTTTCGAAGAACTCCTGAAACCCTAATAGCCACGCCTTCCTCAAGCACGCCGCCGGTGCTAGAACTCCAGCGCGTGGTGTCCCTGCCATGTACGTGTGGATACCTTGGAGGTGTTGTTGCGAAGCATCATCACTGCGACGATCCGCAACTCGTGACGATCACAGGAGCAGGAGGAGAAGATGCGCGGCGATTATGACTACTCGGAGGAGAAGACGCACGGTGAGTACGACCACTCGGAGGAGAAGACGCGCGGTGAGTACGACTACGACTGCATCAACTCGCTACATCGACTCTACTTTCTCTACGAGTTGGCACGTCTAGTGGGAATCTTATGATCTATTACTAGCGTAGGTTCCTTGGTTGCGCGGTAAATTTTTGTTTTGTGCTATCGTAGCCTACCCATAACCTTACAGTGGTATCAGAGCCATCCCGTCTGGTTTTAGATTCGGATTAGACGCATATTGTGATATATGGGAGTCTTAGATGTGATCTTTTTCTATTTTTGTTGGTCGTTCTATTTAATAGATCGTTTTTGGCGATGGTTAATATGATCGTCCATGTGCGGTGATTGTAAGATGGGTTCATGTTCATTATTCTGTGATCATGCTTTCATGGTCGTATCATGACTTGCCTCTACCGATCGGTTTCCACCTCGGGGCAGACAATGATCGTAAATCCATGGAGCACACGAAGATCAATCTGGTTGATCGAATCGGAGTTGCGATCGAAAAGGACTAGATGGTTTATTGCGCTTGTTCACGATCACACTGCATAAAACTCCTACCGGTCGGAATTCCACCATCGGAGTATACCACCGGAGTATGCTGCCCCTGTGACCTCGCTCCGCTCACCAGCGAGCGGAACCGCCTAAAAAGACCTTGGTGATTGGTATTGCTAGTTCGCCATCCGTTAGAATGCGATTCTATGCCTGACTTGTTTTTGTAGGTTTTTGTGAATAGTATGACCCATGATGTATGAGATGCATGTATGTGTGTAATGTTCATGACCCGCGTGTCATATTTATTGTAGCCCAAGGCTGTCTATATTTGTATAACGGCCTGTGTGTCGACTTGTGGTGCTTCTTCACTCCTTGTAATTTATTACTAGTGCTATTAGGAGTAATGATTTAGTGGGATTACTTGGAGGATTTGGCCACTTGGAGACATGGCGAATAGGAAGCTCGGCGATGGAGATCACCACGTGGGAGGGTCATACTATATCACAATGCAATTTGATTGTTTGTGAATGCCTTTATATTCATGTTCATTTATTTCTATGCATGTTATTTAATTGCTTTAAATGCTTTTAACATGGTAGAAGTAAAATTCCCTCACATAATATTAAGTTAAATTGATGCCTTCCCAATTAGCTGCACCATCCAAAGTCATGTATTTTAATGGTAGGTCTTGCTAAAGCAGAGTGCCATTAATATTCCTTGACTAGATGGGTTTGTGTCGGACACTTACACGCACAACATTTGTTTAACTTGATAAGGTCATCATAACAGTTATAGACCTTAGGGCATAGGGTTGGGTGCTAGAGTATAGAGATGCTGCCCAACAACAAGAGTCATATAGAGATATGATTAGCAAAGGGTTGCTTACCAAATTCACTAATCTTCTAGCAGTGATGCCAAAGCTCGCTAGTGGATTAACTGATTGCGGGTCTTGAATCACTAATTGTCATAAGAGGGATATGGTACTTAGTGGGAGTATCTTTATTATACTGTTTAATAGAAGTTACTTTTCTTGAACATATGTCTTAATTTTGCATATTTTATGTTGTAGATCATGGCACCAACTGCTGTACCTACATCCAGTTTTGCTTTACATTCGATACTTGATAAGGAAAAACTAAATGGAATAAATTTTGCGAATTGGTCCCGCAACCTAAGAATTATTCTTAGGCAAGATAAAAAGGAACATATTCTAGAGGAACCAATTCCCGATATGCCTGCTGAGAATGCCACTACTACTCTTAAAACAACATATAAAAAGTCATGTGATGAGTCCCTTGATGTTAACTGTCTCATGCTTGCTTCCATAAACTCAGACCTTCAGAAGCAGTTTGAGAATATTGAGGCCTACGATATGATCGTGGCGCTTAAAAGGCATGTTTGAGACACAAGCAAGAACTGGGAGATATGAGATCTCAAAACAATTGTTTAGGAGTAAGCTAGCTGAGGGTAGTCCGGTGAGCCCACATGTAATCAAGATGGTTGGTTACACACAGAGCTTAGAAAAACTTAGTTTTCCACTTAGTCAAGAGTTGGCTACAGATTAGATCACAGGAGCAGGAGGAGAAGACGTGCGGCGAGTATAACTACTTGGAGGAGAAGACGCGCAGCGAGTACGACCACTCGGAGGAGAAAACGTGCGGTGAGTACGACTACGACTGCATCAATTCGCTACATCGATTCTTCTTCCGCTACGAGTCGGCGCGTGTAGTGGTAATCTTGTGATCTATTAGTAGTAGAGGTTCCTTGGTTCCGCGGTAAATTTTTATTTTGTGCTATCGTAGCCTACCCGTAACCTTACATGGGAGACTTTATAGAAAACCTACCCATATCATCCAATCATCTCAGAACACCCACCACAGCCCACATCATTCATCATCCACATCACAGAGCAAGATGAGTGTAACAGCCCAGTTTTAATAAACAGTAATAAGATGTCTTCTGTAGCATCACTGTTTATTTTGAAACTTGGATATGTTGTTATAACCAAAAATCCTCTTCCTCTAGCCAATATCTGATCACCGCCCTTACTTCCCTAGGAACATTCGATTCTCTATTTGATCACCAAATGCTTTGCTTTTGTTGATCAGCTGATGTTGGCCGTTGCTACTGCTAACAGCCAGAGCTCAGCTTTTCGGGCCGGCAATTGCCTTTTCCTTCTTTTGGCTGAGAGCAAAGCAGCTGATCATAAGCACCAAGTGTCTTGCTATTGTTGATCAGCTGCCACTGGAAAATTGCAGCTGCTGATCACGTGATGCTGTTGGATGCTCTGATGATTCTAGCAAAACCAAAGATAGGGCGCGAGCCTCTGCGGAGGTTAGCGACTCTTTTCCCTTCCTTCTTTTCGGTTGGGAGCGGTGCATTGACCGGCGAGCAACTCGAGTAGTGACCTTCTTCCCTTTCTTTTCTTTCGGCTAGGAACATTTCGGCGAGGGAGTAGTGCAGCCATCCAGGGCAGAGTAGTTGACAAGCTGCCACGCATCCCTTCTCTAGAACCCTCTCCTGTGCTCTACAGGTTATCATTCCTCAAGTCTTTAGGGTTGAGCTCCCTGCCATTTCTTGACCGAAAAAGCTTTCCAAGTTTTTCTTTCCTCTCAGTGGAAAATGGAGTAGTTCTCAGTTGCACCGAGCCAGTAGAGCATCAAGGGGGATTTTCTGTTTTGGTGAAGCTGAGAAGAGGACTTGGGAGTTTTCCTGTTGTGGCCAAACCCTTAATTCCATTTTCTTCTACTCTAGCCGAAACAAAGTAAGTACTTGTGTATGTAAAGATTAGTAAACAATTCTTTTTAAATCTGTCCTAAACTCTGTTTCAAAATCTAGCTATGATTGATTGAAACCACTTTTGATAATTAGTATGGACTAAAGATTAAGGAATTGTTAACCTGTAGTTTTATTTGTGTAACTACAATTTAGCCTGCATATCATTTTGTTCATAACATAATACTTAGCAAGCTTACAATTTCTGCAATCTGTATAGCAGCCCTCTGCACCTTGTCTATTTTCGGTTTCTAACAGGGTGTAGCAACTTCATTCTTTCTCATCACTTAGTGCTAATAATGGTTAAGTAGACTTTAGTTACTTGTTTAGCTACCACTTTAGCAAACATATTATTTTGGTCTTAGTGATCTTGATAGCAGACTTCAAATTTTGCAAGAGGCCATTAGTAGCCTTTGTGTAATTATCTACTTTCGGTTGCTAGCAGTGTGTGCAACAATTCCATTAATTCCTTTAACTTGGTGCTAGTAGTTGATGAGTTATCTTGCTAACCTTGTTAGAAATACTCTAAAATAAGGTATAGCACTTTGCTTCTGGATGTTTAGCTCAAGATCATCTTTTGCTATCTATCAGTTTAGGTTTTGAAATCTCAAAAGCGCATTTGCTTGAACGAAACTTGGTAGTTAGTGCTAACTAATGTTTGGTGAGGAGTTAGACTTTAAGTATACTCATTTAGCTGTAGCTTAATCTGAAATATTATTTTCTATTAGTCAAATGTAGTAGCAAGTTTACTTTTGTGAATCATGTCTTTGTTTTGGTTTTGACAAATCAAAAGCTGCAACTTCAGATTGAACTGAAATTGCTAATTAGTGCTAATAGATGTTAAGTGATAAGTTAATCTGGTAGTGTACTTATCTAGCTGTAGATCCATCATGTATGTCCTTTTGTTATAGTCTAATGGAGCATCAAGTTTTCATCCTTAAATCTGTCCGCATTTTTGATTTCAAAATCGACATTTGCTATTCCTAGTAAGCCTCAAATTTTGATGATTACTAGTAAGCGATGCTAAATAGTATGCTAGGCTTTAAGTTTTACTCATTAACTAGTAACCTAAATAAAATCCTTAATTTGTTCATTGCAAAAATTAGTAAAACATTCTTTTGCAACTTTGTCCAAATTCGGTTTGCCAAACCCGACATCAGAGTACGCTTTTAGCCGAATTGGATGTTGGTTGCTAGCTGATGGTAAGTGATGAGTTAGACTTTGAATATTACCCATTAGCTTTGACATAATCAACAATATCATTTGCTCATGATCTAATGAAGCATTAAATTTTTCTCTCGCTAGTTTGTCCAAATTTCGATTTTGCTTAAACTCAAGCGTGGTTACTCTGAATTCCCATTTACTTTGTTTGCTACTCGGGTCATGATGACTGCATGCAACTAGATGTTGGCCTCTATTCCTTTTAGTAAAGAGTACAAGTGTTAAGTTAAATTTCAGTTTTAGAAATTTGAAACTCTAGTTCTATACTAATCAAGTCCGAACTCGTAATGCTTTTCTAACCCATTAAATTCTGATAACATGTGGTAGTAGCTATTATATATGGGGTAGTGTCCTTGAGTAAGGTATACCTTAAGCATATTGTTAATTATGCATTGAGCTATTGATCATGAACTCTTTTATGCATTGTTCCTTGCCATTTTCTTGCTTTTCATTGGATTTTTGTGTTCTAGATACTGGTTCTTCTGAGATTGTTGAGTCTTTTGTTGAGCCACAAGAACCTGAACAAGAGGTTATCTATTATTACCAAGGCAAGCTTCTCTCTCGCACCATGTTGATCCTAATCTTTTGAACTGTAGATTTATAAAATACAGTGATACTGTTGCATGCAATTTTCTAAAAACTATTTATGCTCTGTTCCTAGTTAGCTATGACCAGAACTTATGGCTTACCTTGAATTGATCATACACTCAACCTAAGATAGTTTGTGGTGATATAATACTTAATTTCAATTTTGCTTAGCCATGCAGATCCATAGAACGGTAATGTTTGGCGTGCTTATCTTGTCAAACCAGGGAACAACAAATACATTTTTATTTTTGTTGATTCTTTGTTCATTTATTTAAATCTGAAATGAATCTAAATCTTGTTGTTAAACTTAATTCAAATCGGACAAGTGGATGCTAGTGATGGTGCCTAGTGCGAGAATGGGAACTGTGGATGTCTTGTGCAGGTTGATTAAGGACCGAACTCGACGGCCCAATTCAAGCACCAACGCACTTCCACACGCAGTGTATGGGTATTGCTTGGTTAAGTAAAGGGTTAATATTATTGAGTTGGATACAGGAGAGTAAGGACATGTGTATTGATTTCATATGGCATAGATGCTTAAGTCTTGGGCCGTGTCGTATGCCATGTGGAGCTTATATCGATATCGGATGTTCTTAGAAGGGTAAGGGCGTAGATGTGTTACATCGCATGTACGCACCTTCGTGGGCCCGATCATGCGGTGTAATATGTGTGGCTAACACGAGTTTGCATTTAATTGACTGGTCGGATTCCTGTACAACATGTGAACCTCGGTTGAATATATGCTATCGATCGTTGTTTAAGCGGGATCGAGTTTCACATGGGTCATCCAACTCAATAGTGTTAACTTGTTAAAAATACCGAATCTTAGTTTACTTACGGCATACCAAAGGCGGTGTGCTATTATCCTAGGGGCTACGGGCTAACTAAGTCGTGTGTGTAAAGATGTACACCTCGCAGGTTAAAACTATTCGAATAGCCGTGTCCACGATTCTGGACAACGCTTGGATTGATGTCACCTGTATAGAATTTGCTCTAATTTGGGTTTTGGGAATTATTAATTTCGCGGGAGGAGTGTCATGCTCGGTTTGGTAATGATCGGTGACCATTATTGATACTGTTTTTGCTTATGTTCGATTACTTACTATTTTTAGTCCAAATTGAATTATTAAAACTGCTTTGTCAAAATTTAGCAATTGTAGGTTAATATGTATCGCTTTATGCAAATTGAACCAATTAAGCCTACATTGATAACCTTATGCATATAAAATTCTATTCCTTTGTATAGGTTCTACCAAACACTTTCTTTTATTAGTTTGTGTAAGACTTCTTTGAGTACCTTTCGTACTCAGGGTTTTATGACCTCTTGTTGCAGGTGAGGATGGATATCTTTATGAGATGTCCGTTAGCGCCGATCAGGGTGACGCTAACGAGTAATGCTAGTTCTAGCCTCCACGCAATAGCCTGCGGGATGATGGGGCCATTGGTGGTTTTGCTTTTATGTTTTTGTTTCCGCTGTTGCTCTTTTTGTTAATGACCCAAGGTCATCTGTTCTTATTCGGTACTATAGCAACTCCGCAATCGTAGCAACCGAAATTGGAGATGTAATTATTGATGTATAATTATGTGAATGTATGACTTGTATGTGAATGATGCAATGTTGTTTAAGGATATATGTGCAATATTCACTGATCCTGGGAAATATTGCATGACATATATCCGAGAACCTGAATGTTGAAATTGTTACTTGTTATCATTATGCTTTTAGTATGATTCTTAATAAAGGATTTGTACTGTTCCTTAAATAAGAATTATGCTACCAGTATAATTTTAATAAGGCACATTTCAATAATTGAGGGTCTCACAATGAGGGAAAGGGATAGAGAGTAAATGGGAGTAGTTACCCCAGTGCAACCGGCAAATCGACCACCGGCAGTAGCTTACCACATCCATCTCCTGCATGTATGCATAAGCAACAATAACCCACATAAGTAAACAAGTTAAACTCAAACCCAAAAATTGAAGCAATAGATAATGGAAAAATTTGTATGTGTAAAGACTGATGTTTTGCCTCATCCCAACCACATCTCATGAACCAACATCATACAAAGAGAACCCACCCATATCATCCAGCCATCAAAGAACACCCACCATAGCTGACATCATTCATCACCCACATCACACAGCAAGGGGAGGGAAAGGGATATATAGAGAGTAAAGGGGATTAGTTACCCCAGTGTGACAGGCAAATCGATCACGGACAGTAGCTCACCACATCCATCTCCTGCATGTATGCATAAGCAACAACAACCCACATCAGTAAACAAGTTAAACTCAAACCGCAAAAACTGAAGCAACAGAGAACGAAGAGGTAGCCGGGGGAGGTCGGTGGAGAGGTCGAAGAGGGGAAGGCAGATCTGGCGACGGGGAGGTGGATTTGGCCGGGGGGGGGGGGAACACAGAAGTAGTATGAGTATGTGTCTATGTGACACTATCGTTCCACGGCATAGAATGAACTCATATACAGAAGAATATTTTACAAAAAATGTGTATCACCTAATATCTATACCTTTTTTTGCTATTTTGTTCGTCGCGGCCACTCTGTTGGACCGGTTTTTCGTTGTGGATTTTGTTTTTGTTTTTGGTTCCTGATCTTTTGGGATTTCTTGCTGTGCAGAGGGCGTAGTTTATTTGATTTTTTTGCAGTTTAGTCTTGCCTTCTTTTCTTTCTTACCTAGAGTTCCGATTGAAAGTAGACTTTTCATTCTTTGGTCAAGAGTTCTACTGCATAATGCTGTTCTGAAAGATATCGGGCAAAATGACCAAACTTTACGATTAGATGTTTGTTACACGTCTTTTTTGTTTGTGGTCCTCATGTTAACAAAAAGGTGCTGTCAAGCAAAAAAAAAAAACCCAAAAAAATTGTATTAGGACGACGTATTAGTGCATACGCATAGTTCCATCACCAAGAGAATTATCGCTTACTAGAATTGGTTTCAGGAAAAATGAGCATAGTACTCAATCAGGTCAGTTCTTAATGGTAGACAACAGCACTTCATTTATGCATAGTCTTTCTTCTGCTCTGTACATTTCTTTACAGGTTTTAACCCTGTTCATAGTTTGTTCTGCAACTCTCTGTTACTGTTGCTATATTGCTCGGCTACTTGTTAGGTGTGTTACAATTCAAAAGGTCGCGCACCTTCATCATCGCACAAAGACTCCGCTTCCAATAAGGTCAGACTATACATAAATCGCATGTCGTGCCTGTGCAGCTGCCGAAATACTAAATTATATCAGTACGGGATAGTTGTGAGCTATACTATACAACCCTAATGGTTAAGGATTTCCTTCCGTTGTAGGTACTAACTAGAACTTGTTCTTTGAATTTTACTTGCCATCCTGCTTTTCGGAATATTTTCCCTTTTGCAGAGATGATGTTTTCATACATGGACTGCAGAACAGCTGAGCATTGTGAGCCTTGAAATCTCCTCTGGGTTAATTTTATAAGTTGGGATTGTTTGATTGCTTTTGGCCAAAGCAAAGTCCTACATATGTATAATGCAGCTATTTCATTTTCCTAGATTTTGTTTGGAATTATGTAGAATCACTTGGTTCAATAGTAGAAGCACTTGTTTCACGTGAACTTCATGTAGAATAGCCTATATCCCTTTCCCCTTCAACAGGTTAGGCCCCTAAAAGGTTTGCAAATTATGTTAATTTCTCTGGACTAGAGCATCGTGTCAAACTTAACTAACCCAGTGTGTGCCATGAGCTTTGTGAAAAGGATGTATGCTAGCTTATTACAACCTGACTAAGGACCTGTGTATTATATAACTTGGGCCACAATTGTGGTTTGTTTATTTTCACTACAGTAGCTAACAATAAATACCTTTACTATTTTAGTTGGTTATCTATCATACCTTTCTACTTGCTTCTTTTTGTTGTTTTAACAATTTTTATTATAAATTTTTATGTCTTCCATTTCTTATTTTTATAAGCTCTTCATATTTTTCATATGCTATTTACTAATAATGCTTTTGCTTGTGCAGATGAAGACTGGATGTTTTCCTCTTGTATTATGCTTAAACATTAGTGTTGATCCTCCAGATGTAATTAAAATTTCCCCTTGTGCAAGAATGGAGTGGTGGATAGGTAAGCATTCACTCATATGTATAGGTGTATATGCTTAGCGAAATTTCTAATCAGTTGAGCAAAAAATATTATTTCCTGTAGTTCATTCTGTTTTGTATTTGTGGGGCGTAGCTCCATAATTGTTGTATTTCCTGTCAGTACATCTCTTAGAAGTTAGAACACATGTAAACTGCCATTTTTTGTTAAATATTTCCACCATTTCGGTGAAACTTTTTCCTTTTAATTTTTTTTTCTTACTTTTGCATTTCTGAATGACAAACATGGGTATATTATTGATCTGAGGTGATTGCAACAAAGAAACTGTCTTGACACCTACTATTTTAAAAATCTACCATTGAATTTTCTGTTCCCATTTAGCCAAATGGGAGTTAATTTTGCGCTATAATTTTAACCTGATTCTGTGCATCTCAAATATTCGATCTGTGAGTTAAAAGTTAGAAATAGGTGTTTAATATGAACTTGATTTAATAATATTTGTGATGATTGTTTGTTGATTTGTTAAGTGTGAAAGCACACCGGATTTAGAGGCATGATGATTCATCTTTATTGATAGGAAACTATCTTAAAACTCTTATTGCACTTGGCACAATTGCCTTTAAATCTGCTCATTATTCTTTCATTGCATCATTTTCATATCCATTTTGTATGGCTCCTCCAAAAGCCCTTGAAACTATTGGACAAACACTACACTCACAATATGAGCGATGGCAGTCTAAGGCGAGCCGCTTATTTTTTTTTGTTTAACTTAGCCGATATTGTAATAGTTGTTACTTACATCTTCATGTCCTAATGAGTCTTGCAGTCTCATTACAAGCTTCAGTTGGATCCAACAGTGCAGGAAGTTAAGAAAATTTGTATTACTTGCTGCAAATATGGCAGATCTGATAAGAGTCCTTTTTCATTACCGTGGTCACGGTGTACAAAATCTTACAGCTAATGGAGAGTTTATTTGTGTTTAACAAGATGAATATTTATTTAGACAGTAAATAGGTTGCTGCATTATTTATCAATAGATGTCTTCAATGAAGTGGCTTTTTTTGTATTTTGGTTCAGAGTTACACGCAGTACACTCCACTTCCTATTACTGATCTTTATCCATGGCTGAAAACACTTTCTATTTATGTTTTTACCTCAGCTGGCAGTATATTCCGCATAGGAATCTATTACGTCATATTTTTTTTAAAAAAAAATGGTTCTCGCATCAATACAGATTTAATACGGATTCAGCGCCCAGCATCGCGCGCATTAACCTCCTAGTAGATGTGACGCTTTATAAAAAAAAGGGAGCTATATATACCGTTCAACAGTTGCCTTGGAGCAGTGATATATGCCGTTGATATATTAATTCAACGGTTCAAGGAGGCCCCCAATTACAGCATCAACTAGCCGAATTGCCGAACCTACTACGTAATATACTATAATAGATATATTTATATCAAAACAGAGTTGTACTTGCCATAACTCTTATGTTTACCATGGAAATATAATTTTATTCCCTGTATATATGTTACATATTTATATCTGATTCATCCGTAACATTATGACTTACCTCCAGAACAATCGACGGTGTCTTTTTTTTTTTTTTTTTCCACTGATTAACATGCTAATTTCTAGGTTTTGAGTCTAACCATAGTGACTTTTTTATATTATTTTAACAATATAACAGATTCGTTGCGAAGTCGGCCCGTTAGGACCAATGAGCTGGGCTGGGCCAGGCCGGCAGAAATCGGGAAATTTATGGGCCGTAGTTCATTCTTTCGAGGCAGCCGAAGCTACACTACAATTTTCGGCCTCAAACAGCTGCCCTAACCCGGCCCACCAAGGCTCCAGCTGGTCGAGTTTTTTTTTTTTACTCTCTTGCCTCAGGTTTACTGCAGGCCTGAGGTCTCCTACTCTCCTTCGTGTAGTACTATAGCTCATTAGCAGCATGAAAATCTCGTGCTTTACTATTCACATCCAAGAGCGATGGTACAATTTTGGGGCCAGTTTGCTTCCATCCACGAATTTTTTTTATTAATTAACTTTTTTAAAATTTTATTTTAAAGTTAACTTCCGCACACTTTATTTCTAATTCTAATCCTTTTAGCCACACTGTTGTTTGGTCACGTCACTACTAAAATACTATTTTAGCGGACTTATTCTATAACGTAACAATATTATTTGGTTACGTTACGAGTGGTAATGTGACAAAATAGTCAGAATTAAAAATAAAGTTATCAGAAGATTAATTTTAAAATAAAATTTTTACAAAATTTATTTAATAAAAAAATTATACATCCGCACATTTTTCTTAAAATCTCAGGTGATAAAAGCACTAGCTGCTCGATCTTCCGCCGAGTCACATAGCAAAGGAAAAGAAAGAAAGAAAGTAGAATGAGCAGGCGTGGTCATTCACGAGGCGATTGGTCCGGATTGGACAGAAAGTAAATTTTTTAAAGAAACTATCTCAGCAGTGGTGGTGCACGCGACGTCGTGTCAAGATCACTCACTCCGAGAGTCGCAGTAAAATGGATAAGAAAAAAAAGTTACATCGGGAACAAAAGGGCGACGGCGACGGCGACGGACGGGCAGAGGAGCGTTGCCATCTGTCGGTGCGCGAGGGATGGGGAGGTACGCTTGTGGACCCGCGCCGTACCGAGCTCTGTGCGGACACGTTTCGACCTCGGATTCGAACAGGGCAGGCGGCCACCGACGCGTTCATGAGCGCGGTCCGCCGTGGGCGCAGTGGCTCGGCAGTTCAACTTTTTTTTTCGGATCACAGGAGTACACGCACGCACTCTAATTTTTGGCTGCCCACTTTTGTATACGTATTTACAAGAATGATCGTCTCTTATGTTTTTTACAAATCTAACCACATGCCGTATAACTACCGCACGAAAGTACCTCCCCGGTCACCATGTCACCCCTCACCGCACGGGCACTGTGCGGTGGTATTGCTGCACGGCCGCTGTGCGGTGGCACCCCAGCCCGCCATTTCTCTCTCGCCTGGTTATGTTAAGGTTTGACCGAAATTAGGGTTTAAACTTCGGTGCTGTTTGTAGGAATTTTTAAATATAGCAAACGACTTCTAAAAATTATAAAATTTTATGTGGATCCTCCCGACACAACTTACTTGTGCAAATTTTTCATAATTTTATTCCTCCAGAATTCGTCCATAATTTTTCTCCAAAGAAGCAAAAAAAACTAGAAAAATATGACTCGTTGTCGTTGTGAGATGCTTCGAAGCCCAGGCGCCTCCCCTAATCCAACCGTCCATCCTTCCTCCTCTGCACATCTGTCGCCTCATCCAAAATTTCAGGCGCCAACGCTTTCGGAATTCCCGACGTCAACACTGCGGCTTCTCCTTCGCTCGGTGATAAATAACGGACTCTCGCAGTCGCTCTTCGTTCATCTCAATTGCGTTTCGATTCTCATTCTGTTGCTCATCGCTGAGAAATCAGAGAACGAAACATAGTTAATTTTACTTGCTTCTCGTCGCTCGTCACTCAACCTTTTTGATTGCTTTCCCCCGAAGGACATGTAATTTATTGGATGTTTTTGTCGTTATTATCGTAGTTGTAATTAGTTAGTTCAGTGGTAATTAACTAGTCATGATTAGTTAGTTTAGTGGTAATTAATTAGTACTAATTAGTTAGTTTACTGGTAATTAATTAGTCCTAATTAGTTAGTTTACTGGTAATTAATTAGTCCTAATTAGTTAGTTTAGTGGTAATTAATTAGTTGTAATTAGTTTAGTAGTCATCATTAGAGCATATTAAATTAGTGGAAATGAAGTACTGGTAATTAATTAGTTATAATTAGTTAGTTTAGAGGTAATTAATTAGATGTAATTAGTAAGTTTAGTGACAATTACTTACTTTGCTAGTAATAAATTAGTTTAGTAGTAATAAATTAGTTACATGCAATTTGTCATATTTATTTACACATATGTACCGTGGATGGGGTTGTTGTGGCTTTAGGTAATTTCGAACATACAAGGCTTGTATGTGTTTTATGGCAATGGCCTCGTACGAGCCGGACCCAATGGGTTTGACCTGTCAAGATACTAATGCAAGGTGGTCCAGGCAGAGGGGCTTGACGTGATGACTATTCATGAGCTTTGAAGCTGCATTCGGAGGGAGTTCGACACGAAGGCAACGACAAAGAAAGTTGTGATCAAGGGGATCACATGCACGAATAAGCATGAATAATGTGTGGGAGCTCATCAAGGTGAATGGAGGCATAGCATGGAGGCAGTACATGTAGATTGCCTCCCGAGGCGGCCATTCACGGGAAGCCGATGGTGTACGCGAATTCTATACACAGGGCGCTGGGAAATCTTAATGATGCTGGGGCCTCTACAAGTGGGCAAGTGCAACTCGAGCCTGAAGACGGCAGCACAGAATGTGCTGCCTTGGAGGGAATACTCGCACATAATTTTGTGTGAAATGAGGGGGCGGAATCGTGTTGGTTGGCCCGCATTGACTGCCATGAATATCTACCAGACCAGGCTCTCGGGTTGGAGTCCGACGAGGATGTCGACCCAGGCTCGAACGATAGCAACGATGACGCACACTAGCCCGGTGGTCCACCCGGGGAATTGTGTCATCGGAGGTGGCTTACGTGGCATCGAGACTTGATGATATCATGGTGCGTTCACTCGTACTGCCGCAAGAAGAAGGCTCTCATTGGAGGTTTGGTGCCGACACCCTCTTAGTTAGGCAGCGCTCCTAGCAAGGAGGTCGTGCAACAAGCTATACACGGTACGCTTTCTCCATTAGCCGTGTGTACCGAGTGCACTGGTCTAACCGAGAAAGTGCGATGAAGTGAATAGTGGAAGGCTTCCCTAGCAAGGTTAGCGCTCACCGAGCAAAGATCTTCAGCTCAATCTTCACGGTCAAGGCGCTGAACGACCACACTTGCGAGCTTAGCAAGGCGTTGCGGCAGCATCAGAACATGACTTCCGCATATGCTACAAGCCTTATTAGGCACCTAGTTGAGTCGGACATGTCCATCTCCCCAAGATCTCGATGTCGAAGTCGCCAATCGGGTTGGTTATCCGATCCAAGAAGGTCCGATGAGCCAAACAGAAGGTCATCGAGTCCATATATGGGACATACGAAGAGGCGTACAACCTTGTGCCGAGATTTTTTTCACCAGATTACCAAATCAAACCCCGGCACGTACATAAACAAGATCGACCGTTAAGATGCTCACGGAGGGCCCAACCGCTTCATATTAGACCGGGTGTTCTGGGCTTTCTCCTAGGCCGTTCGGGGCTTCCAAATTTGTCGTCCCATGCTAACGATGGATGGCACTTTCCTCGCGGGGAGGTACAAGGGCACCATCCTCATAGCGGTGATGGGCGACGGGAATGACCAGCTTCTCCCGGTGGTATTTGCCATTGTGGAGAGCGAGAACACATCTAGTTTGCTGTGGTTCCTAGCGAACGTGAAGCAAGCTGTCGTGGGAGACCAGCGCAACGTATGACTTATCACAGACTGCAATGCTGGGTTCACTACTACAGAGAGGGTCATCACATATAGTTTTTGAACTGTCTAAATTTATGTGTCTGTAATAATAGGCAGTTATCACAGACGGTTTGTGAGATGTCTGTGAAAATTCACAACACATGCGGTTTTTGGTGGAAACCAACTATGATAATAGTCCTTCATAGAAGGTTTCAACAAATAACCATCTGTGATATCCCACATATCACAGACGGTTTCTTTTAAACTGTCGGTGAAGGCATACTATCATAGACGGTTTCCACCAAAAACCGTCTATGGTATGTGGGATATCACAGACGATTATTTATTGAAACTGTCTGTGGAGGCCTACTATGATAGACAGTTTCTACCAAAAACCATCTATGATATGTAAATATCACAGAAAGTTTTTGATAATAGCCGTCAGTGATATGTGGCATATCACAGACAGTTGTTGGTGGTACCCGTCTGTGATTGGATACATATTATAGATGCGTGTTAGTAGCAGCCATCTGTGATTGTATGCATATCACAGACGGTTATTAGTAGAAGCTGTCTGTGATTGTATACATATCACAGACGATTGTTAGTAGTAGCCGTCTGTGAGTATCTTTCACAGACTGTTTATTCCATAAAACCGTCTGTGATAGTTCGTTCAATACCTAAATATATTTTGATTTTTGGCTAGCCTCAGGTAATGCTAGCAATGCCCACTAAAAACAACCAAGTAGTAAAAAGATATATCACAATTAATTTGATATAGAACAACTCATAGTGATTTACAAACTAAATATCAATTAAAAAGTCACTTTAATGATCTAATTACAAAGTGATTTGATTACAACTCAAAGTGAATTACAATAAATTGGAGTCACCGGGGTAAAACTCTCCACTCTCTTTAATGATCTCCCACGTGATGAAGGTGACGAGCCATCCTCGAACTTCCATGAGTGAGTCCATATGGATGGCACTTTCTAGTATTTTCATGACCTGTCGCTAGCAAGAGTAAAGTAGTAAGCATATATATTTAAATTTATAATTACAAAATAATTATTAAGGGATTGACTGACAAACCTCTAGATCCTTTATCTTAGCACTCATGATTTCCACCATATGACGACAAACGTAGAATACACATATGTTGCCTTAACGTAGCTGCTAGTGGCACCACAAAAATAGAAGTATGATATAGGATATAGGTCTAGTCAGTTCGAGAGGCCAGGTTACAAAGTGTGATATAGGATTATTGTGCAATAGCAAGTACCGAAAATCACATCCTATGTCGTAGTGTGGCATCCGGTTCATTGTGTGTCCCTCCCTCGTCAACTGTTGGGACCCAAATATACAAATCTAGACCCTCTGTGTATACTGCACTAGTCCAGAATCACGCTAGTGCACACAGTGGCAACATCGATGAAATATCATTTTCATATACAAAGATGACTGATAAATGGACAAATATAATTAAAATTATCAGAGTAAAGACCTTAATGTAAAAGCTTACACTTAATGCCTCAGAAGGCAAATAGCTCAATAAAGCTGTAGTGGAACGAAAAAGAATAACTTCAGTGAAGCCCATCCATATGCACACAGGCAATCGACTGGGGTAGCGCGACCTAGTTCTCCATGATCCTTGAAGTAGACCTTGTTGACTGAAGATTCCTCCACTTCTATTGATTGATTATAGCAAGCATAAGTACACAACTGTACTCGTAAGTCATACCACATAATGCAATTTATAGATGATAGCTTATTCCAAAGGAATGACTTCTATGGTTCTTTTGCAGAAATGCAATATTTGCAATTGAATACAAATAATAGATTGAAAACATATTTCAAAATTGTGGATATCGTGGGGATATGTGCATGATCTCAGAGTGATGAGTCAATTGGCAATGGTGTTGTTGGCTTGACGGATCTCGCATTTTCGAAAAACTTCAGTGCTGTCAGGTCATTGGCGGTCCGACCGCCAAGCACGGTCGAGCCAATTTGTGTGGTAGTCCGACCGGCAATGCTTGCCGGTCCGACCGGCCACAAGTGATGATGGAGTTTGGGGCTAGGCCAAAAATAGGTTGTGTAAGCATGAGAGGGGAGTCTCCTGGATGTGGTCACATAATTTTTAGAGCTCCCAGTCAAAATTTCTATCCATTAGAAAATTCCAGAGAGCTTGCGGATTTTCGAGTTGAAATTTGGCTAAGTCTTTTGGGGCGGTCCGACCACCGTTATGGAATCGGTCCGACCGCTGGGAAATCGGTCCGACCGGCATGGTAGGGCGGTCCGACCGGCTTCCACTTGAACTTTGGCCATTTTGGCATTGTTGTGTTTTCGTTGTGTTTAATGCATGAGTTTCAATGCTTTATTGTTGCATATTGCATTGTTGACCTAATATGGGTCAAGTTGTGAAGAACTTGGTCCCAGAGATGATTTCTTTGTCTATTGCTGTGCAGGTAGCTTGCAGGTCAACGACATCAACGGTGAGGTGGATCAGGACTAAGTTTAGAGAGCTGAGGTCCAGAACGATCATGGATGCCGGGTGAGGTCGTGTGACTCAAGCATGGTGCAGAATGGACAAGATGGTTCGAACGGGCAGTTCGTTGCAGCTGGTTGGATCAAGCGGCGCGGGGGTCGGTGCAACTGCTTTCGAGGTTCCGATGGGATTCAGACGGGAGAGACTTGCCGACATGATGAGAGCCGCTGATCAACCTACATGTGGTGAAGCAGGCGATTGCTTCAACAGATTTATGTGTGTGTGGGTCCTATTTGTATTGGGCCTTAATGGGAGCCCATGAGAGAAACCCTAGCCACCCTATAAATAGAAGGGGGGAGATGGAAAAACCGCCCAAGCACTCAATTGTAAAAACCCTAGTTAGGGTTAGGGTTTGGAGAGGAGAGGAGAGGAGAGGAAATTTTTGTGTGTGCTCTTAGATTGAGCTCTTGTCCTCCTTGAGGGAGTGGCTTTGTAAGCAACATCTTGAATCAATCAATCTATGGATGTTTGTTCAAGGATGAAATCTCATTTGCTTTCTTCTCTCTTTTGATGATTTTGGTACTTCCTTGATCCGGGTGTTTATGCTTGGTCTCTTGACCGATTTTACCTTGCTATGATGTGTGGGAATACTCCTAGAATCATCTAGATCATCAATCCCCCACAAGCATGTTTTGGATCAAGATTTTCATATTTCTAGGTTTTGAACACTTCTTTGGTAAAACCTAAAGAGATCGATCTTTGAAGTGGATCTGGACGATCGTCGCTAGAAATAGGTCTCAGATATCCTTAGGGAGGTGTGCTCCTAATTTGGTCAAGTTTCGTTGGTTGAATCAAAAGTTGGACCAATTTTCGTTTTGGATTTGGGCATTGTGCGTTGCCTCTGGACTAAATCGGTCTAACCGATTTTTCACCGCCGGTCCGACCGCCCGACAGTCAGGCCGCCAATTGACTGCCGGTCCGACCGCCAGGCAGTCAGACCGCCAGTTCTCACCCGGCGACCGGCCCCCAGTGAGATCAATTCTCCTTTATTGAGTCTTGTGGTTAAGGGGGTAATCGGATTCAGCACAAGGCTTCCTCTGTACATTTACTGATCTTCTTAGCTTTCATAGCTAGTGGAGAAAAGTGCGTGTTGAATTTGATTAAGGCGAAAAATCGAGAATGCGCCTATTCACCCCCCTCTAGTCGCCTTTCCGGTCCTACAAAAATAAATAAACAGTAATAATTTATCATTTGATTTCACAAAAGACACATAGTCTAAACAAGTTACTCACACAGCTACACAAGTTATCTCGCACAACTAACTCTTCCCAATTGTTTTATGAAAATCTAACCCTCGTGTGAAATCCCTGAGCATGTCCATGACCGCGGACATGGCTATTTGAATAGAATGATTAAACACTCTGCAGAGGTTGTACACTTTACCCACAAGATGCAATTAACTGGATTAGAGTTAATCACAACAAAACCTTTCAGAAACTTCATCTGAAGCATTGACACTCCCGATGTGCTTTACCACTGTCCAATTTATGCACACAGCTCTTGGTATGACACACACACTGATTAGGCAGAGAAGCGGCGAACCATCTCGCGATGTGACCTACCTGGTAGTCCACCCATGCACACAGCCTAACATACTACCTGAGTAGCCAATGTCAAGAATCCATAACCTACTAGGTTAGGCCCGTCTCATACCAGGCATGTGGTCGTACAGTAAGACTCAGTTCAATAGTGCATAAAGTTAGGTCCTTAATTGACCAAAGCAAAACTTCTAATTTCTAACTATGTTACGCAGACCTATATTCTCATACACACAGCTCTACCATATCACACAGTATCCACCACTTGCCTCAGTCTAAATCTTTTACCACCCAGTTGATTAAGTGAAACACATGCAATTAACAAGTAATAGCACACAACACACACAATTTTATCACATAGTTTCATAATCACTTAGTCAGGTTTATATTTGCAACTCACATGAAATGATGACTCATTGCATGGCTAAGCAATCTACTCGTATCTAACCAACTCACGTTGGTGCTATGATAATACTAACTAAATAATGAACCAACTTAGGGTGATAAAAGAATATGTTGGACCGAAAAGGCGACTAGAGGGGGGGTGAATAGGAGCACGCTCACTTTTTCACAAATTATGAACTCAACACAATTTCACTCCAATAGCTATTAGGAAGCTATGAAGATCAATATACCAGTACAGCGGAAGACTAGTATTGAATTCAAGATAATCCCCTAAGTAATATGACAAAATCAACTAAGATTGAAGCAACACAAGCACTGGCGGTCTGACCTCTGGACCCAACCGGTCGGACCGATTGCTGGGCGGTCGGACCGATTGCTGGGCGGTCGGACCACTGTTGTATTGGCGGTCGGACCGCTCCAAAATCAGTCGGACCGGTGATGATGGGCGGTCTGACCGTGAGCTCGAACCGATCCAAACAAGTAAAATCAGCCCGATGACGAAGATGCAATTAGGTCAAACTTTTGATTCTTAACTCCAAACTTCACGAAACTTTGCACACACATTCTCTATGCTATTGAGGACCTATTCCAATCTAATATTATGATAATTCTTGGATAGATCCTGAACAGTTGTCAATTGAATAACAGAAGGTCTAAAACCGGGCAAGAACGAAAACTTGATCCTAATGCTTGTTCGTGAGTGATTGATGATCAAGATGATTCTAGATAGATTCACACATATCACAGTAAGCTAATTCACTTGAAAGAATCAATCACAAACTCGCGGATCAAAGAAAGCCCTAAAATCACGAAATTGAAAGCAAGAACGAAAAGAGACTTATCTCAAGCAAACCTTGCATAGATTAAGAACGTGATTGCTGTTGGATTACACCCACACCATCATGGATCAGTGGTCAATCCAAGATCATGAAATTCACCTCAAACCATCAAGCGCTCTAGCCTCCACCTCAACTCCCCCTAAGACAATTAGGGTTTTAAAACATAAAGAGGCGAGAAAGGGGTGCAGCCACCACCTCCTCCTATTTATAGTGGAGGCCTAGAACTCTCTAGGGTTTGGCTCAATTGGGCTCCCGTTAAGGCCCACTAACAAATGGGTCACACACGCATACTTCGCAAAGTGCCGTTTCTAACCTTTTGACCTAAACCGCTTCACCATGCGCCATGGATTCGCCAATAGGTCACCCTTGTCCATCTTGTGTCAAGCTTGAGTCCATTGACCTCACCCGGCATCGTCGATCGTTCTGGACCTCAACTCTCCAAGTCTAGTCCTGATCCTCCTCGCCGTTGACCGTCGTTGACCACCAAGCAACCTACACAACCATAGACAAGCAAACACGAATTCGGGAACAAGTTCTTCACAACTTGACCCATGTTAGTCAAAATATGCATCATGCAATACATATGCCATGATACCAATGAACTTGACCTAACAAAACAACATCACCACGAAGTTGGCTGACGTTCAAAGTGGAAACCGGTCCGACCGCTCCCTGTGAGCCGGTCGGACCGCCCTCTGGCCGGTCGGACCGCTCCCTGTGAGCCGGTCGGACCGCCACCAAGGACTTAGCCGAAATTCATGCCCTGAAATTCCGAAACCTTCTGGAAACTTAAATTGAATAGAACTTTTGCTTAGAGGCTCCAAAAATTATGAGACCAAGTGCATTGGGATCCCCTCACTTGCCTACAACACCTATTTTTTGGCCCAGCCAGTTCTGAACACTTTTAGGTCACAGCCGGTCCGACCACCACACATGGCCGGTCCGACCGATTTGGGACCGGTCGGACCGCCATGCTATGGCCGGTCGGACCGCCCCTGTCTAGAATGCCTGAAACTTTGTCGAAAACTCGTGAAACGACAAACCGTAAATACCATTGCCAATTGTCACATCATCCTAAGATCTGGAACATATCCCCATGTTTCCACAGAAAATGACCTAACAATAGACAAGGTGGATATAACAATTTGGATTAATAACTAAGCCCAAAAGTATTTAAATAAATACTTAAAATAGAATACAATAATTTGAATCAAAGTATTTTGAAAACTGAGTGCAATATGATCGAAGGTATAACTTGCCTTGCTATAGCAATGATGGTCTTATTTATCTTCAATCTTCTACTTACTTGATCTTCAGCTCCTTTGGACGATTCCGGGACTTCAACGTTTAATGAGAAAGAAAATGCAAAAATAAACTAAATTCAAAAAGGCAAATGAAATAAACTCCAAATTGAAATTGAATGGTACTGGAAGATAGATATTGAATTTAGATGAATTTAGAAACTTGATCAATCGGAGTTCGTATGAGAAAGAACGAGCTCTCGGAAGATTGAAATTCACATGAAATGATGAAAAAGGGAAAGGGAGAGAGAAGCTGACACGTGGGGTCTATGGAATATTCTCATAATATTTTATTCAAAAAATATTAGAAAATGGTTGAGTATATGACATGTGGGACCTACTGATATTTATGGATTTCTAGAATTAAAATAATTCCAAAAATAAGGTAGAGAGAGCAACCTGTGGGACCAATAAGATAAAATGATTTTTTAAGAATTAAATTAATTCCCAAAAATAGGATTAGGGGTTAACATGTGGGCCATTGGTCTATAGACCAAGTTCATAGAGATATGCTAGTCCACGGTGGACCAAGCTTATGAACAGGGTTTGACCAAGAGCTGACTAACATGCGGGACCTGCTTTGTGAGAGAGACAAATAATTAGAGTTTTTAATTGGAAGGATGACACGTGGGGTCTACATGTAAGCGAGAGAGGAGATAAATATTTATTCTCTTGTATGACATACGAGGCCATTCGTCGTAGAGAGAGAAAGAATATATGTGGCTTAAATTAATTAGATGAAAAGGAAGGGCAGAGAGGAAGCTAGAGCTGCGACCGAAGACACAAGAGACGCAGGCTCGTTCGGCCAAACCATGACATCATGGAGTGGCATTGGCATGGCATTGATTTGGTAGTTAAGCAATTAGGACCAGCATGTAGAGAGGCAGCAGGAGGACTAACGAAGCAACAGAGGGCAATGCATGAACATAAACCGAACTCCATTGAACCAACATCAACCGAGAACAGAGCTCACAGCCGGTTCATGACTTCATGGTGCAAGGATTTTTGGCATGGCAAAGATTAGAGGAAAAAGTAACAGAGAAGGCTTAGCAGCCAAACAATAACAGAGAAAGAAGGAACGAACCGAGCAACTCATGTATGGACACATACATGAATAGTGACATCATGCGTCGGCCGGTTCTTGCGCATGGAGGTGTCAGTGAATGAAGAAATGGATAGGCAACAACGAGGCGGATGTGATGATGTGGTCCAGACGTCAAGATTCGGGCGCGTACCACCTCAGTCGATGCTCTACGAAAAGGAAGGTGAGAATAGCGTAGAATGAGGTGACACGAACCCAACAGTGGTGGACTTGAAGGCATGGGATCAACAGTTGTGGAGTATTTGGTCGGAGAAGGAAGACATGCCTAGAGGAGAGAGAATGCTCGATTCTCACTGTATGGTGGATAAAAATTGAATCTACAAGATGGCAAAAATAGGTCTCGACAAGAGACACTAGATGACGCGATCGGATTTTGGAAAAACTCACCAAGGAAGCAAGGAACGTGATGAACACATTTCGATTTTATGGGTTGATATGGCCGACGGTAGTTGGGCGATTTTCTAGTGAAGAGGATGGGATTTAGACATACACTACTACACAAAAGTTCAGCACAAACGGTTTGGAACCGTCATCATAGACGGTTTTTGAACCGTCTGTGATAAGGCTCAACACATAAGGTTTTTAGTTGAAACCGTCTGTGAAGGGCTACTATCACAGACGGTTACCACCAAGAACCGTCTGTGATATGCAAGATATCACAGATGGTTCTATTTACCGTCCGTGATAGTACCTGGTTGAAACCGTCTGTGATAGTACCCTTCACAGACGGTTCCAACAAAAAACCGTCCGTGATAGTTCTTTATAGATAATTAAATTTATTTTGATTTTCGGCTAGCCTCAGGAATTGATAGCCATACCCTCTGAAAAATAGCAAGTAGAAAACAGATACGTTACACATTAATAAATTGTTGACAACTCAAACTGATCATTTAGAACTCAAAATTAATTATCAAAGATTATGTTCAAGTATTGTCGCTAGAGTTACAATTGAATTGCAACCACTCAAAGTGAACAACAATTGAATCAATTGTTTGAAGGTTGTTCCGTGGTGTCGACGGAGTGAAACTCTCCATCGGCGTTAACAATCTCCGTCTTAATGAAGCTACAGAGCATCCCTCGAACCTCCGAGATATCTTTCATAACGAATGTATCTAAATCTATGTTCAAGCCCTGTCGCTAGTAGGAGTAAAGTAGTAAGCATATATATATTTAAATTTATAATTAGGAAATAATTACTGTGATATTGACAAACCCCGGGATACTTCATCTTAGCACTCATGATTTGCTGCAGATGATGGCAAATGTGGAATGCACATAGGTGATCTTGTTTTTACTAGCGACACTGCAAAAATAGAATTACATATATAGGTATAGTCAGTTCGAGATGCATTATTACAAAGTATGATATAGGATTATTGTGTTGTAACACGTACCGAAAGTCGCGTGCTGTGTTGCAGTGTGGCGCTCGATCCCTTGTATGCCCCTCCCTCGGTAACATAGGTGATGAACGACCTACATGATTCCAAAAAGTTATACTCGGCCATTTGAAAAGAAGTAAGACTACAATAGAGTTATGTATGGAGGAAATGAGCATACGTGTCGAGTATTCCTTTCACTAGGGTGAAGTCGTGGTTTTTGTAGGGAATCAATGTATATTACCTTGTTTCTCTTTGGTATAATGACTAAAAGGATCCAGTGGAACCTACTCATGTATGTCTCTATAGTCATAAACCTAAGTTCATGATGCGTATAAAGTACAAATGAAATTTGTATAGCAAGTAGTGAAGCACTTACTTCTGGTTGTAGGGCACCAATACGTAGTCCTTGCCGTCCTGAGCAAGCAATCCTGTCGTTATGTATTTCACGACGTAGGATGCATCTTGGTTGATGGTTTGCTCAGAGATCACATCTGGATCGAGGAAACCCACTAGTTGTTTCCATCGACGGATATTTTTCATCATGTATCTATACATAAGCAAAAGAGTTGTGATATTTATCGGTATTACGTGAGTGTAGAACTTGATTGTACACACTTACAGTGTCCAAAATCATAGAAGTGAGGCGTCGAGGGAACTGAGGTTGAATAGGTCGAATAAGTCGTCGAAGCCCACGACGAAGTGGCCCGGCTCGTGGAAGAAATGCTCCTTCGTGTATCTGACTGTGATTCCAGTATGGCACCCCTTCTCTTGGGTCTTCTACATGTACCAGATATGCAAAGATTGACAACCTAGTCCAGCGCAGGCTAATACTGTGTTGGGGGCCAACAGACTTCTGAGGGAGTATTTCCCGAGCTTGGGAGGCGCCTCAATGTTCTTCGATTTTGATTTGGCCTTAACGACTTTCCTGCGGCACATCTTCTCGTGGGACGACTCAGGAACCGATACGGTGACACGCTTTTCTTGTTCCTTCGGCGCCTTCTCCACGGGAACCGATGAGGCGGCCTTCTGAAGCAAAAGTTGAGGCGGAGTCATCGAGGCTCCTGTTGGAGAGGCATGGCCGTGTCGAGATCGCAGCACTGTAGGGTCTAAGGCGATGTCTTTCTTGGGCCACTGGATAAAAGTGTACATGGCATCCCCTAGTGTTTTGATATCTTTGTTTGGACGAATCTCCAACGGGATGGCCATGAAATTATCATGTATCATGTCCACCTGGACCCTAGTGTAACCCTACGCCAGCTGGGCACCGTGCTACACTGTCTCTTCCTGGTATGGATACACTATTCCCCGCCCAGCCTCAATAGAAATGGACCCAACCATCACTACTACAAAACAGGTAATAGAAGACGCCTCATCACAGACGGTTTCAAAGAACCGTCTGTGATAAAATAATCACAGACGGTTCCAAGATGAACCGTTTGTGATATGCCACTATCACAGACGGTTCTAGAGAACCGTCTGTGATGCTTCACAGACGGTTCTAACCACGAACCGTCTATGATGAGTATCTCATCACAGACGGTTTGTGTATAAAACCGTCTGTGATTTTAGGGTTTTACCATGGCTTGGATTTTTCCTTACTCTTCGAATTTACACATGGTAAAACCTAAAATCACGCACGGTTTTATACACAAACCGTCTGTGATGATATTCATCACTGCACGATTCATGGTTAGAACCGCTCGTGATGAGAAAGTTGTCACGAGCGGTTCGTGATCTGAACCGTCGTGATATGTCATCACAGATGGTTTTTGTATAAAACCATCTGTGATACTTTTGTTTGTTAGGCGGAAAACGAAAATTTGCACTTAATGGCGGGCTCAAAATCTCTCTATATTAATGAGTCATTCATCTCCCTTTTGCCATCTCCATCTCCTCCTTTGCCATCTCCGTCTCCTCCTCTGTCATTTCTCCTCCTCTGCCATTTCTCCTCTGGCCTCCCGAGCTCGCCGCTCGGCCTCCTCCACCTCGCCCTGACCTCATCGTCATCGCCGGGCCTCCCACGACCTCGTCGTCGCCGGCCTCCTCTACTTCGCCGCCTGTCCTCCCTCGAGTTGCCGCTGCGGCCTCCTCCACCTTGCCCCACCTCATCGCCGCGGCCTCCCATGATCTCGTCACCCCACCTCCCACGACCTCACTCTCTAGTCCCCCCCTTTGCTCTGTGATGTGGATTACTACTGTGATGTGTTAGTATTCTGTGAATGGATTGAGTTGATGCTACTGTGATGTGGGTGATGCATTCCGTGTTGTTTTTAGTGCTCTGTGAATGGATTGAGTTGATACTACTATGGTGCTATGGCTATTGTGGGAAAGCTAGCGAAATCCAAAAATCCATATCAGATTCATTCGCGAGGCTCGGGAGGCTCCAAACGAAGTGAAAATCCGTTTTTGTTTTTTTGCCATAGAAAAAACTATCACAGATGGTTCTAAACAAGAACCATCTGTGATAGTCTATTTTCACAGACGATTCGTGAATAGAACCATCTGTGAAAACAGACTATCACAAACGGCTCTATTCACGAACCGTCTATGATAGTCGCTATCACAGACGGTTCGTGAATAGAACCGTCTGTGATAGCCTTTTTCACAGACGGTTAAAAAATCGTCTGTGATGACATCGTGTCATCACAGACACAAAAATTCAGACGATTCAAAAACCGTCTGTGATGATGGTTTAGAACCGTCTGTGATGAGCTTTTCTGTAGTAGTGCATCCTCACTTAGAACTTGCAGGGCGTCAGCTCCTACAAAATGATACACAATTAGCTAAAGCGCCTTATAGGTCTATCTTTGGAGCATTCCAGAGATGTACATTACCTTGATGTCGTTGATAGGTAATTGGACGTCGTCATGTCTAGAGTTTTGTGTGTACGCGACACTACTCCGAAGTTGAGGAGGACTGGCTCCCAAAAATAGCAGGGGTGGCTTGCAACTGGTTGAGGGGTTAATTGATTTGATCCTACAATCTTGTTATCTGTCCTTGAAATTTATCAGTAAGCACCTGTTCCAACCAGGTGTCATGCTCTTCCTTGGATCTCTTCCTACTCCTATACATGTCGGAGTCGTGTCATAATCCATCCCTCCATGGTACGTGGACCCCAACGCCTCACGTGCGACCCAGGTGCTCCATGTTTCCCAGGGCCGTAGATAGTAGATCCTTCTCCCTGTCTGCTTCGAAGGAACCTTGGGAACATGCGGAAGTCAATGCTTCCTGCAAGAGGTCATCATGTTATTATAGACACTATGAAGTTACGGACTTATTAAGAACTATGTAGTTCAACATATTTACCAGACGTTTGGACACTGCTTTGTCTACCGGGTTTGTGAAAGAGATGCTGCTTGAAGACGTGGCTGATGCGCTCACTCTTAACCAGGCTCGAGCGCGCTCATCTGAGATCTCAACAAATGGTTTGGTAGCGTTCTCGTCCTCTACCGCCCATTGCGTGGTTTTACTCGCGTACCCAGCGATGTCGAGTTTATGGGGGTGAGTGTTTTGTGCTTGAGAGTTTTGTGCGCCGACTTTGCTCCCAAAATTGGTCGTTGTCTTCATTCGCACAAAGGCGTCCCATATATCCCGGTCCAAGAATTAATACTTCGTGAAGGGCGTCCAACCCGTATTCACGTACTTCGTGACAAGCATGCTCGTGAAGGTCCTCCACACGTGTCCCATCGCGAGCAATGCCTGCCGTTGCACACGTGCCTAGTCTGCTTTTGGGATAGTGAACGAGCCTGAAATTTCAGTCCACGCCTAGCTCTCTCTACATCTATTAGAGACTTCACTTGGTGTAGTGATGGGGACCCGTTCCTTCCAAGTACCCAAAGCAGATGGTCCGAATCTCGCATTGCTTTCTTGGGATCCAAAGGGATCCCAACGTCACTGACCTCTGTGATAGTCATTCGGCCCACGGGCAATTTCGATATTTCTCTGCCATTTCTCTTACGTACCACTTTTCTCAAAGATCCAGATGCATTCAGCGACGTCGATGACGGCGGCGAAGATGGTGCCTCTTCCATCTCGCTTACTTGCTATCTATATAGGTTACATACACAATGAACTAACATTTCATGGATTGCAAGTTGATATTCACTAGGTTTTTTTTTAAGATAATTTCTCTTGGAAATATATTTTATACAGAAAAAATAGAAGTTACCCAAACAATTAACTAAAATTGCCTTGTAAACACATTAATTATATAAACAAATAGAAGTTACCCATTGAACTTAAATATAGGATACGTGGTAAAGAAAATTGAAAACAGAGAAGGTACTCGTGGGATACTAGGCGTTCAGTATCGAAAGATTCTAGTGACCATAACTTTTGCCATGGACCTCTTAATAGACATGAGCTCTATATCTCAGTAGGCCACACATTAAAATGCAAATCTTGGAATAACCATGTAGTACTCCTTGTTTTATTATTTGATTTTGGGAGGGGTTTCATTACATGCATCCTACACAAGTATTTATGTTTTGCCATTTACAGATGCATTCTTTTTGTATCAGTTGGCAGTATCTTAGACTTGGTCATGTTTGATTGTAAATATCTAATTATATTAGACATTGTCAACATATGGTAGGATTGCTAAAGTGACTGTCATAGGCTCATAGCTGTGCTAATGTGATGGCTCAGTGACTTGCTTGTTTTTGGCATAAAAAAAATAGAATGTTACTATGTTAGAATATGATTAAGTGAGCACATATTAAGCTAAATGAAATGAATAAATACATCATCCATACGGAATGTGATTAAGCGAGGAGCGGAGACGTACCTTGGGAGATGGCTTCGGATGGAGGTGGGGGAGGAAGGGGGAGGAGGAGGCCGAGCGGCGTCGACGCCGAGCGGTGTCGAGGTCGAGGACGTGGCTTCAGAGGCTTCGGGGAGGCGGGGAACAGCAGGGGCATCGGAGTCGGGGAGAAGTGGCGTCGGGAAGGCAGGGAGCAGCAGGGGCGTCAGGGGCGTCGGGGTCGGGGACAAGGGGTGTCGGTGTCGGGGAGAAGGGGCGTCGGGGAGGCAAGGATTAGTAGGGGCGTTGGGGTCAGGGAGAGAGGCGGCCAGTAGGTCGGCGTCAGGGAGGAGGCTTCGGGCGTCGGGGAGCAGGTCTGAGGCGAATGAGCGAGGGCAAGGGGCTAGGGCACTGGGAGGTGAACGAGCGAAAGTAAGGGAGAGTGACGAGTAAGGGTGCACCAACCCTAGCGCTTGTCATTGTAACCGCCTCGTTATGGTATCTCAGTCACACTCCTAAGGAAGAGTGCATTGGCCGATATAATGAGATATTCATATCGTGTGGGTAAAGTTGTACACCTTTGCAGAGTTAACAAAACTATTCAAATAGCCGTGTCCCCGGTTATGGACATCGTTTGGTGAAACCATGCATAGTTAGCTTATGAGAATTTGGGTTCGTGGTATGGTGGGAAATATTATGTCATGTGTTGAATTGTTCAAATCTTGTATGTTGTCATGAACAGAAAGTTCACGTGTTGATTTGTTAAGAAATGGATTGTGTCACGAACGGTAAGTTCGTATGTTGATTATTATTGGAGTATCTATTGTTGTTGATCATAATTTTGGTAATACCTACTGTTATATAATGTTTCTAAATGTTTAACAAATAGATATTTGAATCTATATCTGTTATCTCAAAGAAAAACTTGCTTTATGCTAAAAATTGGCTAGTGTAGTAGCCTCCCTTTGACACTTGAATGCATTTATTATATGTTGCTATTTGTAAGTCTTGCGAGTACATTTCTGAACTAAGTTGGATTGTCCATGCTGCAGGTGAGAAGTCTTTCGAATCGGGTTTCAGTACGACAGACGCTATGACTTTAACTCCAATTGGTTGCTTGTGGGTTTGGGCATGCCAACTCGGATTTTCTCTTTTATGTCCTTATTTATCTTCCACTGCGATTTATTTGAGTTATGATTATATTTGTCCGGTTGACCCTCTTATGCAAACTTGTACCTTAAGGTTCTATTTAATGATGTTGTAATAGTGATTCTTTTATTTTGTACATTGTGTACGGATGTGAATGCAATGTTGTGTTTGGATATGTGCATGTTAGCCACTAATCCTTGGGAGCTAAACATTAGACACATATCCGGGCACTCGAAATCGTTTTCATTCTTTGTTAAGTGTTGTACCTCGGGTGCAATCACTTGGCTTAAAACGGATCTGATTTCGTGGTCGCCACAGCGTTGGTATCAGAGCCATACTAACTGTAGGTTAAAGCTGTAGCAATGGACGTTGTTAGGATTTGGTTTGCAAAGAATATTTTCAAACTAGCAAAATTTTGAAAAAAAATGCAAGTAATATGTTTCATTTCTTTCTTACCTATCCTAGCATCTGATTCTTACCTCACAATTCTTTTGATTTGTGAAAAATCATTTTCTCTATTGCACATCTCTCTTTTCCAATACTAGAAACGTGAAGTAGTCGCTGGTGAAGAGCAATGGCGAATGGACGAGAAGACGTTCCCTGGTGGTGATATGAGGATGAAGTTAGGGATTAGTCTCAGATTATATACACCCTTATTATAATCATTAGCTTGTAGACGCTGGATTTTGTAATCAATTGCTCTCTTTTGTTCCAAGTAGTTGTGCATCGCCTACGGGCGGCATGTGTAGCAACTATATCGAAAAACTAATTGTGGTTCATTTGTATATCATTTTAGTGATTTTGTAATTATCAATACATATTAGAGTCAAATTGCATACCCATTGCTCGTTTACTCACCTTATGTTCATTCTTTTCTCACCACATCTTATATGCACCGAAATATTAAGGGGGTAGGCAATACCTCAAATTATGTGTTAGGCATCTTGATTCTTACTCTTTGATCATGCCATGTTCCTCATACTAGTTTCATATTTATACTAAACTTGCCTTGCTCATATAGGTTCTTTGCATGAATCCGAAAATTTGAATGATATAGATGTTAACTTGATGTGCTAGATTTTTGTGGAGTGAAAGAATATGCTTGTCTTTTATTTGTGAGAAGTTATAAGATGAACTGAATATAACTCATTTCAATCTTCCTCAGCTAAAAGTGTTTTAAACCATCCTAGAGTTGCTTTTGTAGTCAATTGCTCCTTATGCCAACCAACCATCTTTTATTTGTTGTGTGAATTTTGTCAATTATTGAAAGAAAAATGCTCCAGTAACAAATGGTGATTCCAAATATCCTGAAATTGTTTACATGATAACCTGACAGTGTGTATGTAATATTCTGAAAAATAAATAATAATAATAATAATAATAACGTCTTAAGGGCCGGTGCGTAATTAATTAAATTAGATATGTGAAAATAAAATATTTTAGAATTTTACGGAGGGACTAGACTGTGCGAGGTATAAAAAGATCGTGGGGATTCTAGAAACACTAGCAGTCTTTTATTTTTTACGCTCGCGCTTTGTTTCCCTGTTCCGTCTTTGCCTTGACCCGTGCACATAGGCGTAATGAAGACCGCTTTGATCGCATGCGCGATCTTTGGCCGCCGCTATCGCTGTCCGCCGTGTGTAGCGCATCTGCACGCGCGTGGAAGCCGGCCGACTCGAGCGTCAGCGCGTGTGATCTTCGTCTTTTGGCCAGCGCGGGGACGCCGTGAGCATCAGCCGAGGCTAGCACAGAAGGATCAATACAACTGCCTGCAGCCTCGTTTTCCAACCTAGGTGCATGTGAGTGTACGCCATGCTCCTAATTACCTAGCGTGTTGATCCTGCATGCATGCAGACAACTAGCACTAAGTTAATTAGCTTGGCAAATTTCTTTTGATGCTGCTGCTTGGCGTTGATGGCTTGAACAGTAAGGAAGGAGAAAGAGAAGATTAGAAGAAAAGAAGCTGAGATCCGGATTCTTGTGGGTATCGATCCGTAATTTTATTTCCTCTCTGTTTTGCTAATTTAGTTAGAGATTAGAACTGAGATTAATTAGATGTTTTAGAATTTCCTTGTCGAAGGGCCGATTATTAGATCTGTTTAGCCTGCTGTTCTGTTGAACGAATTATTCGGGTACCTTAATGGCAAATTTTGAAAATGTCATCTACTAGTTAATTGTAGATAATTTATATATCTTTCTATAGCATATTTAATCATGTCGAGCGGACAAGTAGAATTCGAGTTATGATTTTTGGAAGACTGCTGTCTTTGTGGTTGTCGTCTTTCGGCGCTGTTTTGGTAGACTGCAGATTAAAAATAGTAAATAAACTAATTAGAGTTTTTGATCTACATGAAAGATGTAGATAATTGTCTGAGGGTTCTGTAGGATCCAAGAACTCGAACTTTGGTTGGGTAAAACAAAAGTTATGAATTTAGAAAGACCCGCTGTCCTGAAGTTGACAGATCGGTTTTCTGGGCTAAAAACGGAGGGTTAGATGATTTAATTAGAAGACTTTGTAATCTAAGAAAATGAGGGGAATTTTGTGTAGAATCTAGATTGGGGTGGTTTGTTGTGATTGGACTTTTGAGTCAAAAGTTACGTTCGTTTTAGTACCTAGACAGCAATGGGTAACTATTCGGTACCGGAGAAGCGTGGTATATTTGGGGACGGGTAGGAGCGATGTCTATTGATTGCTATTCTTGATGCTGTAGCTTGTATTGAAATTTATGTATTTAATGTAGGAGAGGCGTCGTGCTTGTTGCCATCTTCTAGCCAAACCGCAAGGTCGCAACTAGTAAAGGCAAGTGCATGGTAGACAACGATCAATGATTGATCACTGTTTTCTTTATCTTCTATTACCATTATTGTTGTGCTTTTATTTTATCTAATTGCAAACAATGGAATGGTACAGTTATATCCTTGTTGAAAATCATAAGAAAAATTGGATATGATGAATATGATGGAATCTTGCATTTTTGCATTCATAAGCATCTTTGCATATGAGAAGGTGATCATGATTGATCACAACTCCACGGGAGTGGAGGAGGTCCCCGATCCTTGAGGAGGAGCGGGCTTGAGAGTGAATGTTGTCGCGAGCATTCACTCATGCTATACCGGTATATGCGAAAGAAGTGCATGTGGACATGTAGATTAGAGTTGCATTGATATATGAGATTAATGGGTGTGAAACAAGGAGAAGATAACAGCATGAGAATATTAATAGAAGTACCTGTGATGATAATGAAGTTATTGAATGCTGTTGATTTATTATTGTTCGTTGTATATTGATGTGTTTCTTTGAGTCGTGGACTCACCCTTGCTCTTTGTTGTCTTTAGGTGATCTTGAGGGCCTTAGTGGTGAGGCGAGTAGAGCACATGGATTGGATCCATACTTCAATCACATGATCAATTGCCATAAGAATCTTTTCATTCAATGTTGGATTACTCTTGGACATGTTAGAGGTTGAATAAAGTTTAGGACAACGTTTTGGACTAGACTATTTGTTTCAATGATTTGGATTCATTGGTTGATGCTATTTTGGATTATTTACCTGGTTATATTTCCCCTTGCTTATTTATTATCGCTTGATCCATAATTATGCATGTTCTTTTGTGGTCCATGGGTATGTTTATCGTTGTTTTCCTTGCTGTAATTTTATAGTGTGTCGATAATTATTAGTTTGGAAGAGTAGTTTAGTGGCATTCGGGCTCGGTGTTGGTGAAGGGTGTTCTGATTAGTATCGAGCGTGTTTTAGGTCCGTGGTGAATATATTAACAACATAGGCAAACTAAAATTGTTAAAATTTGCTTTAGGTTTAGTAAATCAACTAAAATTTGTTAATGGTTAATTAATCTAAAATTTGACACACTAGTGCCTGATGAGGTTAGAGAGAATGCGATCATAGTTTCACGCGCCCGTTATGTTGTTTATTGATGCATGATTTTATTTTGACCTTTGAACTCATTGTGTATTGTTGATTGTGGTTGATAGCTATGCCGAGGGGTAGAGGGCGTGGTCGTGGTGGGCATGATCGTGGAGGTCGGGGCGCGGCGAGGGTCCGTGGAGCCACCTCTGTGTGAGATGAGTCGATGGGCGAGGGGTTCTTTGTTGACCCGCCTCGGTTGCGGTCGAGATGAGACCCCGCTTTCTTTGAGAGAGTTGGTGGGAGAGATCCGTGCTCTCGTCAACAGCGCCGGCAGCCTCCCTATTCTTCTGCGGCATCTGTTGTTGCTCCTGTCGCACCTCCACCGGTTCCTGAGGCGCGGATGACACTTCGAGAGTGGATGGGGTTGAGGTTGGATCCGTTTGACGGGTCGGGCACACGGTCGAGCGTGGATCTGGTTGCGTTATATGGAGAGGCGTTTGGAGCTTTAGAGATGTCCTCACATCGGAGGGTCCGCTTTGTGGCCTTTCATTTGAAGGGCAGCGGACATTTGGTGGGAGGCGTGTTGTCTTCGAGGACCGCCACTCAAGGGCCAGTCACTTGGGAGGACTTTGTTGATCAGTTCAAGGGAAAGTTCTACCCCTACTCTTTTGTTGAAAAGATGGAGGTTGCCTTGACGACCTTTGCTCAAGGGAAGAGGTCTATTCTTTGAGTATGAGGTGAGTTCAACAACTTGGTTCGCTTTGTCCCTTGATGTGAACGATGATCTTCGTAAAGCCAAGAGGTTCCGTCTGGGTCTCACCTCGAGTACTGCAGGCATGTGTTGGGAGCTACTCCACTCCGTGACTCTGACTCTGTTGTGGAGCAAGCTAGAGGCATGGAGTTGGAGATCTGACTCACAAAGGGGCAACAAGCCTCTGGTGGGTGGTTGCTTACGGTGGTGACCAAGAGGAGCTCTAGTGAGGGAAGTGGAGTGCTCAACGACCCGCTTTCAAGAAATTCAAGGAGGACCGCATCCTTCAAGTCTAGCGATCGAGGCCGTTCTCTTCTTGGCGCCTCGCCCTTTTGCAGTACTCGGCTCTTCGTCTGTCCTAGGCGGGGCATGCTTTGCTTTAAGTGCGGTGATGGACACTTGACTGCTGAGTGCTCTTGGACGGAGATTGCCGTCGGTGTGGCCGGCCGGGTCACAAGGAGCGGGTGTGTCGCGAGAACCCGCTAAGCGTGATCAAGTGGGAGCACTGTGCCATCTTCTTCTTGATGGGTCTGCTCGAGGATCTTTCGGATGATGATCGCTTCTCCACGCCATTTCCTTGACTTGGGCGCCTCGGAGGGTACTCTTGGTACCGCCACCTTCGGCACCGCCGGGTTGCCTGGACCGGCTTTACCGCACCGCCACAAGCAGATTGTCGGGCTCGCCGCTTGGCGTCGTCTTCTTCGCCTGGCGCCACTTGGAGTGTACGCCATGCCCACAACGGAGTCCGCGGGTCGTCCTGACGTGGTGACAGGTACTTTGCTTGTGGATTCGTTTGATGCTTTAGTCCTTTTTGATTCAGGGGCTACCTTTTCGTTTGTCTCGACGGCGTTTGCTAGGAGAGCGAACTTGAGTATGCAGTGGATTTCTCAGTCAGTGTTAGTTAGCTCTCCTGGAGGAATTATTGCTAGCTCTACTGTTTGTCCTGGGTGTTCTATTGTCATTGATGGAGAGAAGTTCACGGCGAATCTGATAGTTATTCAAATGGAGCCGTTCGACATTATCTTGGGCATGGATTGGTTGCACTCTTATCAAGCCGTGATATCCTGTTTTTGTAGAACAGTCTCTGTGCAGACCCCGTTTGGGGAGACTTTGACCTTTCAGGGGAGTGCGCCTCCGCGCTCTCTTTCGGTGTTGGCCGGGCTGTTTCCGGGTAAGCGTGCAGTGAAAACTGGGCTTCTCTTAGCTCTTGCTGAGAAACCGAGCGTGGCTTCGCAGATTGATGAGATTCCAGTGGTTAGTGATTTCCCAGATGTGTTCCCGGCTGAGCTTCCAGGCTTGCCACCTGCGCGAGATGTGGAGTTTCGCATTGATCTTGTTGCGGGTACTCGGCCCATCTCGATGTCTCCATATCGACTAGCACGTCCTTTTCAGGACGAGTTGAAGAAGCAGTTGGACGATTTGTTGGCTAAAGGTTTGATCAGGCGTAGTGTATCG
This sequence comes from Hsuehochloa calcarea, assembly GCA_036346395.1. Lineage (NCBI taxonomy): Eukaryota > Viridiplantae > Streptophyta > Magnoliopsida > Poales > Poaceae > Hsuehochloa > Hsuehochloa calcarea. The sequence continues at coordinate 7,436,136 of CM070613.1, forward strand.
CCATGGGGAGCTCCTGTTCTGTTCACAGAGAAGAAGGATGGGAGTTGGCGTATGTGTGTTGATTACCGTGCGCTTAATGCAGTCACAATCAAGAACAAATATCCATTGCCCCACATTGAGGACTTGTTTGATCGGTTGAATGGAGCTCAAGTATTCTCCAAGATCGATCTCCAGTCAGGGTATAATCAAATCCGTGTGCGTGAGCAGGATGTAGAGAAGACAGCTTTCTCTACCAGGTATGGGCATTATGAATTTAAAGTTATGTCTTTTGGATTGACTAATGCACCTGCCATTTTTATGGAGACCATGAACAACATGTTACACGAGTATCTGGACGACTTCGTGGTGGTGTTCATTGATGATATTCTTATCTATTCCAAGACTAATGAGGATCATGAGCGTCACTTGAGGCTAGTCTTAGAGACTTTGAGAGAACACAAGTTCTATGCTAAGTTGAAGAAATGTGAGTTCTGGATTTCAGAAGTGAGTTTTCTGGGTCATGTGATAAATCCTCAGGGCATTGCTGTTGATCCTAGTAAGGTCTCTACAGTGGTGGATTGGAAGAGGCCGACAAATGTGAAGGAAGTGAGGAGTTTCTTGGGCTTGGCTGGTTATTACCGGCGTTTTGTGCAGGATTTCTCTATCATCACCAAACCGATGACTCAGCTTACTCGTAAAGGTGTGAGATTCCGGTGGGTGATGAGTGTGAGCGGTTTACGCACTTTGAAAGAGAGGTTGGTGACCTCTCCTATACTCATTCTTCCCGAGCCAGGAAAACGGTTCACAGTCTTTTCAGATGCGTCTCGAGTGGGTCTTGGCTGTGTTCTCATGCAAGACGGTAAGGTGATTGCTTATGCGTCGAGACAGTTAAATAAGCACGAGCGGAATTATCCCACTCATGATTTAGAGTTGGCTGCAGTTGTCTTTGCTCTCAAGATTTGGAGGCATTATCTATACGGCGAGCCTTGTGATATTTTCACAGATCACAAGAGTCTCAAGTATATCTTCACTCAGAAGGATCTGAATTTGAGGCAAAGGAGGTGGTTGGAATTGATCAAGGACTATGATCTTACTATTCAGTATCATCCAGGCAAGGCCAATGTAGTTGCTGATGCTCTTAGTCGCAAGGCGACTCCCGCTACTCTAGATTGCCTCATTGCTGATTTTGATCGCATGGGAATATCTTATTGTTATGCGGGCACATCATATGTTGAGACACAGTTGATTCTCGAGTCAGCTATTCCAGACCGTGTGCGGAAAGCACAACAGAGTGACCGGTTATTACAGGAGGTTAGGAAGCGTTTGGATGAGGGCAAAGAGAGTGACTTTAGCATGGATGATTTTGGTGCTTTGAGGTTTAAAGGCCGTCTTTGCGTGCCGCAAAAGGCGGAGGTCAAAGATGATATCTTGAGGGAGGCACATCGCATTCCGTACACTGTTCATCCTGGTGAGACTAAGATGTATCGAGATCTGAAACAGAATTGTTGGTGGAAAAGAATGAAGGTGGACATTTCTAATTATGTGGCTTCTTGTGGTGTTTGTCAGCAAGTGAAAGCTGAGCACAAGCGTCCTGCGCAGGTTGTTGCGACCTTTGGAGGTTCCCAGTGGCCTTGGGATGATATCTCTATGGACTTTGTGGTGGCCTTACCTCGTTCGCGCGAGGAAGGATCTTTGTTTGGGTAGTGGTGGATCGATTCAAGAAGTCTGCGCACTTCATTCCTATTCGCACGACAAATTCAAATGAGTGATCTAGCTCCTATTTATGTGCGTGAAATAGTAAGGCGCATGGTGTGCCAAAGACCATCATTTCGACGAGGACGCCAAGTTTGTTTCCAAGTTCGGGAGAGTCTGCGAGTGCATTGGGCACACACCGCCTTAGTCTGACATTTCACCCACAGACGGATGGGCGATCAGGCGTACTATTCGGACTTTGGAGGACATGTTGCGGTCTTGCGTTTTGTCTTGGAAGGGTAGTTGGGAGGACGATTGCCACTTGCGAGTTTGCTTATAATAATAGTTACCATTTGATATTAGAGTGCGCCATTTGAGGTTCTCTATGGCGGAAGTGCGGATCGCCACTTTGTTGGGATGCGATTGGAGAGAAGGCAATTTTGGGCGGACCGATTCAAGAGCGTAGAGCAGCGTAGCCATGGTGAGCGGAATTTGCTAGCGGCTGAGCAGTGTAAAAGCTATGCGGATGTGAGGAGGCGTGACTTGAGTTTGCGGTGGGTGACCAGTGCTCTTGAGAGTGTCTCCCACTAAAGGTATTGTTCGGTTCGGTACCAAAGGGAAGCTTAGCCCGAGGTACGTTGGACCGTTCTCGGTTATTGCAAGAATTGGGAAGTTAGCCTACCGTTTGGACCTTCCAGAGACCATGCGTGGGGTTCACAATGTGTTTCACGTCTCGATGCTGAGAAAGTTTTTGAGAGACCCAGAGCATAAGGTTTCATTGGAGCCGCTGACTATTGAGCAAGATCTCACAATTGAGTCGCGTCCGGCGCGCATTTTGGAGAGGTCGGAGCGAGTGCTGAGGCACAAGACGTTGATATACGTCAAGGTGCTGTGGACTCATCAGTCCGAGAGAGAAGCAACGTGGGAGTTGGAGTCTCGCATGCGCGAGCAATACCCGGAATTGTTCACGTCGGGTACGTGTTATTTTGTTGTTTAATTTCAGCAGTGTAGTTTTTCTTTGAGTAGAATGGCGAGTAGAATTCGGGGTCGAATTCTGTTAAGGGGGGTAGAATGTAATATTCTGAAAAATAAATAATAATAATAATAATAATAACGTCTTAAGGGCCGGTGCGTAATTAATTAAATTAGATATGTGAAAATAGAATATTTTAGAATTTTACGGAGGGACTAGACTGTGCGAGGTATAAAAAGATCGTGGGGGATTCTAGAAACCCTAGCAGTCTTTTATTTTTACACTCACTCGCCGCTTTGTTTTCCTGTTCTATGCGCCTTGGCCTTGCAAGTGCAGCGTAAGTGTGTCTTTGATCGCATGCGCCTTCTTTGGCGCTTCCTATCATTGTCCGCCGTGTGTAGCGATTCGCACGCAGCGTGGAAGCCGGCCGACTCGAGCGTCAGCGCGTGTGATCTTCGGCTTTTGGCCAGCGCGGGGATGCCGTGAGCATCAGCCGAGGCTAGCAAAGGAGGATCAATACAACTGCCTGCAGCCTCGTTTTCCAACCCAGGTGCATGTGAGTGTACGCCATGCTCCTAATTACCTAGCGTGTTGATCCTGCATGCATGCGGACAACTAGCACTAAGTTAATTAGCTTGGCAAATTTCTTTTGATCTTCTTTGCTTGGCGTTGACAAAGAAGGAAGGAGAAAGAGAAGATTAGAAGAAAAGAAGCTGAGATCCGGATTCTTGTGGGTATCGATCTGTAATTTTATTTCCTCTCTGTTTTGCTAATTTAGTTAGAGATTAGAATTGAGATTAATTAGATGTTTTAGAATTTCCTTGTCGAAGGGCGATTATTAGATCATTTAGCTTTGCTGTTCTGTTGAACGAATTATTCGGTACCTTAATGGCAAATTTTGAAAATGTCATCTACTAGTTAATTGTAGATAATTTCGATATCTTTCTATAGCATATTTAATCATGTCGAGCGGACAAGTAGAATTCGAGTTATGATTTTTGGAAGACTGCTGTCTTTGTGGTTGTCGTCTTTCGGCGCTGTTTTGGTAGACTGCAGATTAAAAATAGTAAATAAACTAATTAGAGTTTTTGATCTACATGAAAGATGTAGATAATTGTCTGAGGGTTCTGTAGGATCCAAGAACTCGAACTTTGGTTGGGTAAAACAAAAGTTATGAATTTAGAAAGACCCGCTGTTCTGAAGTTGACAGATCGGTTTTCTGTGCTAAAAACGGAGGGTTAGATGATTTAATTAGAAGACTTTGTAATCTAAGAAAATGAGGGGAATTTTGTGTAGAATCCAGATTGGGGTGGTTTGTTGTGATTGGACTTTTGAGTCAAAAGTTACGTTCGTTTTAGTACCTAGACAGCAATGGGTAACTATTCGGTACCGGAGAAGCGTGGTATATTTGGGGACGGGTAGGAGCGATGTCTATTGATTGCTATTCTTGATGCGGTAGCTTGTATTGAAATTTATGTATTTAATGTAGGAGAGGCGTCGTGCTTGTTGCCATCTTCTAGCCAAACCGTGCGTCGCAACTAGTAAAGGCAAGTGCATGGTAGACAACGATCAATGATTGATCACTATTTTCTTTATCTTCTATTACCATTATTGTTGTGCTTTTATTTTATCTAATTGCAAACAATGGAATGGTACAGTTATATCCTTGTTGAAAATCATGAGAAAAATTGGATATGATGAATATGATGGAATCTTGCATTTTTGCATTCATAAGCATCTTTGCATATGAGAAGGTGATCATGATTGATCACAACTCCACGGGAGTGGAGGAGGTCCCCGGTCCTTGAGGAGAAGCGGGCTTGAAAGTGAATGTTGTCGCGAGCATTCACTCATGCTATACCGGTATATGCGAAAGAAGTGCATGTGGACATGTAGATTAGAGTTGCATTGATATATGAGATTAATGGGTGTGAAACAAGGAGAAGATAACAGCATGAGAATATTAATAGAAGTACCTGTGATGATAATGAAGTTATTGAATCTTTGTTGATTTATTATTGTTCGTTGTATATTGATGTGTTTCTTTGAGTCGTGGACTCACCCTTGCTCTTTTGTTGTCTTTAGGTGATCTTCGAGGACGCCGTGACTGAGAGCGAGTAGAGCACATGGATTAGATCCATACTTCAATCACATGATCATTTGCCATAAGAATCTTTTCATTCAATGTTGGATTACTCTTGGACATGTTAGAGGTTGAATAAAGTTTAGGACAACGTTTTGGACTAGACTATTTGTTTCAATGATTTGGATTCATCGGTTGATGCTATTTTGGATTATTTACCTGGTTATATTTCCCCTTGCTTATTTATTATCTCTTGATCCATAATTATGCATGTTCTTTTGTGGTCCATGGGTATGTTTATCGTTGTTTTCCTTGCTGTAATTTTATAGTGTGTCGATAATTATTAGTTTGGAAGAGTAGTTTAGTGGCATTCCAGGCTCAGTGTTGGGCTGGGGTGTTACAGTGTAGTTTACAAATATGATTTTTCCAGAATTTATTGAACTTGTTTTGCCCAGAAATTAATTCAAAAACTTTGCAAGGCTATTTTGGCCAATTTTGAATCTGGAACTAATAGGTTGGTTTAAAATTCTAAGCCCCAATTTTCTGGTGTTTAGTATGACCATATAAAACTACCAGAATGTTTTTTTGGAATTTTTGAACTTAATTTCACTGGTGTTTGAGCCTATGTATTGTTTTCATTGTCTTAATTGTTGTACCAACTAGAACCTAAGGATAACGTGTAGGGTTAATTTCGTTGGCATCTCTAGTATCCCAGAAACATCTCAGAATTTTTCTGGAATATTTTTGGCTGGTTTAATATTTTTTCCTGAGCCTTAGATGCTTACTAGTAGTCTTTAATCCAAGATATCTTTCGAGCTTGATGCTAGACTTGGTTGTGGGTGAATTATTATTCATGTATGTATGAATTTTAAGATGAATTCACTAGCACATATAGGACTTATTGAGTGTTATTGAAATTGCCAAATTAATTGTTTGACTGCTATGTTAAGAACTGTGTCATGGTAGTGTGGATTCTTGTGTTTGTTAAATCTTTTGATCACTAACCAAATTTAAATTTTTCACAAAAGTTTATTGCAAATATGAATCCTTTCATGCATTCGTCCTATGCATTCCTCTCTAAGCCGGGCAAATAGAACTAGGGAAGCAAGGGTTAAGTGAGACGACCATAAGACTTGCTTTAACCTCTTTTCTCTGCTCTTTAGGTCTGAAATTTTTGGATCTGAACCCTCTCTTTAGGCGACCACTTTCCTCGTAGGTAGTTGGTAGTTTTTCGTCCTACCGAAAGACGATGTGGAGCTCGATGTGTTGAAAGTGCCGTCGAATCGAGAAAGGAAAGGTTAAACAAAGCGATGGAAAGGAAAATATGTTGGAAACATCAAGTTACTTCGTCAGCATCTTTCGGTACTATCGCTGAAAGGAATCAAGACGGCAGATGGTGTATGTCATTTACAGTTTGAAGAACCACACAGAAAACACTTCAATTTACACGTGCGAAAAGATCCAAATAAATACAGCAATTCCAAATAAAATCCAAAAATTACCATACTATAACCAAAAGAAAGGCACTGAATTTATGTGAATTTAGAAATTTGAATCACTTGAATAAGAGCTCGAACGAAGGAGAACGGGCTCTCGGAAGGAGGTTCGACCACAGCCTGTAGCGGAAGGAGGTTCGACAACAAGTGTTCGAAAGGAGGTTTCGACCATAGCCCAGTCGGAATGAGGTTTCATCTACAGGTGGTCGAAAGGAGGTTTCGACTACCTGGTCAGGAAGGAGGTTCGACTACAGGTGGTTGGAAGAAGATCTCGACTACATGGTCGGAACGAGGTTCGACTACAAGCGGTCAGAAGGAGGTTTCGACTATAGCTGGTTGGAAGGAGGTTCTGACTACCTGGTCGGAAGGAGGTTCGACTACAGGTGGTCGGAAGGAGGTTTTGACTACCTTATCGGAAGGAGATTTCGAATATAGGTGGTCGGAATGAGGTTTTGACTACCTAGTCGAAAAGAGGTTCGACTACAGGTGGTCGGAAGAAGGTTTCGACCATACGGTCGCAAGGATGTTTCGACCACAGCCTAAAGCGGTAGCACGGCGAAGTCTAGCGGCGGGGCTCTTCGAGCCCGATGGCTCCCCGGCGCTATGCGCCACGGTGAGCAGCAGTGAATGTAGCAACGGGGAGGGGGGAGCGAGGCAAACCCAAGGCGCACGGTTTCAGCGTTGAGGTTCGACGGAGTGACCGACGGCGAGAGGAAGAGCGGTGGCAAGATCTGACATGCGGCGGCGCTAGAGCTCCAGCGACGCTTTGGCGATGAGGAGCGCACGGGTTCGAACGCGGGCTTGCGAAGCCAACGAAGGCGACCACGACTGCGGAGGGGCTTCAACGGTGGCGCTACAGGCAGAGGCGTGAGCTCCGACCAGCGGTGGTGAAACTCGAAGCACAGTGAAAAGAGGGCGAGAGAGAGGGAGAGTTGAGGGGAAAGCAAGAGGGGAACAAGGGGGTCCTGATGCTCTATTTATAAACGAAGGAGGAGGACCGAGGGAAAAGATGGAGTGGCAGGATTCGTGGCGGCGCGGGATGGGCTGCTCTGGACGTCTGTTAGCTCCGGCATGATGGGGGCAGGTGGGGGAGAAGATGGGGCTGAGCAGAGGGCAAGCAAGGTGAGCATGAGCAGGTGAGGGAGAAGACCGGGCAGCGCATGCACTGATGGGGGGAAGACCGAGGTAGTGTTGGGATACGGGTAGGCTACGCTTGCTGATAATTGAAAAATCTACCACGTAAACCAGGTTTTCATGCAAGCAAGAGATCACAGATCATTACCACCAGACGCGCAGTGCAGCGGAAGAAGAGTTGGAGCAGCTTGGTCCAACGAAGAGCGCATCAATATAGAGGTCGTGGTCAATCGCCTAGCATATTCGATTGTCCCCGTAGTCGATCGTCCTTGTATAGAAACTGATCGCTTTCCTTGCGAAGTCGCATATCGTCCTCGAGAGCAATAGCAACCGTAGTAGTACCTCTACGGTATCCACACGTCTAGGGCAGTAACACCATACGCCGGTGTGCTAGCACCAAGTTGCACGGGAAGGCTTTCTTAAGAAGATGGTGGCTAGAGTCTAGAGCAACTCACGTCAACTCTTGTGGTGTGTCTCCTCTGTTACCTCTTTAATAGCCTCAACCATCTCCTTATATAGTACCATGGCGGACCTATCCGAACACGTTTGACAAATTGTTTCCGTACCAGTTTGTTCCAACCCGTTAAGTGTGTGACTCTATGGGTTCATGCGCAGTTCGGTTGTGACTCGGAAACCTTTTTCGACCACGATTCATTAGTGGTACCTAGCAGGACATAACGATTCCCAAATACACACAAATTATATCAGACGAACCATAATGCAATACGATCTACGACCACGTCTTGATCACCAACGACCAGCTCATGTCTCTATACAAACAACTCGTATCTCTATACAACCAGATAATATTTGGTGTCGACCAGTTCGTGACTCCTTACGATAAGATTTTGACTACTTTGTGATCATATTCAACCAACCAACGACTAGCTCGTAACTCCATATGACTAGTCCGTATCTTATCGAACTGAAATACCAGCTTATGTATTCTCCATTTGCCTCACGATATTTGGTTGAACTCCAGGTGAGAGGTTGTGTCATCCATGGACTGTTCACTACTTTCTCAACTGAGTGTCGGATAGCTACATGTGGTCGAAATCTTTGACCACCGATGGTATAGGCATGCACTTTCTTTATCAGAGCTACATCGAGGGCCCGAGATATCTCTTCTATTATGTTAGGAGGGGCAAATCCCATATCTGACCAGTCATATTTCTTCGCATGTTTCATAGCATACTCGAAAGCTACCATTACAACTACCCAGTTACGAGTAGCGTTTGGCAACCCCAAAGTGTAGTCTTACACATGTAGGAAACTATGATGATCTCAGGTCTAAGGATTATACATCATCATTGCTTGATACCAACTAATGACATATGACATCATAACAATCTCAATAGTATCTCAAGGTGGGTCAATCCAACACCATGTTCTCTAACATATGTTCACATTATTTGATTCGATATCCCTATATCTATGATCGGTGAAACATGATCATCAATAAATACATGTGTTGGTCGATAGAGTCACTAGTGTTCGGACTAGTGATATTTGACCAGGGATACATTTAGAACTACATCATCATAAGTTAAAAAAGCTTCACTAACAAGTCACATACTCGTTAATCTTTATAATTGATGATTCATTCAAGGAACCGAATAACACTTATTCAATAACACATAAACAAAGATGTGATACAATCATCTCTATGATTGCTTGTATGGCATATCACCAACAGTCTACCACTTGCACTAGAGTCAATCAAATAGGTATCGAATACCCATAGCTCTTGTGTGCACTTGGTCATGTTCTACCAACCTACGACCAGCTCGTATCTCCATACGATTAGTCTGGATCTGGTCGTATCACTATATGACTAGTCATGTATCTGGTCATATCACTATACGACCAGTCCATACCTGGTCGAACTTGCACAAGAGTAAATCATATAGATATCTTATATGAACCGTCTGTGATGACTTAGATTATCATAGACAGTTCTTTTTAAGAACCGTCTGTGATATTTCACGCATAGACAGTTGTATTTAGAAACCGTCGTAATAGGTCCATAACAAATGCGTGATGGCGTCTTCTATAGCCTGTTTTGTAGTAGTGTATTCCTCCGCATGTTTCATAGCATACTCAAAACCTACATTTACAACTACCCAGTTGTCATACCCCCAGGCATATAATACCCGAAGACCTTATGTGTGTACCGTACTAGTCCTATGATCAGTAGCTAGCACACACATTCACAACATTGGCATTCACACATACAAAGTAAAGCAGTGGTACTTAGCGATATAGCTATTACAACAACTGTCAAGACAGACCAAATATTAAGCAGAGTTGGAAAATTAAAGCGAGTAAAAGCAATGGAAGTAACAGATCTTAGCAATGTGCCCATCCATAACCCAAAGGCAACTGACAAGTAATAAGGACCTAGATAATCCTATCACCGAACACTCCGGTTCCGGGTGAGAAGAAAGCATCGTATGGTATCGGCTCTTCCTGATACTCTGAACAACAAATTTAGCAAGGTTGAGTACATTGTTATGAGAACCCGGGGTATTTAGCTTGTAATGCTTAGCCATCCACTTGACTCTAGAATCACAAATCAAATATCTCGTGTCTCGATGTATTATGTACCTTCCAGGAGCGGTACACATACCCCTTCACAAACATCAATATCAATCCGTACCCATGTGCTTACAATATCAAAACTTCATAATTTACAATATATTGAACTTACAAGGTTCAGTTTCGCAAAAAGGGTCGAACGGCCAAATAACAAGATAAATATTAGGTACACAGCGGAAATCAATAAATAAATTGAAATAAAATCATAAATTAACCATTAATGAAGTCCCAATGGCTTGCCATAACCCATAGGGCAACCGACTGGGTTGAAACCATAGCAAATCAACGTTACTGCGCATATTTCCTTACTCGATTTGATCTCAATACCTGTTGTCCAGATTAGTAAATAAAAGCAAACAGTGAGTACACGAACGTACTCCACAAGACTTACGAATAACAAACCTATAAGCTACATGCAGGCTTAATTCAAAGGGGATGGTCGTAGAGTTTATTTTCAGCGTAAAGCCACAATTTATTTGCAATACTGTAGTAGATTGAAAGCAATTTGCTAAACCAATTTTAACAGTTCAAATATCAGTGACAACAACAATAAGAATAAATATCATCCTGGAAGTGACTAACGTTAGTAACCACAACAATAGAACGAATTACCCATTCGTACCAACCAGTCTCAAGTTTTAACAAAAATGATAGTCTACCTCTCGAAAGACCTTTCCAAGCTTGTCAATAACCTAGGACAAGGCTATTCGAATAGTTTAAAACCCTGCAGGGGTGTACCAATGTACCCACACGTCAGACCGCCTCTTTTGCCACCGGATAAAAGCACACTTCCTTAGGTATGCCGGCAAGGCTGAGTCCATACAACACATTTTCCAATATTATGTATTAACTACGAGTCGCCCGTATGGATAGAGACCCATACGTTGTGTCGGGGTCATCGTAAAGCCTCGGTCAACTACCCCTCACGGGTAAAGCCTTGGACAACTGCAATGCCCCTCGAGGTGGAGAACCTACCTGGAACCCCACCACCGCATACCCAACATACAGATCCTTTTTCACACAACACACGCAACACTCCTCCTGCGACCCGAAGCTAATATACTCCAAAGTACTAAGTCAAGAGAGGTCCCATATCCCCCTCATGTGGTTAGCACGCAATATTACTTGGTCTAGTGGAACAAGATGTTCGGTCCTTGTTGACTCGGGCACCATACCACAAACCAATAACCACACCATTCAACCAATGTGCCCAAGTCTAAATATTTTTGTTTCTATTTTTAATTTTTCCAAATATGATACATACATGAGGATCATGCCTCAGTTATATAAGGTGGTGTTGTAACAACCATAGCTAATGCGATGATTCCCAGTATACTGTGCTAAACGTACCTAAGCGACACAACTCGTATACTTAATATAATGTGACTAGAGCCCATCCAGCGAGCTCTAAGTCACAGCCGATATAGACCTAGGCTCAGTGGTAAATGATGGATATTTACCTACAGTTCAAGTAACTACTAGGTAAACTCTCTGTAATACCCCGACCTGCTTGTAGTGTGGCCCATGAGGAGTTGTGTGGTGGGATTAGTCCCACATTGCTTGTCTCAAGTGAGTTGTAGTAGTATATAATGTCATTGGATCCAAGCGTAGCACCTCGGGTTAACCCTTTTACACGGCGAGGGCGAAAGTGTAAGTGAGGTGCTATGTGTGTTGAGTCCGCCCACGGTGAAATTTGGGCATTGAGCCGATTTTGGGTCAGGGTGTTACAGTTGGTATCAGAGCGGGTTTTAGGTCCGTGGCTAATACAAAATATTAAATTGACACGCTGTGCACAGTAGGAGGGTTGGGTAATTCATTACTTCTGCATTTCCATTGATGTTTTTCACTTATTACTCTGATGATGAATTGCTTCGCACTTCTATTCCTATTAAGTTAAATGTTTGGCTTTGTTTGTTGTGATGTTCTTAGATGGCAAGAGGTAGAGGCCTTGGCAGTGGTCGTCCACCGACCCGTGGTCGTGGACGCGGTCCAACTGTTCCATCGCCTTCGTCTAATGGGTTGGCTGGTGCTGCTACTGAGGAGATTGCCTCAGATGCGCCTCTGGTCGCTGAGCCTCCGGCCGCGACAGCATACCTCATTCAGAATCTCCTAAGGGCGAACCAGCAACTCCGCCAGCAATTGCAAGCGGCGTTCCCTACTGCCGCCGTACCTGCGGTTGAAGCCGTTGCTGCAACGGTTCCACCTGAGACTAGGATGAGTCTCCGTGAGTGGATGTCGCTTCGTCTGGACACCTTCGACGGAGTGGGTACTCCAGTTCTGGCTGCCGATTGGCTGAGGTACATGGAGAGACAGTTTGGGGCTCTAGAGATGACTTCTGCGTAGAAGGCGTGGTTTGTAGCCTTTCAGTTGAAAGGCCAGGCTGACATTTGGTGGGAAGGATTAACATGCGCTAGGACCCGTTCAGGGCTATCCATAGGAGTTATTTGTGGAGCACTTTAGAGCAAAGTTCTATCCAGATTCCTTCATTGAGAAGATGGAGCAATCGCTGCTAACGTTTGTGCAAGGGAAGATGGCGAGATCCGAGTATGAGGTTGGGTTCAATAACACAGTGCGCTTTGTACGTGATAGCGAATGATGATCGAGACAAGGCTAAGAGGTTCCGAGCGGGCCTCAACCAGAGTATCGCCAAATTCGGTGGCGGCAGGATCGCTGGACTTCACTTCGGTGGTCGGCGAGCCGGAGGATGGGCGGAGAAAGATCCTCTTCGCGGTAGGGTCTTGGTGGCCCTATTGTCACCGGTGGTTACGCAAGGGTCGAAGCGGAGTTTTAGCAGGGGAGGTGGGTCTTCCCAACGACCGGCTCCCAAGAGGTTTCAGGGAGGCTAGTATTCTCGGCTGTCTGGCGATGGCGATCTTCCTCTCCGGCGCCACATTCATCGTCTTCCACCCCATCGATGTGCCCTGTTCCAGGTCAGGGTATGAAGTGTTTCTGGTGCGGTGATGGACATCGAGCTTCAGAATGTTCCTTCAAGGGGACATGCCGTCAGTGTGGTCGGGAGGGCCACAAGTCTTCAATGTGCAAATAGAACCCAGCGAGCATCATCAGATGGGAGTCAGTCCCAGCAGCATCTTCTGTTTGTGTTCCTTGAGGTTCAGTTCAGGCCCTAACGGCGGTTCTGCATATAGTTTCTGCAGGTGGGTTCCTCCTGCAACCTTCACTCCGACACCTCCTGCGGGGTTCTACTGGAACCCCATACCGTCTGCACCGCCTCCGTTTATTCCTCCCACAGCAGTTCCTGGTTATCCTTCACCGAGTGTTGGTGCATCTTTTGCTCCTGCAGCACCGGGAGTCTACGCCATGCCCACCCCTGACACTATGGGCCGTCCTGACGTGGTGACAGGTACTCTTCTAGTTGATTCGCATGATGCTTTTCGCTCTATTTGATTCAGGGCTACTTATTCTTTTGTGTCCACAGGTTTGCTAGTAGAGCGGTGTTGAGTCTGCAAAATATTTCTGAATCTGTGGTAGTCAGCTCTCTGGGGGGGGGGTCTTATTTCCAGCTCTATTGCTTGTCCTGGGTGTTCCATCATTATCGATGATGAGGTTTTCACCGCCAGCTTGATGGTAATTCAGTTGTCGCCATTTGATGTTATTAGGTATGGTGCAGTTATTACGATCTTGTGTACAAGATCATTGTTTCGGAAGGCTGTGACTTTCGAGGCCCGTCCGGTGAAGAATTGGTATTTCAAGGCAGCGCACTGTCTGATTCGTTGTTCGTGTTGGCTAGTCTATTTCCTAGTCGTAGAGCGTCAACCATTGGGTTGCTTTGGTCTCTCAACGAGAAGACCTACTCTTCACCGCGTATCGAGGAGATTCCAGTTGTGAATGAATTTTTCGATGGTAAGGTGATTGCCTATGCATCGAGACAGTTGAAGAAACATGAGCAGAATTATCCTACACATGATCTAGAGCTTGCTGCAGTGATTCGCGCTTTGAAGTTCTGACGCCATTATTTGTACGGTGAATCTTGTGATGTATTCACTGATCACAAGAGTCTGAAATAAATCTTTACCCAGAAGGACTTGAACTTAAGACAGAGGAGATGGCTAAAGTTGATCAAGGACTATGATCTCACTATTCAGTACCATCCCGGCAAGGCTAATGTAGTAGCAGATGCTTTGAGTCGCAAGGCGACACCTCCTACCCTCAGTTGTCTTATTGATGATTTTGAGCGTATGGATATTTCCTTTTGCTTTGTAACATGAACGCTGGTCTTCGTGGCGGCGTTGTTCGTTGGTTAGGTCAAAGTCATGAGTTTCAGGGCATATGTATTGCATGATGCATGTTTTGACTAACATGGGTCAAGTTGTGAAGAACTTGTTCCCAAAATCGGTTTACTTGTCTATGGTTGTGCAGGTTGCTTGGTGGTCAACGACGGTCAACGGCGAGGATGATCGGGACTAGGCTTGGAGAGCTGAGGTCGAGCGATCGGCGATGCGGGTGAGTCAATGACTCAAGCGTGACGCAAGATAGACAAGGGTGACCTATTAGCAAATCCGAGGCGCAAGATGGCGCTAGGTGAAGCTGTTTAGGTCAAAAGGTTAAAGACGGTGCTTTGCGAAGCGTGCGTGTGTGACCCGTTTGTTAGTGGGCCTTAACGGGAGCCCAATAGGATCAAACTTCTAGAAGGTCTAAGCCTCCACTATAAATAGGAGAGGGTGGTGGCTGCACCAACCCCCGACCCTCTTTATATTAGAAAACCCTAATTTTGTTTAGGGAGAGCTAGGCGTGGAGTCTAGGGTTCTTGAAGGTTTGATTGGCTTTTCGTGCTCTTGGATTGACCACTGATCCTTGATGGAGTGGGTGTAATCCAGCATCAATCATATTTTAATCTATGCAAAGTTTGCTTGAGATAAGTCTCTTTTCATTCTTGCATTCAATTTCGTGATTTTAGGGCTTTCATTGATCCACGAGTTTTTGCTTGATATCATCGCATGGATTAGCGTCCTGTGTTGTGTGGGAACTCATCTAGGATCTTCGTGATCATCAATCACCCACGAGCAAGCGATTGGATCTAGTTTTCACTTTTGCTCGATTTTAGACCCTTCTACAATCAGATCGTAAATGATCTTTGTTTGTCTAAGAATTATCATAATTGTTGATTGGAACAGGTCCTTAATATCATAGAGAAGGTGTATACCAAGTTTCGTAAAGTTTGGAGTTGAGAATCAAAAGTTAGATCTATTTGCAACTTCGTCATCGGGGTTGTTCTTGCTGTTCTGGAGCCTGGCGGTCAGACCGTCCGAGGGCACCGGTTCGACTGATTTGGTCAGCGGTCAGACCGCCAGTACTGATTTGTGTTTTAGCTTGTGTTGATTTTTGTCGTATTATTTAGGGGGTAAATTGGATTCAATACTAGTCTTCTGTTGTACTGGTATATTGATCTTTATAGCTTCCTCATAGCTATTGGAGCGAAATTGTGTTGAATTCATAATTTATAAAAAAGTGAGCATACTCCTATTCACCCCTCCTCTAGTCGCCTTTTCGGTCCAACAAGTGGTATCAAAACCCGGTTAGTTCAATCTTGATTTTAATCGGTCACTGAAATTGGCGATGGATAGATACTCCACAAAGCCGTATATCTTCGATGGGCACGACTATGCCTATTGGAAGAATCGTATGCGAGTATTTCTTGAGAGCGAGGGACAAGCTATATGAGACGTTGTTCGATCCCCGCTCATTATTCCCGAGGTTGCAACGCCTGCTTCTGCAGTTCTTTTGGCTAACAACAACAAGGCTAAGAACCTTTTATATGGTGCGCTTGGTAGACAAGAATATGATCGGATTTGCAATCTTGCAACTGTGCACGAGATTTGGAACACCCTCGAAACCTATCATGAGGGTTCGTCCCAAATCAAGAAAGTGCGTAAGCAGTCTATAAGCGAATACAACAAATTTGAGATGCGTCACGAGAGAGCATCGATGACATTTTCAGTCGCTTTAATAAAGTGATTAATTCGATGAAAGCCGTTGATATTGAATACTCTCAATCTGAAAATGTCACCCATCTCTTGGCTGCAATCAACACCAAGGAGTGGGAGATGAAAGCTACTGCTATAGAGGAGAATGTTGATCTTTTGAGTCTTACATTGGAGTTGCTTTATAGCAAACTCAAGACCCATGAAATTAAAAGAGTTGATCATCCTAAGAAAGACAACATGGCATTGGTAGCAGATCCTCTCAAAAGAGCTTCTGATGGTTCTCTTGAATCTTTTTCTGGTCCTTCATTTGCTTTTTTATCTGCTATTCACGAAGAGGAGCTTGAGAGTATCCCTGAGTTTGAGTTAGCCCTCCTTGCTAAAAAATTCACACGGGCCTACAATAATGTGAGAAACAAAAAGAGAGGTGGTCCGGAGACATGCTACGAGTGTGGTGAGCTCAATCGTATCCGGGCAAATTGCCCCAAGCTAAAAGGTAAGAGCAATCATAAGGAGGGAAAGCCAGCTTGGAAGAAGCCTCCATTCAACAAATCAAGGTATGAGGCTAGTAAGCTTGTCAAGGCCGCTCAGGGTTCTTGCCGCTTTGAGGATCAATCCTTGAGCGATGTGGACTCCGGGAGCGAGGAGGGCAAGGAGGAGGAGATCTCTCAAGACAAAAAGAAGGGGAAGGCCAAGGATTTCACTTGCATGTGCTTCATAGCCGACACTGACGATATTGACGACAATGAGGTACCTCTCTCTTATGATGCCCTTTCTGCTAAATATGATTCTATATATGAGCAACTTCTTAGTCAAGATGAAGCGCTAGAATTTGTCATGACTAAAAATAACAAACTAGAGTCAAAAATTGGTAAACTGAAATTAGAACTTGCAAATGTTAAGACTCTTGACCTAATGAATGTTTATCTTGTCATGTTATGCACTCGGAATTGGCTAAACTGCAATCTGCTCACAATATTGCTTTGCAACAACTTGAAAATACTAGAACCGAGCCAATTGAAATTAAATCTGCTCCTTGTGAAAAATACTTAGATTCTAGCAAATTAGTTGCTTCTGGTGCTGTTGATTCTAGCATTCACACTTTTTGTTTAGAACGCGAACATGAAGTTAAAGATATCTTAGAAGCAGCTAGAGCTAAATATGCCAAGCTTAAGGACAGTATTAAGTCTTCTACACGTGCTTCATGTCCTGCTCTTAAACTTGAAACTGCTTTATATAAGAAAAAATATGCTAGAACTATTAAAGGTAAAACGTGTGAGTCATCTGCTACTTTTGAAAAAGAAAATGCTTATCTTAAGGATACCTTAGAAAAATTCTCTAAAGGTAAGAAACAATTAAACATGATTCTGGACAAGTCTAAAACTCCTTATAAGAAGCAAGGATTAGGATATAATGATGTTCAAGATAATTCCAAGCCAAAAGTTGTTCAAGTATTAGAAAAAGGGTTAGTTGAATTCAAAACCCAACCTGCAAAACTATTTTTAAATCTGCAGGTTCTGCGCAACCATCTACTAAGCCAAAGGGTGCTTCTTCTAGTGGTATTAAGTATCATTGCACCTATTGCAAAAATAATGAGCATTTGATCGAGTTTTGTTGGCGTAGGTTGAAAAATGATAACAAAAATTTTGTTAGAATTTCATACAATCAGCCTAGAGGTTTAATGAGACATGACAACATAGAAAAGAAGAAACCTGGCTTAGGATTTGTTTCACATGCTTATCATCATGCTCCTAAACGGGATAATTCTCATGTTAATGTTTTCATTGCTCATAACAAAATATCAAATAAAATCAAGGATAGCACTTCTGCTTTGCATACTACTCACAGACGTGTGTCTCAGTACTGGGTTCCTAAGTCTATTTTAACTAACTTGATGTCGAGACACATCGTTCTTCTGTGCCTTGATTTTCAGGATTTCCACGGAAAAAGGAAGGACACGTGGTTTGTCGACTCCGGCTGTTCACGTCACATTACCGGAGACTCAATATGGTTGACTTCCTTCACGCGGTCGACGGGTGATAATTTCATCACTTTTTGGTATGATAGACTTAAGACCTTTTTGCTTAAGAATGATTTTGAGATGGGTAAGGTAGACAAGACTTTATGAATTCTTAGGCGTGGTAATGACTTCCTGCTTGCTCAAATTTACGTTGATGATATTATTTTTGGTGGTTCTTCTAATGCTCTTGTTTCGGCTTTTACGAGACTATGTCTAGGGAATTTGAGATGAGTATGATGGGAGAGCTCAATTACTTTTTGGGGCTTCAAATAAAGCAATGTAAGGAAGGAACTTTTATCCATCAGACGAAGTATACTAATGATCTACTCAAACATTTCGACATGGGTGATTGCAAGCCAATCTCTACTCCCATGGCAACCGATCGCTTTGTATCGGATGAGGAAGGAGAAGCCGTGGATCAATGCGAGTATCGCGACATGATCGGCTCCTCTAGATGTCGGCGGCCTCGAATCGGACATTCACTTCACGGTATGCCTTTGTGCAAGGTTTCAGGCGTCTCTAAGGACTTCCCATCACCAAGCCGTTAAGCGCATATTCAGGTATTTACACTCTACCCTTTTATATGGCATTTGGTATTCCTGCTCTTGAGCTTTGTCCATTAGGGGTTTTTCATATTCTGATTTTGCGGGTTGTCGGTTAGATAGGAAGAGTACCTCAAGCACCTGTCACTTCCTAGGCACTTCACTTGTATCTTGGTCTTCTAGGAAGCAGTCCTCTGTTGCACAATCCTTCTTTGAAGTGAATATATAGCTTCTTTGCTAGTTCTTTGTAGTCGATTTTGTGGATGGTAACCACTCTTAAGGATTATGGGTTAAATTTTGCTAGTCTTCCTCTTTTCTGTGATAACACTTCTGCTATTAACATTGCTAAGAACCCTGTGCAGCACTCTAGGACTAAGCACATAGACATTCGCTATCACTTCCTTAGAGATCATGTCGAAAATGGTGATATTGTGCTATACTTTGTGGAGTCCGAGGCTCAACTGGCTGATATCCTCACCAAGCCGTTAGACCCAACTAGATTTGCCACCTTGAGAAGTGAGTTAGGGGTAATTTATCCCTTTGGGTTGGTTTGAGGGGGAGTTCGATCTTTTCTGATCTTACCTTGTTCTTTTGATCTTTTCTTGTTCTTTTCTGAACTTTTTGATCTTTTCGAACTTTTTAGGTTTTTAGGCTTTTATTGTATCTCATTGTATCATATTGCATTCATATGAAAAATTCAACAAAAGATATGAAAAATCCAAATCATACTCAAAAAGATGCATTGTAATATAAATTTTTCTACTTATCTTTTAAGATTGATGAAGCTTTGCCTATTACCCTTTGGAGCTTTAGTATTTCAATTCTTTCTCAATGCCATGTCTAGTTCTTTGACTTGCTAGAATTATCATGCTTCTACATATGTAGCTAAGTCTTTGCTATATGAGCTAGAACTCTAAAAACAACTCGAACTAAAAATTGCAATTTGTGGATGTTTTAGCGAGTTGCGCAATTAGTGCTCCTTTTGTGACATTGGCCCTGTCAGAATTGCTTTGTTAGCTCTTTAATCTAAAATTGACCATTACTTGAGCTTCTAGTGTTCTTGAGATTCTAAAAACTGCTCTTGTGAAACATGAAAAATCAAAAGATTGCCTTATGCTTAAATTGTGCCAAACTACTCTTACGAGACTGCTTGTCAATGACATGAACTTGGAGATAGTTTGATGAACAGAACGATCTCATGGGGTGCTTGTCGAAATGACATGAACCTCAAGATTTGTCGCCTAGTAGAAGCTTGGAAAGAGTTTGTGGATGGCTCCTAGTCCGGGATCTTCTTTACTAAGATATACCTTTAATCAACTTCCGTGAAGCTTAGGATGATTTTGTGGATGGCTCCTAGTCCAGAATCTTGTCACTAAGTTAGATCATTAGTCAACTTCAATATTCAGTGCAAATGAAAATTTATTGAAAAATGGGCATTTGAGAAAAATTTCAGCAAAATGATTCAACACGGGACCTGTTTGTCTCTTAATGTGGTCTTTGTTAGCTTTTTGATCTTACTTTGACATTTTGACATGGCCAGTTTCACTTTTGGATCCCTGTTGATGAACTTGCTGAATTTGAAGCTTTACTTAAATTGATCAAATATATTGCTTTACTTTTGAGCCTTTGTGCTTAGCTTTGATATATATGTCTTACCATGATCTTGCTAGCGCTGTCAGGTTTGATATGCTGTTTGTGCAATATTAGAGATGCTAGCTTGCTCTTTTGGGTAATCTCCAAAGCTTCTTGTAATCAAAAATGAAAAATACAAAAATGAAGTGTAACATCCCAAAATTGGTTTGTGTTTCAAATGTAATAAAAATGAGGAGAAATTAAAACTTTTTCTCTGATCTTGATTTTTGTAATCAGTTCCATAATTTTTGTAAAGAAATTATGTGAAATCAAAAATCAACTAGCCATTTGGACACCAACACAAATCTCCTTCATGAAAATCTTGTGCCCAACCTTTGAAGATAATTTTCATTGAACCTAGGAGTGATGTTTAACACCTCAGAATTATTTCATAATTTTCAGAAATTCTTTGATAATTTTTGAGACAAGTCAAACATTAGTCAAACTCCTAATTAAGCCTTCTGAAATTTTTAGAGACAAATGCAGTGGATAAAAGTCTCTGAAAATTTTATATAGGGTTCCTTCTTCTGTCAGCAAGCTCCAGTTAAAATTTCATAATTTTTGGAGTTTGTTTGCTATCCCAAATAATTCCCCAAAAATCAGTGATTCAAATTCAAACCCTAGCGGTTGTCACTTTGTTCCTCGGGTTCGAACTGACTCGGGCTCGAGCCAATGGACTCGGTCCAATCAACTAATCGCACCGACTTCGGCCTCATCGGGCGCGTTCAATTTCGACCGTTAGATCTCGATCGTGCGGTCTGCGCTCGAGGTGACGTTCGGACCGCCGATCCTCCCCTCTGCTCCGAACCGTTCATCTGAAGATCAGCGGCTCCGAAAAGAGGAAACGTTCGGACCGCCGAACGTCTCGCGCGGCGTGGACCATTGGATTCTAAAACAACGGCCCGAGATCAATCGCGCGATCGAATCGTTATCAGCGACCCGTTCTTTTTCAGCCGTCCAATTAAAATCCAACGGCTGATCTCTTTCGTCTTCCTCCGTTCGCTCGCGCTCGGCCATGGTCAACAGTAGTGGGTGAAAACGGCAGAGCGTGTCAGCGTCGGGTCACCTCTGCTTTCGGCCAACGATTCTCAGCATTTATTGCTCCCGTCCCACCGCCTCCGAAGTCGTCGTCCTCCTCGAGTTCACGTGCTCCCATCGCCCTCAGTCGGCCTCAACACAGAGCCCCACCATTTTTCTTCCCGTTGCTTCTTCCTTGCTCCTTCGGCTATAAAACTCCCCCAGGGGCTTCCTTAGCTTCCTTTGAACACCTGTGAGCTCCAGAACCAATATTAGTGCATTGCTCGAGCCCCATTTCAAAATTTGTTCTCGGCCGCCATTGTTGAAGCTCCAACCTCTTCGGTGAAAGTGGTGTTCCGGGCTTTATTCTTCAAAACCTTTGCTTCCTCAGTTACTTAGCATCTCATAGAAGATTAACCCTCTGTCAATTTTGCTTTTGGCAGAAAGGAGCAGTTCAATTGCGGATTGCCCCCTTTTCGGCCGAAACCACTTTTCTGCTTCGCCCGATCCGATTCGACTCTCCTCTGTGCTTTCTCCGTGCTCAGGTAACCTCTCATTAGCCCCTAGTTGTTTGGCACTCGCTCCCTTGAACCGCAGCTGAGCGTTTTTGCTATTTTCGTTTTTGACCGTTTTCGGTCATCTCATCATCTCTCGCTGCCGGCGTTCTAGAACGCCGCAGCTGAAATTTCTTGTTTCCTTGGGTGCGCAAGGTTGTTAGCAACCCATTTTGGGCACTTGCTCGCACCGCCGCGGCCAGAGTCGCCGGCGGCGAGCCGTTCTCCTCCGACCTTTTTGCCGGACGAAAACAGGACGTTGGTTTGAACGTGCGTCATTTTGGACCGTCGATCCTAAGATCTGCGGCTCGGGATCGCGGCGAAAAATTGAGTGCATCGCGCGCCTCGATGCGTGGTCCGTTGGATCCAAGATCAGCGGCGCGGTCCGAGCGAGCGTTCGGACCACGGAACCTCGGATCCACGTGAACCGTCGGATCCCGGATCGACGGCTTCGGCGTGCGGCGTGAACGTTCGGACCACCGAACGTTACGGGCCACGTGAACCGTTGGATCCAGATCCAACGGTTGACGTTTGAGGCTTGCAGCGCTGCGTCGGTAGCTGGGGCTTGGGCCGTTGGATCCAGGATCAACGTCCCAGGTTCGGCCACGTCGTTTTAATTTCTGAAATTCCCGAGAGGATTTATTTATCAACTGAAAAATGTGATAACTTGTAAAATGCATAACTAATTCATTTCAAATCCTTTTCGGTTGATTAAAATTTTGTTGGGTATGTTTTTAACTCAACTTTAATTTAAAAATGTTTCCAACCTCAGTATAGCTCCAGAAAATTTTGCTAATGAATAGTAGCATTTTTGATTTATAAAAGCTGAGCAAAATTGTTTTGGCCATATCTTTGGCATTAAGAATCCAAATCAATTGGTTCTTGTTGCTAAATTCATTATAAATCGAGACCTTGCTACTGTAAAAATTTTAGAATTTTTGGAGAGAGTTTACTGTTGGGTCTTTGTATTTTATTCGTTCTTATCGGTTGCATTTGCTTTCTCGTTAGGATCCGAAGAGCACATTCATAATATCGTTGATCCTCAGCAACACCATGACCCACAGCAAGCAGGCAAGATATTTGATCATAAATGCCCCATTACTTTCAAAGTCTAATATCTTGTTTACAAACTATATGTATGCATTGCTTTTGTGTCCAATTATTTTTGCCCTGTTTAGAGGTAGCTATTCCTAATGCATTGTTGCCATGAAAATGTTATCCCCTGCCACAACCATAAGTTATTATCATCATTTGGTGAATTAGAGCCCGTGATTTAATTATGCTCTTTTCTTGTCTTTGCGATGTCATGCTTAGAAATGCTTAGCTAGGTAGAATTGGCGGTTATCGACTTAGTCGATGACCTTGATCACACAAATCATTTTGTTTATTTTGGTTTAGCACCTTATGCTTTTGTCTTGTAAAACCAAAATGAAACAAAATAATTTGACTTGGGCACAATGGCATGTTGGTGTGATTGTTGGGTGTGACAAGGAAAGGTGCCCAGGTCCCTAAGGACCGAAAATGTTGCTTGCGCCATTGATCCAAGTACTTTTGCGTACTAAACACATGAGGGTTATATGGGACTCCTCTTGACGTAGTACTTTGGCGTGTGTTATCTCGAGTCGCAGGAGGGGTTGTGTGTGTTGTGTGAAACATGATATGTGTTCTCTGTGTTCTTGTGTTGGGTGTGCGGTGGTGGAGATTAGGGTAGGCTCTCCACCTCGAGGAGCATTGTAGTTGTCAAGGCTTTACTGCGACGGGTAGTTGACCGAGGCTTTACAATGACTCGACACAACGTATGGGTTTCTATCCATACGGGCGGCTCGTGTAGTTAATACGCAATATTGGAAATGTCTCGTAGGACTTAGTGCTTGGCATACCAAAGGAAGTGTGCTTAATCATGTGGCAAAAGGCGGTCGACATGTGGGTAAGTTGATACACCTGCAGGATAAAACTATTCGAATAGCCTCGCCCTAGGTTATGGACACGCTTGGGGATTTCCAAGATCTAGACTTCAACAACTGTTTTTGTTTTAAAATTAAAACTTGACATGGTTGGCATGAATGGGTAATTCATGCTATTGTGGTGGCTATTGGGTTAGTCACTTCGGACTGCTTTTCTTGTTGTTGATACTTGATTACTCTGCTTTTATCAAATCAAATCAGATTGCAAAATTGCTTTCAATGTACTACATTATTGCAAATAAAACTTGCTTTATGCTTAAAAATTTGAGTCTAACCTACTCCACTTAAATAAGCTTGCATGTAGTTATTGTATAGATCATTATCATTCCTATATATCTTGCGTAGTACATTCAAAGTACTCACCCGCTTTTCTTCGGGTCGCTTTTGGTTTGCGAGAGGAAGAAGGTGAGCCCCAAGGGCCTCACTTTTGTGAGTTGTCTTTGTGGATTCGACGACTAACTCGGCGGTCGGTCGGTTGCCTTGTGGGTTAAAGGCACACTGATTGGCTCTTTTGTTTATGGCCATCTTATGGCACTTTTGCTTCCGCTGTTAAATTTCTTTATGTATTTGTCATTTGGCCGGTGGGCCTCTCTTTTGTAATGACTATCCCTTATTTATGTTATATTTTGGTTTGTTGTTTATGTTTCGGTTCTATGTGGATGAATGGAATTGATGCATGAACTTTGCAAAGAGGTGTGTATACTGCACTCTGGGAAGTATACATGTCTCGAGTCTCGGATTATCTGATTTGTGATGCTAGGACCAAGTGGATGGTTAAGCATTACAAGCCGGATAAACCGGGGTCTCACATGAAGCCACTCCATTGCACTTCATGCATACTCCTTCTTATGCTTCTTATGTTTTGCTTCTTTCTTCATTCTGCGTTTGTTATCTCTGGATGAGAGGAAGGCGTGATTTCTTGATGACTCCATTGTCAAAGGGGGAGAAGATGTGTTAAAACGTATTAATGCTATGCATAGGGGGAGAGATTTTTGGAGAAGATGGATCTTTCAATGTTATATATTATTGTTGTAAAAAGAGGGAAAAGATATATAAAAATGATAAAAAGGGTGAGAAATTGAAAATTTGAAAGTTTCTGAAATTTGAGGATCATAGTGATGGGGATTTCTTGAGTTGCATTCTTATTGTCTTATTGAATATTCTGAACTTGAATTGCATTCATTTATCCTCACGATGATCATAGGTCAATTGAACAATTGTTCTTTCATATGGACCTCAAGTGAGAATTTTGACTCTTTTATGGAAATCAAAGTTTTTATGCTTTCTTTTGCCTTATCTCACATGCCTATGCTATTCTGATGCCAACTTGGTCATTTCCATTGTTTTCCCTTGCTTATGGACCAAGTTGTGCCTTTGTGCGAATTGTGTCAAATTGTGACCAAGCTTGGCCATGAGCGATCGGACCGTAGTGACTAAATTGTGTCAAATTGAGCTGGGCCAAAAATAGAGGGTGTAGACAAGTGAGGGGATTCTATTGCACTTGATCCCATAATTTTTGGAGTCTCCAGTCAAAAGTTCTATTCGTTTTAAATTTCCAGAAGGTTTCAGAATTTCAGAGCTTGAAATTCGGCTATGTCATTTTTGGCGGTCGGACCGGCCTATAGTGGGCGGTCCGACCGGCGAGGCTGGAGGTCCGACCGGCCCTGAGGGGCGGTCGGACCGGTTGTCACTTGAACGCCGGCCTTCGTGGCGGCGTTGTTCGTTGGTTAGGTCAAACTGTCGGACCGGTTGTCACTTGAACGCCGGCCTTCGTGGCGGCGTTGTTCGTTGGTTAGGTCAAAGTCATGAGTTTCAGGGCATATGTATTGCATGATGCATGTTTTGACTAACATGAGTCAAGTTGTGAAGAACTTGTTCCCAAAATCAGTTTACTTGTCTATGGTTGTGCAGGTTGCTTGGTGGTCAACGATGGTGAACGACGAGGATGATCGGGACTAGGCTTGGAGAGCTGTGGTCCAGAATGATCGACGATGCCGGGTGAGGTCAATGACTCAAGCGTGATGCAAGATGGACAAGGGTGACCTATTAGCAAATCCGAGGCGCAAGATGGCGCTAGGTGAAACTGTTTAGATCAAAAGGTTAAAGACGGCGCTTTACGAAGCGTGCGTGTGTGACCCGTTTGTTAGTGGGCCTTAACGGGAGCCCAATAGGATTAAACTTCTAGAAGGTTGTAACATCCCAAAGTTCTGTTACGAAAATAAAAATAAATAAAGTTATTATTTTATTTGATTTTCTGGTTGTCGAAGATTTTCTTGATTTTCTGTAACCTAAAAAGAATTTTCGTTGTTAAAAGGAAGAAGGAAAATTAATTATTTAATTTCTTGGTTTTAAAGTAAAAAAGAAATTTTATTGAGTTTTATTAAATTTCTGGAATTTTATTGGATTTAAATTGAAAAATAAAGTTTTAATTAATTTAAGGATTTTACGGTATTTAAAAGGTTTTCCTATTTTTTGAAAAATAAAATTAAAAATAAAAACCAACTTTAAGTTGGAATTATTTTTATTGAGTCCAAAATAATTATAGGAATTTTTTAGAATTTTCCTAGAATTTTTGGCCTCTTTTTGCTATTTTATAAAGTGTTCTCAATTAGTAGCTTAATTGTAATTTCGCATTTTTTTTAAAAAAAAATGCTGGGAAAAAAAATGCTCTTCCCAGCCGGTCACCCATCCACCAATTGCTCCATGCATGTGCTCACTTAACCCCCGTGTGCTACCATGTGGCCAATTGCTAGTTATTGATTAAAGCCCTCCCCTCTTCTTTTTATTCCCTCTTCCACTTCATCTTCTTCCTCCAACCAGTACTAATTTTCTCTCTGTAACTTTGCATCTCTCACTTGGATAGCAAATGACAGCAGCCCTTGCCGGCCACCGACCCTACCACCGGCCAGCCCTCACCTTACCGCCCCTCCCCCGGCCGCCGGCCACCCCCACCGCCGGCCACCGCCGCCGCCGGCCGCAAGCGAAGCTCAAATCTGCCATTAATGGCTGATTTCACCGTTTCTTCCGTTTCTCCTCACTCAATGCACCAAACTCGAATCCGTTGGATGCCAAACGTCCGTAGTAACGTCACCTACATTACTACACCATCAATTGGCCGTTTCTTCCTCCCATTTAAGTGCAGTTTTCAGTTTTCTCCCTCTCATTATGGCACCCGAAAACTGAAGCTTTTATTCTCGCGAATTTCCATCAATTCGGCCACCCCCTCCCCTATATAAAGTGACCACCAGGAGCTCCTCTCCACCCTCAAGTCACCCCCAAAAGCCCTCCTCCCCTCTTCCTCTGGTTTGGCCACACGAGCAAAATGAAGATCGTCGGCCGATTGTCGTCTACCCTCTCGTGCGTCGCCTCCGGTGGAGCTCCGCCACCTTCTCCACCACCGTCGGCACAGCGACGTCGTACTCTACGCGTCCATGCCTTCGCTTCGTCAAAAGCTCGCTAGAGCTCCTGGACCCTCCATGGCCGACGGCCTCCGGTGACGCCGCCGCTGTCGCCGACCACCCCGGACCGCGCCGCCTCCACCTTCGGCTTCGTCGCAAGGTGAGCAACCCATTTTTGTAGTTTGCCGGTCGCCTTTCTTTTTCTTTCCCCTGGCGCCATGAGCATCTTCTTTGTTCCCTGTTCGGCTGAGAGAAGAAGAAGTACAGTGCCACTTCTTATTAGTCATCTACTATAGCATTTGATTTACTTGTGAATTTTGCTTCCAAAAATTCTTCCTCTCTTATGCAAACTCCGAATCCGATAATTCTTCCACGTAAAATCATCTAAATTCATCCTTTATTTTCCAGTATTTATGTCGTAATTTTGAGTTTTTATTATATTTTAGCTATTTTTCTAATTGCGCGTTCGCAATGACCGATCGTCGTCGCCAACGGCCGCTACCGTTGGGTAGAGTACCTCGCCGGGATTCCATATTCGTTGTTCGCCGCCCAACTCTCCATTCCTATCGTCTGCACGGCCAATTCTTCCGCTCATTACACTATTCACGTAAGTTGCATGTAAATGAATAGTACCATGCAAACTACTATTCACCCTCCCTTCCAGAATTTCGTTCTCCCTCATACGAACTCTGATTCCATCGATTCAAATTCCTATATTCATATAAATTTGATATCTTCCTTATAGTATTTATTTTATAATTTTTGGATTTTATTTGGATTTTGTTTGAATTTGGCTTATGTACGCGTATAGATTTCGACGACTTCGGAGAGTCAGATTTCGACGCCGTTTGAAAACAACACAAAACCAAGCAAGGCAAGTTATAACTTTGATCATATTTGATCCCATTATTTCAAATTATTTATGTTCTGTTTTAAATTATTATTGCATGCGTATTTATATTCAAGTAATTTAAATTCCTGTTTTAAAGTTATAGCTATTCCCAATTCCATTGTATAGCCAATCTTGTTATTGAATCAGTCATACCTTAGCACCTTAGATGAAAATCTAGTTTATGCAATAGTATGAACTAGAACATTTTGGGAAAAATTATGCTTGGACATGCTTAGACCAAAAATATTTAGTTTGGAAAATTTTAGCCAAATGATTAACTATTGTTTAAAACCCTATGGCATTGGTTTGTCATGGAAGATTTTGCAAATGTCTTTGAAAAGCAAAAACAAAAAGTTGGTTTGTACTTAGGCGAAATGGATGCTTGGTGGGTGCAGGTTTATGCACGGGCTCAATCCGGGTAGGTTTGAGACCCAGGGGTTATTTCGGAAGTCGCCCAAGTCAGATAAGGACCGGTCTTCGAGCCGCATCTTGCTAAGACACATCGTACTACCACATGTCCTCTATGGGCATGACCTGGCTAAATAATTTGTAACATTCCATCGTAGTTGTGCCATTTTGGTGTGTGGGTGTCGGTTAGACAGAATTCCCACATGGCGCAAGAGGGGGCTTGAATCCGGCGGGTGGTTAGCCCAATGGAAGCGAAACCTTAGCGAGGCAAGGCTACGGTGGAATGGTGCATTGTAAAAGCCTTGACACGTGCTCTAGGACCGCTACCTAAGGTAGTGAGCGGTGGGATCGACGGATGCCAAACAAACTAGAGAATTCATGTCTTGTGGGTAAAGTTGTACAACCTCTGCAGTGTAAAACTATTCGAATAGCCGTGTCCACGGTCATGGACATGCTGAGCAAAGCCACTCAAAGTTAGACTTTGATTTTGTTTTCAAAATGATTTTAGCAAATGATTTGAGGATGGTTAATCCTTGTGGTAAAATTCGGCGGTTAGTCATGTGATAGGAGGGTATCCATCACCATGTTTTATATGGAGGTTATCCTGCTATAAACTTGAGAATTTATTAAAATGAATTCTAGTTATAGAATAACTGATTTGGAACTTAGTATAAATATTTAAAGAAAATATTGCTTTATGCAAATTCAACCAATACACCTTCCTTTGATATATCCATTCATGCATTAACTCTGTTACTGGGTGTAACTTGCGAGCACGGTAGTTGTGCTCACCCTTGCTTCATGCAAATAAATTTCAGAGGAGAAGGACTTCGGATCTCGACGACTAGGCCGCTACCCCAGTCGATTGCCTGTGGCAGATCAGCTGGACTCCACTACTTCTTCGTCTTCCGCTGTGTTTGTTTATTGTTGGCTTGTAAGCCTTTCTTGTAATCAACTCTGTTTATTAATAAAGTTATGTGAATTATGGATGTTACCATATCTGTTTACTGTGTGAACTAGCTACTGATCATGGGACTAGTTCAGAAATGCACAGAGGATTCTGGGGTGTTACTCCCGGGTCCGACAAAGTTCTAAGCCTCCACTATAAATAGGATAGGGTGGTGGCTGCACCAACCCCCGACCCTCTTTATATTAGAAAACCCTAATTTTGTTTAGGGAGAGCTAGTCGTGGAGGCTAGGGTTCTTGAAGGTTTGATTGGATTTTTGTGCTCTTGGATTGACCGCTGATCCTTGATGGAGTGGGTGTAATCCAGCATCAATCACGTTTTAATCTATGCATGGTTTGCTTGTGATAAGTCTCTTTTCATTCTTGTTTTCAATTTCGTGATTTTAGGGCTTTCATTGATCCACGAGTTTTTACTTGATATCATCACGTGGATTAGCTTCCTGTGGTGTGTGGGAACTCATCTAGGATCTTCGTGATCATCAATCACCCACGAGCAAGCGATGGGATCTAGTTTTTACTTTTGCTCGGTTTTAGACCCTTCTCCAATCAGATCGTAAAGGATCTTTGTTTGTCCAAGAATTATGATAATTGTTGATTAGAATAGGTCCTTAATATCATAGAGAAGGTGTATACCAAGTTTCGTGAAGTTTGGATTTGAGAATCAAAAGTTAGATCTATTTGCAACTTTGTCATCGGGGTTGTTCTTGCTGTTCTGGAGCCTGGCGATCAGACCGCCCGAGGGCACCGGTCTGACCGATTTGTCCAGTGCCTCCTCCCTCCCAGGCGTCTCCTCCTCCCCTCGGTGCTGGTCCCCGGTGATCGCCGTCATCATCTCCCATGCCCCAAGCGGCTCCTCCCAACCGGTCCCTCCTCCTTCCTTCGGTTTTGTTGACCGATCCAAGGAAGTAAGGGAGAGGGAGAAAGGGAGGTTTCGGTGAGAGCTTGATCTTCATCCCCCAGTGAGTATTCAAGGGTAACGATCGAGTCTACTCGTTGTTTGATTTGTGTTGGATGCGAAATTGATCAATAGATTCGAATCAGATTTCTGTTCCAGATCGTCCAGATTAGGTTCAGTCTGTTGTGCATCCAATTGAAGGTTATTAGGTGCCGAATCTCGGGTTTTTGTCTCCTATAATTTTGTTCCTGAGGTCGTTAGCTTTCATTTGGCACTGAGATCACGAGATTCCACCTTACGGTTTAGGAGATATGAATTTTCAACCGCGGGTTGGTCTGTCAGTCTGAGAACTGGGGACTGTCGATTTTTTCCTCGGTTTTAATCTAGTTAGAGTCAAATTCAGGACAGCCACCCCAAATGGTTTTTGTAGATAATTTCATTATGATTCCAGATTGATAAATATCATTCAATTTGGATTTATATATTAAAAGTTATGCCGTGTTTTTGCTACTGGTCTGCTGTCGGGCTGTTTATCTATCAGGCACTTTCAACTGCAGATTAGACTTATGTGTGGGCATAATTATAAAATTATGTCTGCTAGTGTTTTGAAGGTTTCTCTGTTAAGTTTGTTTTGACACTGGTCTCAGGTCGTTTGGAGTTACAGATTAATAGTTATGAAATTTTACTTGCATTATGCGGAGCAAGAGAAAGCAGGGAAACGCTTGTCTCATCGTTGGGTTCGAGAATTATGACGGGTAGTCCGGGAGTCATTGTAGATTACTGGTAGTGTCCTCGTATCAAGTTATTCTTATTTCAATTGTTTCTGGTGTAGGTGGTGAGGCGGCGAGTGTAGACGCACCTTTTGTGCCACCTAGTTCGGCCAATCGCGGAAGGCAAGTACCATATATTAAAATGTGTTGATTTCAATTGTATGCATGATGATGGGTTATCTTTGTGTATGTCTTTGATATTCGTCCATGATGTTCATTTCGTTTCAAATTGATAAATCTTGTGAGTAAAGATATGGACATTCATATCAATTGTTCCATTCCATTCGTATACTATTCAATTTCCGTCCACGGGAGTAGAATTTGCTAAGACCCATCAACTCCAGTATGGACACGTAAGACCCATCATTCCAATGTGGGTTGTTTTGGACAACCGTATGAAACTTTCTTCACACGGTGTTTGGGTCCCCGAACTTTGATAATTGCGGGCTTAAGTAAACACTAACGGGTGTATCACTCGCTATACCGGTATAAGCAGTTGATTAGTCCATTTCCTTTCAGTGCATACATTCATTTCATTCAAATTCATAAAATTCTGATGATTGATGCATGGACCGTGTAATGTTTATCTAGTCCAAATATGCCATGATTAAATGATTATTGTACTTGCTGAGTTTCGACTCACCCTTGTTTTCAATGTTATTTAGGTAATCCACGCTGATGTTGATGCTTTTGGGAGGGAGTAGTCCAGCACGTCTCACACAGATCATTACTTTATATTTTCAATAATGAATTCAACCTTGTTATACTTTGATGAGAGATGGACTGTAATAAGTAACGTTTAGACTTCTTGTCATGTCGTTATTTGACTAGTTCCTTGATTATTCAACATTGATAAATTGTTTTATTTTACACGTCGTTACGTTGTTATTGTTATTTGGTGAGATGCCTATTGAATCTTAGTCCGCATTCGGTTTGTATGTTGTATCTTTAGGTAGCATCTTGGCTTCCGAATAGCTGTGGTGTTCTGATTGGCATCAACCTTGCGCGCGCGCGCGCGCAGGCGAGAGGCGCGAGCATATGGCGCATGGCACATGTGGGCGGAGTGGACACATGGCATGGCATATGTGCAAGACGCGGTCGTCTGGGACGTGTCCGAGGGGTGGTTCTGGGTATTTGCCGCGTATGCGTTATGCTGCCGAGGGCGTCAGCCCTTAAGGGGGGTGAATGTAATACCCCGGCCTGCTCGTAGTGTGGCCCATGAGGAGTTGTGTGATGGGATTAGTCCCACATTGCTTGTCTCAAGTGAGTTGTGGTAGTATATAATGCCTGTTGGATCCAAGCGTAGCACCTCGGGTTAACCCTTTTACGGCGAGGGCGAAAGTGTAAGTTAGGTGCTATGTGTGTGCGGGTCCGCCCCACAGTGGGCTGGGCATTGAGCCGATTTTGGGTCAGGGTGTTACACTCTCGCGACTGAGAAATAACTTGCCAACATAGCATGCATACATACAGTTGAAACTTTGAAATATTAGCATGCACAAATAATAGGATCAACGTGCATCAAAGGAGGGGCGCTTGCCTTTATTTCTTTGGAACTCGGACATTCACACGAGCTTCTCAATTGCACTCTGAATCGTCGTCGTCTAACGATAAGAACTGACAAAGTGAAAACACCGAATAAACACCAAGAATTCCAAGAGTCTCCAAAAATTATGAAATCTATACAGAAGATAGAAAATAATTTTAGATGCATTTAGGTGATAATTTTTAGTTCAATTGGAGTTTATCCCAATTAATTAGGAATTTGTGAAGTCTAATCAACTTAACAGGACGTCTGGTACTCACAAGCACTCTCTTCAGGCATTCTATGCATACATCCATGATGATCATACAGTCAAAATCAATTCTCTTATATTCTCTCCCTTTTTTCTCATTCTAAGATACCACAACACTACAGTGAACTAGTCTCAACTAAAAACTCTAAAGTAGTTACTTAATGATGTAGAACCATACAATTATGAAGACACCTATATATAAAAGAATATTTTGACAATGCCTAATTGTTTGGGATAAGTTCTTAATTGATTATTAGTTAAGTTTGTTTAGAGAAGGAAAAGAGTAATTAATTATTTATCAACCAGTTAATTATTCTTCTCACTAGTTCAACTATCCCTTGGTAAAATACATTTGAGGGACCTGGGATTTAGACTCAAGGCCTACTGGCAACTACAGCTAGCCTTCCTTACTAGTCATGTTCACACATTCTGATGATCATATGGACCTCTAGGCACTGTTGGCATCACCTTAACCATGGCATAAAGCCTACTAGTTGTTTTTAGTTAATCTCTAATCATTGAGGTTAAACATTTTATTTCCTTTAGTAAGCATTCACTTTGGGAAAAGACATGCTATCTTGGGTTTAACAATTGATTTCCATTATCAGCGACAGAGAGGAAAAATACAGAAGGACCAAGGACTAAAAGAATCATTAACCAACTTAACCACTGCATTAACCATGCAATAGCCTAATGACAGAACTAGGCGCCTTCAGGAACTTGATCTGATCAATACTTCATCACAGGATTTCACTGATTTGCCAACTCACTTCTCCTTAATCCAACTTCCAAATTGCTAAACACAAGCAAGAGTGATCTACGAAGTTCATCACCAATCTCAGTTAACAGCTACAACTCAAGTGGCCCTGACGTTCCTTGAAAGAGAAAACACAAGGGGAGGAACTTAGTTTCAGAGAACTGAACAGGAGAACAGCTCAGACCGAACTGGGGCGGCATTCATCGCCGGCGACAGGGAGGTTGGCGGCAGCGAGAAGTAGCAAAAATGGAATCGTGGTAGCAGCTTGGTCCTAGTGGTGGTGGAGGCACAGCCGGAGCTGGAAGGTGGCGGCCGGAAGATGGCTCGCGGCGGCCGGACCTGGAGGAGAAAGAGGCGGCGACGCACGGATGAGGTTGCGGTCAGAATAGGGGGAGCATGAGTGCTGGCGACAGCGAGCCGGTGGTGGCACGGCCAGCCCAGCGTGGAGGCGATGCTGTGGGAGAAAAGAGTCCAAGTGAGTTATAGGGGATGTTAGGGGGATGTCTAATGATACTCACGAAGGGAAGAATTGAGCTCGGGCTCGCTGGAGGAGGTGCGGCAGTGAAAACGGAGGTGGCGGCCGGTGTTGGAGAAGATACCGAGCGCGTGTCCTCCCGGTGGTGGACTCTTCGAATTAAAGGAGGGTTTGGGTTCCTAGTGATGCAAGGTGTGCCGTGACGGGGTCGACGGTGGCTGGAGCACGTCGGAGTGACCGGAACGACGACGGGCGACATTGCGGCCGTGGCTCTCGGCTTGGACTCGGAGGGGGGAAATGGCCCTGGGGAAGGGCAGTTCAGCTTGGGTGCTGAATTAGACACGGGGATGCCAAGAAGAAACCAGGGCGAGGCATGGTGCTCTTGCGCGATGGAGGGCCGGGAGACACGGCCCCGTGGCCATGGAGCTGGCGAGCGCAGACACAGGCTCGGCGATGCGGTGCCGCTTGAAGAAGAAGGTGCTGGAAATGGGGCCCGCCAGTCAGTCGGTGAGGGAGGGCGGCTCGGGTCGGATCGGGTCTGCACTGTGTGGATGCGGTCAGTTTCAAATGGGTTTGGTTGAATCAAGTCGCTACAGTGCAAGCCGGTTCGGTCGGAGGAATAGTAGAACTCTGATTTTTTTGCAAAAGACTATGGTCTTTTGGGAATTTATTTGACATAGTTGCCGAGCTCCAAAATTAATGAAAATTTTAGATAATTTCCCTAACACTCGTGAGACCATTAATTAATTTTTCTAGGGTTTTACAATTTCTACAATATTCCCTAAAATTATTTTAAATTTATATTGCGGTGTTTGACTTTTGATTTTCTTGGTTTGACTGGTTGTTTTAACCTAGCACATACTTTCCAAAAATTGTGAAATTTTTAGGGTTAGTTTCTAATATGTTCCAGAACCTAGGAAAAATATTTCTAGGCACTGTTCACTTGATTTGTTTTCATTTTAAATTCAAATCCACATCGAGTATGCAAATAAAATGAAAACCAAATAACCTCCAATAAATTCCAGAAAATCCAAACAGTCATATCAAAGAATGGAGAATCCAACTAAAATATTCCCACACTTGAAACCTATTTTCTGCAATAAAATATTTTAAAAAGTCTAATAATTCACAAATGCACATTAGATGCTTAACTAATCCAACTTAAGAATCTAGTGCTGTTACAATTGCGTACTCAGCAAGACATGTAGTGTATCACAAAGTTTATACAAATGCAAGGCTAATTAAGATGGAGGCTCTATGCTATAAGTTATTTTGCATTAAGCAGATCTTAGTTGCAATATTTATAATTAGCACTTTACAATAGAATTTTGGAAGAGCAGTTTAAATAGATACTAGAGAGTTATAAGTATTTGAACGAACCACTAATAATAACAACTACAACTCACAACCCTCCTCAGCTGCGAGCAACATTTCATGTTCTGCCATAACTCAGTAGTTAACCCAAACCAATCACAAACTATTTCCCATGCTTTCCCGATAAGACAGTTTTTGTGGAAATCAATACTAAACCTATACCGTCCGCAGTAAGCACGCTCATGACCGCGACCATGGCTATTCTA
The DNA here is from genome assembly GCA_036346395.1 of Hsuehochloa calcarea. Lineage (NCBI taxonomy): Eukaryota > Viridiplantae > Streptophyta > Magnoliopsida > Poales > Poaceae > Hsuehochloa > Hsuehochloa calcarea. The sequence goes on from CM070613.1 coordinate 7,471,694, forward strand.
ATAGATTTAGACTCTTCAAAGGTGTACCACTTTACCCACATGATACTATTTCTCTAGTTTGTTCGGCATCCATCGATACCACCGCTCACCATCGTAGGTAAGCAGTCTAGAGTACGCGTCGAAGCCTTTACATCAACTAGTCCTAACCATGCAATAGCCCAGCGAATGGATACCCTTCACTTACCCGGATAGCTCCCATTGATTGAGGTATTCGTAGTTGTGTCAGAAGGCTTTATCCCAACTCCTTGGAGAAGGGAGTTCGTATGCAGAAGTTATAGCCTAAACCATTTCTGCTAGAAGAGAAAATCCAATAATAGGATTTCAGTTTCTATTCACTGGTTCGACCACACATGGTCGGAAGGAGGTTCAACTGCATGTGGTTGTAAGGAGGCTTCGACCACCTGGTCGGAAGGGGGCTTGACCATCTGGTCGAAAGAGTTTCGACCACCTGGTCGAGGGGAGTTTCGACCACCTGGTCGAGAGGAGTTTTGACCACCCCATTTGACCAGGTGAACTCCTTTTGACCAGGTGGTCGTAACTCCTCTCAACCAGGGGGTCTAGTTTCAACCACATGGTCGAAGGGGTTTCGGCTACACGACTACCTGGTCGTAGCCATGGTCATAGACATAGTCGTAGACGTGGTCGTATACATAGTCGTAGACGTGGTCGAGAGAAGGTTGAGGTAAGCAGGAGCGGGGAAGGGCTTACCTAGACCAAGAGAGAGGCTGCGGGAGGTTGGTGGGCAGTGACGGCGGTGGGAAGCTCGTGGTCGGGGACGATGGAGGACGGCGGATGGTGGACGGCGGCGGGAAGCTCACGGCTGGAGACAATAAAGGACGGCGATGAAGGGGTCGGTCGAGGCTGAGGGAGAAGAGAAAAAGCGGCGGCCCCTGCGGTGCAAGACCCGAATTAGCAAGGGGAACATTCCGGGGGTACTAGAACACAATGTGACGCGCAAAGACAGGTGAAAGTCCGACGAAAGCAACGAATTCCACAGCGAGGGCGCGGCGACCAAAAGGGAGAGCTTGGGCTTTTCTCTGGTGGCACTTACCAACAGCGAGTAGGGAGGCAAGGGGTGTTGTAAATATGCCCTAGAGGCAATCATAAAGATGATTATATTTCGTTATGTTCATAATATTGGATAATATGTTATCATGTTCCTTGAATGAATCATCAGTTCTATAGATCAATGAGTATGTGACTTGGTGAAACTCTTTAACTTATATGATGTCGTTCTAAATGTATCCCTGGTCGGAACACCAGTGACACTACGACCAGCACATGTATTGATTGATGACCATGTTTCAGCGGTCATGGATATAGGGATATCGAATCAATGATGTGAGCACATGTTAGAGAACATGGGGTTGGATAGACCCACCTTGAGAAGCTATTGAGATTGTTATGATTTTGTGTGTCATTAGTTGGTCTCAAGTAATGATGATGTATAAATCCTTAGACCTGAGATCAACATGGTTTCCTACATGTGTAATAGCACTCTTAGGGGTTGTCAAATGCTACCTGTAACTAGGTACTTATAAAGGTAGCTTTCGGGAGTGCTATGAAACATGCGGAGGGCTGTGACTGGTCGGATATGGGATTTGCCCCATCTAACATAACATGAGAGATATCTCTGGGCCCCTCGTTGTGGTCGGATAAAGAAAGTGCATGGCCATGCCACTAGTGGTCGAAGTGTCGACCACATGAAGTTATCCGACACTCGATCGAGAAAGTAGTGAACAGTCCATGGATGACACAACATCTCACCTGGAGTTCAACCAGATATCATGAGGCAATGGGAGAATACGCAAGAAGGTCTTTTAGTTCGATCAGATACGGACTAGTCGTATGGAGATACTAGCTGGTCGTAGGCTGGTCGAACATGGTCACTAAGTGGTCGAAACATGGTCGTAAGGAGTTACGAATTGGTCGAGACCAAATTTGAACTGGTCGTATAGAGATATGAGCTGGTCATTAGTGATATGGACCTGGTCATAGATCATATTGCATTAAGCTTCGTCCGATATATTCTATGTGTGTTTGGAAATCGTCATGTACTGCTAGGTACTGCTAACGACTAGTGGTCGAAAAAGAGTTTCCGAGTCACAACCGATTACACATGAACCTATAGGGTTGCACAATTAAAGGGCTAGGATTTGATTTGGATGGTGATCTGAATTCTTGTAGGCCACAAGTTCTTAATGGGCCTCAAGTACGACACCCATCATGGATGCCTATATATATAAAGGGGCAGTGGCATAGGGATGATGATCTTTCAAAGAATTCCCGAAACCCTAACAACCACGCCTTCCTCAACCACGCCGCCGGTGCTAGCACTCTAGCGCGTGGTGTCCCTGCCCCGTACGTGTGGATACCTTAGAGGTGTTGTTGCGAAGCATGAGCACTAGAACGATCCGCAACTCGTGACGATCACCGGGCGGGAGGCGCGGCGTGTACCACCACTCGGAGGAGAAGACGCGGCGAGTCGACCACTCGGAGGAGAAGGCGATCGTAGAAATGCGACTCACGGCGCTTCAACTCGCTACAACGACTCTACTTCCGCTACGAGTCGGCGTGTCTAGTGGTAATCTCGTGATCTATTACTAGCGGAGGTTGCGCGGTAGAATTTTATTTTGTGCTATCGTATCCTTCCCGCTATCCAACAAGAGGAGGCTCGGAGCTCCTTTTACAGCCAGGGAAGGGAAAGAAGCCGTTGAGGAGCCTTGGGTGGAGCACCGTCCCAAGGAGCTGGCGGTATGGCCGTCCTGCGTGGTGACGACTTGCGCCGGCACAGGTGACGGGACGAGGTGAAGGTGCGGGAGTCATGGCAAGGACCAAGAGGTTGAGCACATGTGAAGCGGGGATGGAGCGACGGGACGCAATGGGTGGAGCTCGGCGCTTGACCATGGTCTTGTTGGCGGCAGCGATGGGGCGGGGAAGGTCACCGGGCGGATGGCGAACAGCGTGGCGGCGAGTTGTTGGCGTCCGCGGTGCTCGGTGATGCGACCGGGAGACAAGATGGAGTGGCGAACTTCGCGGTGGCATGGCGTGGGCGGCTCTGGCCATCTCTGCGCTCCAGCGTGACAGGGGCATGTGGGGAGAAGACAAGTGTACTTTATAAGCAACACGAACTTAGGTTTAATAACCATGGCGACATATTTGTGTAGGTTCCACTGGATTCTAATTGTAATTATACCAAATCGTAACATGGTAATATACCTAGATTCCCTAAAGAGGGACGCATACAACTTCACAATTGTACGACAATTAATCAACGGGTAAACACATTTCCTCCATGGATAACTCTATTGTAGTCTTTCCTTTCTTTACAATGGCTAATCAAGGAGGAAAAGCAAAGGAAGGATTATGCGGCATGATCTAAATTTCCTGGTATTTGCTAGTATACATTAATCCTGTATAACACTTCGTAGTAATGCCTCTCGAACTAACCAATTATATTTTTGCAGTGCCACCAACAGCCGTCGGCCTGCAATTTCTGTGGATACTATGTTTGACAAAACATGGAACTACTTATTAGTTCTGCGATGAGCAATGATCCTCAAGTCTGTCAATCTTGCAATAATTATTTCATACTTATCAATTTATATATGCACGAATTTAATCTTCCTAGCAACAGATTGTGAGCATCGATACAACTGCGTTGGAATAGGGCCAGCTCATGAACATTCGAGGACAGTTTGCGGCATGCTTGAACCGTGAGGTCATAAATCCAGATGGGAAGTTCCACAATGTAGATTGAACTTGATTGGAATAAGATTGAACTTAATGGTGCATGTGTGTAATTGTACTTGAATAGTTAATTTTAGTTAATTAATTTGTGAATTAGATGTGCTTATTTCTGAATTGAATGTGAATTGAATGTGCTTGTTTCTGAAATGACTGTGAATTGGATGTATACATGTACTTGTTGTGTTTCAGCTTGTTTAAGAGGGCATTGCTAGCATTTCCTGAGGCTAGCCAATAAAGAGAAATAGATTTAGCAATACAAAAGAATATCACAGATGGTTTCTTAGGACATACCGTCTCTGATACAGATGAAACCGTCTGTGATACATCAGCTATCACAGACAGTATAATCTACAAACTGTTTATGATAGTAAACTATCACAAACGATTTCAGCTACAATCCGTTTGTGATAGTGAACTATCAGAGATGGTTTTGAGTAAATATCCGTCTATGGTAGTCTGCATCACAGACAGTTCGAAAACCGTTTGTGATGACCTCATGTCATTACTGAGCCATAAACTCAAAAGGCTCACGAAACTATCTATGTTGACGTTTTTGAACCATCTATGAAGACCTTTTCTATAGTAGTGTGGGCATGCGTTACTGGGGCTGTGCCCACTACTCTTGTGACTATCCTAACCACCGTTGGGACATGGCCCGCTATCTGCAGTCGGTAAGAACCGGTTACAATATGTTTCTGCGGCGATATTCGGTTGATAGGTCAAAATCATGAGTTTCAGGGCATATATGTCGCATGATGCATGTTTTGACTAACATGGGTCAAGTTGTGAAGAACTTATTCCCAAATTTGGTTTACTTGTCTATTGTTGTGCAGGTTGCTTGGTGGTCAACGGCGAGGATGATCGGGACTAGGCTTAGAGAGCTGAGGTCCAGAACGATCGACGATGCCGGGTGAGGTCAATGTACTCAAGCGTGGTGCAAGATGGACAAGGGTGACCTATTGGCTAATCCGAGGCGCAATATTGCGCAAGGTGTAGCTAATTAGGTCAAGAGGCGTTAAAGACGGCGCATTAAAATGCGTGCGTATGTGTCCCGTTTGTTTTGGGCCTTAACGGGAGCCCAATTGAGTCAAACTTCTAGAAGGTCTAAGACTCCACTATAAATAGGGGAGGGAGGTGGCTGCACCTCCTCTTCGTCTCTTTTTAGTTGGAAACCCTAATTTTGCTTAGGGAGAGCTTTTGTGGAGGCTAGGGTTCTTGATAGTTTGATGTGCTTTTCGTGCTCTTGGATTGAGCATTGTCCTCCATTGATGGAGTGGCTGTAAGCCCAGGTCATATCAAATCAATCAAAGGAAAGATTGATCAATGCTTTGTCTCATTGCTTTCCTTCTCGCTTTTTGATGATTTGAGTCTTTCTTTGATCCGCGAGTTTTTGATTAAATTCTTTATGTGATCTAGCTTGCTGTGACATGTGGGAACCTATCTAGGATCATCTTGATCATCAATCACCCACGAGCAAGATTTTGGATCAAGTTTTCGTTTTGACCCAGTTTTGAACCATTCTTCAATCAAACGGAAAAGGATCGTTATTCTTCCAAGAATTATCACAATATTCAATTGGAATAGGTTTCTGACATCATAGAGAAGGTGTCTTCCAAGTTTCATCAAGTTTGGAGTTATAGATCAAAAGTTTTATTTATTTGCAACTTCGTCATCGGGCTGTTTTGATCTGTTCTTCAGGCCGGCGGTCAGACCGGCCAGGGTCACCAGTCAGACAGGCAGTCAATCGGTCGGACCTCCATTGACCCAGTGTTCCGATCGCCAGTGCACTGAGATTTGTTTTAACTTGTGTTGATCTTTGGTTGTTTTGCTTCGGGGGTTTGGTTGGATTCAATACTAGTCTTCCGCTGTACTAGTATATTGATCTTCATAGCTTCCATAGCTACTGGAGTGAAATTTGTGTTGAGTCTATTATTTGTGAAAAAGTGAGCGTGCTCCTATTCACCCCCCCCTCTAGTCACCTTTTCGGTCCAACAGTTTCCCTACCATTTCTCTTTCACATTACGCACTAACAACCTCTCCTGTCTACCCATAGTCCCCGGATCCGCTATATGGTACCGCAAGTGGATCAACCAAGGGATCCACCCACAGGACTAGTGATGTCTCGACTGAAGGAGTGGGATGCCAAGAGGGACCACGAGACAAGGGAGGAGGAGCACCGCAACGAAGATCACAACAAGGGTATTCGGCGGGAGATGCAAGCTCATCTCGCGGCGTGCAGGCGCAGGGAGCACGAGGCAAACGAGAGGGAGTGCGAGAAAAAGAGAGAAATGGCAGCCGAGACCAAGGCGTCCGGCGAAGAGTACAACGCCGAGCTTGGAAGGAAGGGCAAATGACCCCGGTCCACGCAGTAGGTCGGACCATTCCGTAGTAGTCCCTGGTCCTACTCGCCATATTTTTTTACTATCCCCTGAAGGCATGAATACTTATATGGTCTGGATGCTTGTGTCGTAGTGTACCGTAGTAGAAGCAATGATGACTAAAGTAATTAGTCGAACCATCATGCTATGTGACCACGTGTAACATGCTTCTGTTTGCGGACTCTAATGTAGTTCTTGTTCCGTGCCTCACACTTTACCTTCGATCGATTAGCATTCAACTGACCTTTGGCTTTCTCGAGACCAGTACATGTCGCCGTCAAAATCACTATTGGCGTATTTGGAATATCCCACAACCTCCTCTAGACCGCTAATATACCTTGCTATCAAGACATGTATGCCACCAAAATGTAACCCAGAATGTTTATATACAAGAACGTCTCTAGAAAGCTATCCATTATCACTGTTTAATAGGAGATATATTAAGTAATAAACAGTAAGGCCTCCTTCGAAACATTAGCAAATCTCAAATAACTATTGACTGCATATTGCATATTGGTGCATGTTTTATAGGAGGCTAAGACATGACAATGAATGATCCAGACATAACATGACTATGTTGCGCCATATTGTATACTGACATCTCTAATGTAGTTGCAATGCAGCTTTTTTTCATACATTCCAAGTCACATGAAATCATAATTTCTGAAACCTAAAATCCAAATTTTCGTGACCTAAATCCTTGATTTTTGAGACAATTCTAGAACATATATAAAATTATCAAAATATTACACAATCAAGTCGATTTTTGAGACAATTCTAGAACATATATAAAATTATCAAAATATTACACAATCAAGTCCACCACGTGATGAGCTTTCAAAACAAAATTCATAATTTTTGGAGGTCATTTTCTACATTTACAAATTCATACAAACAATACAATTTTATGAAATTATGAGAAAAATTATCGAGGAATAAAATTATAAAAAATTTACACAAGCAAGTACAATATGTCGGAATGCTCCACATAAAATTTCATAATTTTTAGAACTCTTTTACGACATTTAAAAATTCCTATAAACAACACCGAAGTTTAAACACTAATTTCGGTTGAACCCTAACCTAACCGGGTGCGGGACACGTGGCGGGCTGGGGGCACTACCGCACGGTGGCTAGGCGGCAAGGGGCAACGTGGCAGCTCGGGACGTGGTGCCACACGGTGGCCATGCGGCATGTGGCCAAATTTGCAAAAGAAAAAAATCAGAGACGGTCATTCATGTAAATACGCATCTAAAAGTGGTCAATACGGCCAAAAATTCTACACACACACACACACCAGCGCACCCATATACCACACATGCACACGCGTGGGTGCGACTCTGAAGGACACGTCTAGATATACATAGACCGATGATAAATTCGTGACCTCATACATTTTCTACTGAAGCGCACTCGTGTGTTCATAAAGGTGGACAGTAGGATTTGAACCCTGGTGGGTGGAGTTGAACACCTATAACTTCATCACTCCACCAAGAAGTGGTTCCTCGCCCAGCATTTTAACCCTAACGATGCTCAAGGTTGGGTTGAGACGTAGCTGAACCGGAGGGACAATGCTGGTCCTCACAACAAGTTGTTTCAGGTACAAATGGTTGTTTATCGTGCTATTCAAGAGTAATAGGTGCACCGGGAGGGGGGAGGAGAACTGGCGAGGGGAGCCTGCGACCATAGGGTCCTGTGCGCCGCCACCATGTCGAGGTCACATGGAAGCCACATCAACTCCATCATCCTCATCGGCACTTGCGTGGCTGCATGCATCAGCGCTTCTGTGGCACACGACACTATGTCGTGCGCCTGGTGTAATATCCCGGATTCGAATCGGGCTAATTGAAAAGACAACGGGGATCAAAATGCAATGTAAGAAATAGAATTTTTGAAATTTCTGGTTAAGAGAGGGGGCTATCAGGCTTTTCTCGACAACCTGGGCCGTGGGCCGCGGGCTAGGTGGCCCATTAGGGTGGCGGCCAGAGAGGCGCCCTAACCCTAGCCGCCCCACTTCCTCCACTCCCCCATAGCCGCCACCCTCCTCCTCCACCAATCGGTGCTCCTTGCTGCCATTAGAGCCGCCTCCCCCGTGGTGCGACCTTGGTGTTCCCGGTGCCGCTCTCCAAGATCTTCCCAAGCCGCCTCCTCCGCCATTGCCACCGTGCCGTTCGTCTCTCTAGTGTGGCGGCCATTGAAGAGAGGAGAAGGAGAAGAGGGAAATCTTCGGGAGTCGATCCACGTACTTCTTGAGGTTCTACAAGGGTAACAATGGCTTCCCTCGCTGTTTGATTCTTGAAAGATGAGAAATCGATTCGATTGTTGGGATAGTTTTGCCTCTGTTATTAGATCCAATGCACTGATGGGTTGTGCTTGATTTTGGCATCTTAGAAGAAGAATCTGGTATTTTTATCCTCTAGAGTTTTGTATCCCTGGTTTTTATCTTTCCATAACCACCGAGATCACGAGATTCCGCCTTACGGTTTAAGAGATATGAATTATTCTTTGCGCGCTGTTTTGTCTGTCTAACGAGAAGGAACTGTAGATTTGTTTCTTAGTTTTGACCCTGTTAGTTTAAGATTCAGAACTTCCACACAACTAGGTTATTGTAGCTTATTTAATAATCTTTCCAAATTGATAAAGATCATCTCCATTGGATCTGTAGAGTGAAAGTTCTTCCATGTTCTTTACTACTGATCTGCTGTTTGGACAGATATCTGTTATTCATTTTTAACTGTTGGTTAGCTGAATATTTTGGTAGATTTAGCTAATATTGTCAACTAGTGTTTCATAGTCTGGTTCGTTAAGATTCATTGGGCACTAGTTTCATATCATTCCGAGTTACAAATATTTAATTATGATTTTTCTCATACTGTTGTCTAGTAGGGTTTCAAGTGGCTGAATTGTATGTTTTCAATTTGGGTCTATCCGTTGTATTGGGTAGTCAAGGGGGTATTGTAGATCATCGGTAGCATCATCATATCATGTGTTCTTATGTTTGAATACGCATTCGTGTAGGCGGCGAGGCGGCGAGTGCAGGAGCACCTTCGTTGCCTCCCAGTACGTCATCGCGGAAGGCAAGTACAATGTGTTAAGACATGATGATTATAGTTGAATGTTTTTGATGCGATGTTACTTCTATGATCCATGTTCATACTTTATGTTTTACAGTTGAATGTTTTTTATGCGATGTTATTTCTATGATCCATTATTCAAACTTCATGATATTTATTCGTTCTTAGTTGATAATCCATGTGAATGAAAGAGGTGACACTCATTGCATATATTCATTCCATTCTTGTATTGTTCATGTTCCGTCCACGGGAGTGGAATTGTTAAGACCCATCAATTCCAGTATGGGCACGTAAGACCCACCATTCCAATGTGGACAATTTCGGACACCCGTATGAAACGTTCTTCATACGGTGATTGGATCCCCGGACTTTGTTAAGTACGGGCTTAAGTGAGCACCGACGGGTGTGTCACTCGCTATACTGGTATGAGCATGTGTGTAGTCCTTTTCCTTCAATGCATCCATTCATTTCATTCATACTCATAAGTGTTCAGAGATAAGTTCAGATTTCGTATTGAGATAGACTTGTTCATAACCTTGTATGTTCAATTGTTTCTTGTACTTCTTTGAGTTTCGACTCATTCTTATTTTACGTATTTATTTAGGTGATCGTTGATGATGACTCTGTTGGGAGGGAGTAGAAGCACATTTCACACTGATTCACCATAATTTCTTGTAGGGGACAGGAAGGCGGCGAGGGGGTGAGTAGGCGCTTTCAAAACTTTCTCGCCTAAAACAAATCCAACACGAACTTTACTCCTTTAGCTATGAAAGCTAAGAAGATCGATAAGCACAGTGAAACCTTGTCTTGAATTCGATAACCCCGACAACCACCACGACACAAATGTGGTGACTTAAACTCAAAGGGTTGATCTGGGCACGGCGGTCGGACCGAAGCGTTCAACGGTGATCGGCCAGGCAACTAAGCGGCGGTCGGACGGTGGACAGCGGTTCGACCGTGAGAAGCGATCTGAAAACACGGCGGTCGGACCGCCGTTGAAAGACCGGTCGGACGATCGATCGATCTTGAAAATCCACCCCAAATCCAAAACGAAATTTGATCCAACTTTTGATTCAACCAATGAAACTTGACCAAATTTGAGCACACCTCCTAATGATATTAGAGACCTATTTCTAGCGGCGATCCTTGGATCCACTTCAGAATCGATCTCTCAAGGATTAAGCGAAGAAGTGCATAAACCTAGAAATATGAAAATCTTTGATTCAAGACTTGCTAGTGGGGATTGATGGTCTAGATTATTCTAGGAGTATTCCCACACATCAAAGCAAGACAAGGTGGGTCAAAAGACCAAGTATAAACCCTTGAATCAAGGAAGCACCAAATTCATCCAAAAGAGAGAAGAACACAAAGAGGAGACAAATGATCTCTCAAGCAAGCATCACAAGATTGATTGATCTCACAAGATGCTTACAAAGTCACTCCAACAAGGAGGACAAGAGCTCACCCAAGGAGCATACAATCTCTCCCTCTCTTCCTCTCCAAACCCTAACCCTAGAAAAGCAAAGGGGGAAACCAAATGAATGCCTCCAAGGGGTTTTACATCTTCCCCCTTCTATTTATAGGAGAGGACTAGGGTTTCTCATTTGGGACCCATTCACACATGGGACCCACACACAACATCTGTTGAAGCAATCGCCTGCTTCACCACGTGTAGGTTGATCAGCGGTTCTCATCGCGTCGCCAAGCCTCTCTTGTCCGAATCCCATCGGAACCTCCCAGAGACTTGCACCGATATCCACACCGCCTGATCCAACCAGCTGTACCGAACCACCCGTTCGATCCATCTTGCCCATCCTGCACCATGCTTGAGTCACACGACCTCACCCGGTATCCATGATCGTTCTGGACCTCGGCTCTCCAAGCGTAGTCCCGATCCACTCACCGTTGACGTCGTTGACCTGCAAGCCACCTGCACAGCAATAGACAAACAAACCGTTTCCGGGAACAAGTTCTTCACAACTTGACTCACGTTAGTTCCGCAATGCAATATACATCAATAAAGCATTGATAATCAAACATAAACCACATCAATGCAAACTTGGCTCACCTCCAAGTCATCGGCGGTCTGACCGCCCCACAAGGCCGGTCCGACCGATATCAGGCCGGTCGGACCGCTCCCACAACGGCGGTCGGACCGCCCCAAAGGACTTAGCCAAAATTCCAGCTTGAAAATCCGAAACCTTCTGGAATTTTCAACTCAATAGAACTTTTGAGTGGGAGCTCCAAAATGATGAAACCACATCCGGAGACTCCTCACCGCCTACACAACCTATTTTTGGATTAGCCCCAAAATCCAACTTTAGGTCGGCCGGTCCGGCCAAGCCACCACCATCGCCGATCCGGCCAGTCCCACGGGCGGTCGACCGCCCACACCACCGGTCGGACCGCTTTGTGGTCCGAGCAAGCAAGCAAACCCGAAAACGCGAGATTTTGCAAACCAACAACGCCATTGCCAATTGACTCATCATCACGAGATCGTGCACATATCCTCACGATATCCACAATCTCCCCTTGATGAACACATTGGCAATTTCCGAAAAATGTGGTTTTTGAAATGAAAAGTAAAATCGCCGTTTTAGCATAAAGGCACAACTTGGTCCATAAGCAAGAAAAAGCTTAGGAACCGACCAAGCTGGCTTCAGAATAGTAAAGGCAAGTGAGATAAGGCAATGAGCGCACAAAAGGATTCAAATTCGGAAGATGGCCAAAAATCTCACTAAGGTCCATATGAAAGACAATATGTTCTATTTGACCTTTGATCATTGTGAGTCTTCTTGAATTGCAATTCAAAACAGAAAAAGGCAATAAAACCCAGAGACTCAACTCACTATGATCACAAATTTTCAAAAGGTTCACAAAATTTTTTTGTGTGTGTGTGTTCTTTATGTATGAAACCTTACATAAACCAAAAGCTCCAAGCGACATTTTCTTCAATCCTTCTCCCCTTTGACAATGAATTCATCAAGATGCATGGGACAAGAGCGAGCATGAAGAAATGACTTTATTTTGAAATTTAACAAAAGGAGCCATGACCATTATCTATGAGACGAGTACAAGACATATACCAAGCCATATAAAGAGAAGGCGCTATATTCAATCATGGCAAAAACATGTCTTGCAAAGCTAAAACCAGATAAGCGACAATCTGAGATTAAGCAATTAAAATCATGAAAGGTTGCTCAATGTCAAAGTTTCACTAAAAGCAACCAATAATGAGTCAAGCCATGTCTATAAGTAAAAAGAGACTCAAAACAAGAAGCGAGGCATTTTGAGCATCAAGAGTATTCTTTTGAAGCAAAAACTCAAGCACTTAGCATTTTGAGCATTTTCCTAAAAGGATTTTTTTAAAGCGTGCTAGATCTCAAGCCTTGCGCGACCATCTCAAGCGATAAGCTTAAAAGAGTGGTCTAGATCATCCAAAACTCCCTTGAGTTCATGCCTAGTGCAATGGCAAGCCGTCTCATGAGAAAGGATTGGTGAGATCAGTTTTTCGCAGAAAATCTCATTTTCATTTGCTTGACTTAAGAAGATAAAAACTCATTTTCATCTCAAAATAAGTTCAAGACTCAATTCTACCTATTTGACATGGCAAGAATCATAAAAGGATCACTAGAGCAAAACTAGTCACAAGATCCAACAAGACATGATTCGATTCAATTTGCTCACAGATATAAAGCTAACAAAGCAAAAGTGAGCTAAACAAGAAGAGCCATAAAAGAAGTCTAGCGGACTAACACTTGATATGACAAGGTATAGAGTATGAAATCAAGTCATACAAGGATAATAATCAAAACTCCACAATTTTATTATGCAATGCAAGACATTTGAAATGAAAATGCATTATGATACAATGAAAGCAGAAAGAGCAAATTCCTCAAAACATCCAAGCCTCGATCTTTGGGATTTGAGATAAAGGTTCTAGGAGTCGATCTTGAGATGGATGAGGCACAGGAATAGCAATAGAAGCGTGAGAAAAATGATTAGGCACAAAATCATAAGAATGCCCATGAGCACCACTGGACCTCTCCAAAGCGATCTACCAAAAGACCGATACTCCCCTGTCTAGGTGCTACCCGTGGTCTATCCTCACGATATCCTAAACCACCTTTGTTGCTGGACCCACCAAAAGAGTCAGCAAATCTCTCTGAGACCTAGGCCTATAAGTGAGTACATTTGAATGGTTTGCTGGCTCTAGAGACTACAGTGAAGAAGAGACTCCTCTAATGGATCTCAAGGTGCTCATCCTCTCTTTCCTCTCAATTTTGCTCTTGGAAGCAAAACTCAGCAGTGTGGCCCTCTTTCTTGCAGAAGGTGCAATTGTACTTGACCTTTTGAGGGTCCGTCTTGGTGAGACGAAGCACCATTCTTGCTAGAAAGAGATTGAGCGAACCTCTGACTTTAGGAACAACCTTTGAAGTCAAAGAAGATTCTTGCTCAACCAAACCACTTTTCACAACTCTAGCAATCTTTGGTGGGAGATTCTTGGAAAACTCTAGGGACTTAAAACCTAGGCCTTTGTTTTCACACTCACCTTGGATTGGTCTAGAATCAAGTTGAGTTTCTTTTTCCCACTAGAAAACCTCTCAAGAGTCATTTTGAGGTAATCGTTCTCTTTGCCAAAACTCCACAATTGGAGCACTTTTTAGAATCGATTGCCTCAACATGTTTGCTCTTAAGAAGATCGACTTCCACTTTGAGCCTCACAAGACACACAATAGGACTCTCAATCCTATTCAAGCTGCTCCTTAAATTTGACTCTAAAGGCCTCTTGTATCTTACCAATAGCAGTTTCAATTTGACATGCAACATACAAGAGGAAGAATCGATAACTTTCTTGGAAGCGAGAAGAGACATGGATCTTTCAATTTTAGCTTTCTCTTCAAGAGTCTTGTTTAAAGCTTCAATCTCAATTGTAAGCTTAGGGCAATTTTCACAAGAGGCAATTCTAGAATAAGCAACCATTTGATCATCTCTTGCATTTTAATTCGATTATTCTTACAATGAGAACAAGTGTGACTAGCATCAAATTTTGCAATTCTTTCAAAGAGCTATCAATTTTAATTCTAGCAAAGCACGGTTTGAGCAAGTTAAAGGAATAGCATCTAAAGAAGTCACAAACAAGCGGAATGGCATCCATGCAAGCAGAACTAGACTTGAGAGCTTCTAGTTCGACAAGAGCATTTTCAATTGTTTTTCAACGAGAGGAATGAGCATCATTTAAGCTTGACAATTCATTAAGCAAGCTAGAGCATGAATCACGAAATCATCGAATTAATGGATTTGAGCCTAACCACTTCTAGGTTCAAATTATCAATCATAGTATCCTGTTTCTTGATCACTTTAGCTTGCTTATGCAATTTTTGTTCAGCAAGCACTAAAGCCCTTTTCATGTCAGGAAGTGAAGGGCATACCTCATCGGGATCACTAAAAGGATCCTCGCTGTTGGAGGAGTAGCTGTCGTGGCTGTTCTTAGCCATAAAGCACATGCCTGTGAAATCACGTGCCTTCTTCTTGCCACGGGAGTCACTCTTGTCGTCCTCCGTCTCCGAGTCCACATTTTCCATGCTCACATCCTCTAGAGCTTCGAGGACTCGGCTGACAAACTTACGATAGTTTGTCTTCTTGGACTTAGCATCCCTCACTTGAGAATGCCTTTGTGACTCCTTCTCCTCCTTGCCCTTCAGCTTGGGGCATCTAGAACGAATGTGGTTGGGCTCACCACACTCGAAACAAGTGACAGGTCCACCTCTCCTCCTACTCCTCACATTGTTGTAGGCTCTCGTGAATTTTGTGGATAGGAGGGCTAAGTTGTGAGACCCCGGTTTATCCGGCTTGTAATGCTTAACCATCCACTTGGTCCTAGCATCACAAATCAGATAATCCGAGACTCGAGACATGTATACTTCCCAGAGTGCAGTATACACACCTCTTTGCAAAGTTCATGCATCAATTCCATTCATCCACATAGAACCGAAACATAAACAACAAACCAAAATATAATATAAATAAGGGATAGTCATTACAAAAGAGAGGCCCACCGGCCAAATGACAAATACATCAAGAAATTTAACAGCGGAAGCAAAAGTGCCATAAGATGGCCATAAACAAAAGAGCCAATCAGTGTGCCTTTAACCCACAAGGCAACCGACCGGACCGCCAGGCTAGTCGTCGAATCCACAGCACAACTCATAAAAGTGAGGCCCTTGGGGCTCACCTTCTTCCTCTGCAAACCAAAAGCGACCAAAGAAAAGCGGGTGAGTACTTTGAATGTACTACTTAAGATATATAGGAATGATAATGATCTATACAATAACTACATGCAAGCTTATTTAAGTGGAGTAGGTTAGGACTCAAATTTTTAAGCATAAAGCAAGTTTTATTTGCAATAATGTAGTACATTGAAAGCAATTTTGCAATCTGATTTGATTTGATAAAAGCAGTAGTAATCAAGTATCAACAACGATAAAAGATCTGAAGTGACTAACCCAATAGCCACCACAATAGCATGAATTACCCATTCATGCCAACCATATCAAGTTTTAATTTTAAAACAAAAGCAGTTGTTGAAGTCTAGATCTTGGAAATCCCCAAGCGTGTCCATAACCTAGGGCGAGGCTATTGAATAGTTTTATCCTGCGGGGTGTACCAACTTACCCACATGTCGGACCGCCTTTTGCCACATGATTAAGCACACTTCCTTTGGTATCTTAAGCACGGCTAAGTCCTACGAGACATTTCCAATATTGCGTATTAACTACGAGCGCCTGTATGGATAGAAACCCATACGTTGTGTCGAGTCATTGTAAAGCCTCGGTCAACTACCCGTCGCAGTAAAACCTTGGACAACTACAATGCTCCTCGAGGTGGAGAGCCTGCAGGAATCTCCACCACCGCACACCCAACACAAGAACACAGAGAACACATATCATGTTTCACACAACACACACAACCCCCTCCTGCGACTCGGAGATAACACACGCCAAAGTACTACGTCAAGAGGGTCCCATATAACCCTCATGTGGTTAGTGCGCAAAAGTACTTGGATCAATGGCGCAAGCAACATTTTCGGTCCTTAGGGACACAGGCACCTTTCCTTGTCACACCCAACAATCACACCAACATGCCATTGTGCCCAAGTCAAATCATTTTGTTTCATTTTCGGTTTTACAAGACAAAAGCATAAGGTGCTAAACCAAAATAAACAAAATGATTTGTGTTATCAAGGTCATCGACTAAGTCGATAACCGCCCAATTCTACGGTAGCTAAGCATTTCTAAGCATGACATCGCAAAGGCAGAAAAGAGCATAATTAAATCACGGGCTCTAATTCACCGTGATGATAATAACTTATGGTTGTGGCGAGGGATAACATTTTCATGGCAACAATGCATTAGGAATAGCTACCTCTAAGCAGGCAAAAATAATTGGACACAAAAGCAATGCATACATATAGTTTGTAAACAAGATATTAGACTTTGAAAGTAATGGGGCATTTATGATCAAATATCTTGCACCTGCTTGCTGTGGGTCAAGGTGTTCTTGAGGATCAACAATATTATGAATGTGCTCTTGGATCCTAACGAGAAAGCAAATGCAAGCGATAAGAAACGAATAAAATACAAAGACCCAACAGTAAACTCTCTCCAAAAATTCTAAAATTTTTACAGTAGCAAGGTCTCGATTTATAATGAATTTAGCAACAAGAACCAATTGATTTGGATTCTTAATGCCAAAGATATGGCCAAAACAATTTTGCTCAGCTTTTATAAATCAAAAATGCTACTATTCATTAGCAAAATTTTCTGGAGCTATACTGAGGTTGGAAACATTTTTAAATTAAAGTTGAGTTAAAAACATACCCAACAAAATTTTAATCAACCGAAAAGGATTTGAAATGAATTAGTTATGCATTTTACAAGTTATCACATTTTTCAGTTGATAAATAAATCCTCTCGAGAATTTCAGAAATTAAAGCAGCGTGGCGAACACGGGGCGTTGATCACGGATCCAACGGCCCAAGCCCGGCGCTTGACGCTGCAGTGAAGCCTCAAACTTCAACCGTTGGATCTGGATCCAGCGGTTCACGTGGCCCGAGCGTTCGGTGGTCAGAACTTTCCGCGCGCCTTGGCCGTCGATCCGGGATCCGGCGGTTCACGTGAATCCGAGGTTCGGTGGTCGAGCGCTCGCTCGAATCTGCGCCGTTGATCTTGGATCCAACGGACCACGCAGCCGGCGCGCGGCAGACTCAATTTTTGGCGCGATCTGACGCGCAGATCTTAGGATCGGCGGTCCAAAATGGCGACGTTCAAACCAACGTCTGTTTTAAATGCGGCAAAAGGTCGGAGGAGAACGGCTCGCCGCCGGCGACTCGGCGCGGCGGTGCGAGCAAGTGCCCAAAATGGGTTGCTAACAACCTTGCGCACCCAAGAAACAAGAAATTTCATTGCGGCGTTCTAGAACGCCAACAAGCGGAGATAGCGAGAGATGACCAAAGCGGTCAAAAGCGAAAATAGCAAAAGCGCTCAGTGCGGTTCAAGGGAGCGAGTGCCAAACAACTAGGGCTAATGAGAGATTACGAGCACGGAGAAAGCACAGAGGAGAGTCGAATCGGATCGGCGAAGCGAAAAGTGGTTTCGGCGAAAGGGGCAATCGCAATTGAATGCTCCTTTACGCCAAAAGCAAAATTGTGAGAGGTTAATCTTCTATGAGATGCTAAATGGCGAGGAAGCAAAGGTTTTGAAGAATAAAGCCGGAACACCACTTTCAGAAGAGGTTGGAGCTTCAACAATGGCGGCGAGAACAAATTTTGAAATGGGGCTCGAGCAATGCACTAATATTGGTTACGGAGCTCACGGTGTTCAAAGGAAGCTAAGGAAGCCTTTGGGGAGTTTATAGCCGAAGGAGCAAGGAAGAAGCAACGGGAAGAAAAATGGTGGGGCTCTGTGTTGAGACCGACTGAGGGCGATGGGAGCACGTGAACTCGAGGAGGGCGGCGACCGGAGGCGGTGGGGCAGGAGCAATAAATCTTGAGAATCGTTGGCGGCGAGAGGTGACCCGGCGACACGCTCTGCCGTTTTCACCCTCTATCGTTGACCATGGCGGCTTGGCGAACGGAGGAAGGCGAAAGAGATCGGTAGTTGGATTTTAATCGGACGGTGAAAAGAATCGGCGATAACGATTCGATCGCGCGATTGATCTCGGGCCGTTGTTTTAGAATCAATGGTCCACGCCGCGCGAGCGTTCGGCGGTCGAGCGTTTCCTCTTTTGAGGCGCTGATCTTGGATGAGCGGTTCGGAGCGAGAGGAGGATCGGCGGTCGAGCGTCACCTCGGCGCGAACCGCACGATCGAGATCTAACGGTCGAAATTGAACGCGCCCGATGAGGTGAGTCGGTGCGATTAGTTGATTGGACCGAGTCCATTGGCTCGAGCCGAGTGCAGTTCGAACAGGAGCAGTGACAACCGATTAGGGTTTGAATTTAAATCACGATTTTGGGAATTATTTGGGATAGCAAACAAACTCCAAAAATTATGAAATTTTTGGAGCTTCTTGACAGAAGAAGGAACCTTATATAAAATTTTCAGAGACTTTTATCCACTGCATTTGTCTCTAAAAATTTCAGAAGGCTTAATTAGGAGTTTGACTAATGTTTGACTTGTCTCAAAATTATCAAATAATTTCTGAAAATTATGAAATAATTACGAGGTGTTAAACATCACTCCTAGGTTCAATGAAAATTATCTTCAAAGGTTGGGCACAAGATTTTCATGAAGGAGATTTGTGTTGGTGTCCAAATGGCAAGTTGATTTTGATTTCACATAATTTCTTTACAAAAATTATGGAACTGATTACAAAAATCAAGATCGGAGAAAAGTTTTAATTTCTCCTCATTTTTATTACATTTGAAACACATACCAATTTTGGGATGTTACATAAGTCATCTTCAGGTAGTCTCTCAAGTTGCTCATCGCTCAAAGAATGCAAAGCAGACAAAAAAAATTCAGATGAGCTAACATTAAAGGAATCGACATATCTACCCTCAGATTTGTCAACCACTAAAGCCATCGGCTCTGTTGTGGGAGAGGCGAGATAAAATCAATCTCATGCGTCTTCAACCTAGAGTAAAGCTTATCCATGGTAAGCTCACTCATGTGATGTTGTCATTGATGGCGATGATCTTCATCCCCGGACCTTCACATCTAAAGCACCCAAAATCGGCGTGCATTTTGATTCGAAAATACAAGATCAACGTGCGGAGATCATGAAGAATTTTAGAAAATCTCCCCACACTCATCTAAAGATTCACGAGTCTTTGCTCGATCTTGGGTATGCTTTCTTAAAGTGGTTCTGTCTCACTTCCTTGATCGCGATGGACCCTTCGTGATAATCACAAAGAGTCGCGGATCTCATGAGCAGACGACAAATGAGCGACACGCTCAAACTCCGATCGACTAAGGCCTTGAATCAAAAATTCGAGCCCCGCTGTTGTTCTCCACATCCGAGGTGATCAAATTGTCATCGGTGGCACGACATAAGGGTTTTCACCTTAAGCCAAACCGCGTGCCCTTGAGCCTCGATGTAGGCCTCCATTCGGGCCTTCAATAAGCAAAATCAACTCCATCAAAAACATGTGGCACGATTGAATATCGCTCGATCGCCATGGCTCCAAAGACCGGTTAAGATCTATAGAAAAGAGCTAACCGGCTCGATACCACTTGTAGGACCGGAAGGCGATCGAGGGGGTGAGTAGGCGCTTTCAAAACTTTCTCGCCTAAAACAAATCCAACACGAACTTTACTCCTTTAGCTATGAAAGCTAAGAAGATCGATAAGCACTGCAATGAAACCTTGTCTTGAATTCGATAACCCCGATAACCACACGACACAAATGTGGTGACTTAAACTCAAAGGGTTGATCAGGCACGGCGGTCGGGCCAAGCTACCACGGGCGGTCGGACCGACGTTCAACAATGATCGACCGACAACTAAGCGGCGGTCGGACCGGTGGGCGGTTCGACCGGCGAAGCAAGCGATCGAAACACGGGCGGTCGGACCGCCGTTGAAAGACCGGTCGGACGTCTGATCGATCTTGAAAATCCACCCCAAATCCAAAACGAAATTTGATCCAACTTTTGATTCAACCAATGAAACTTGACCAAATTTGAGCACACCTCCTAATGATATTAGAGACCTATTTCTAGCGGCGATCCTTGGATCCACTCCATGAATCGATCTCTCAAGGATTAAGCGAAGAAGTGCATAAACCTAGAAATATGAAAATCTTTGATTCAAGACTTGCTAGTGGGGATTGATGGTCTAGATTATTCTAGGAGTATTCCACACATCAAAGCAAGACAAGGTGGGTCAAAAGACCAAGTATAAACCCTTGAATCAAGGAAGCACCAAATTCATGCAAAAGAGAAGAACACAAAGAGGAGACAAATGATCTCTCAAGCAAGCATCACAAGATTGATTGATCTCACAAGATGCTTACAAAGTCACTCCAACAAGGAGGACAAGAGCTCACCCAAGGAGCATACAATCTCTCCTCTCTTCCTCTCCAAACCCTAACCCTAGAAAAGCAAAGGGAAACCAAATGAATGCCTCCAAGGGTTTTACATCTTCCCCTTCTATTTATAGGAGAGGACTAGGGTTTCTCATTTGGGACCCATTCACACATGGGACCCACACACAACATCTGTTGAAGCAATCGCACGCTTCTGCGTGTAGGTTGATCGGCCGGTTCTCATCGCGTCGCCAAGCCTCTCTTGTCAGAATCCCATCGGAACCTCCCGAGACTTGCACCGATATCCACACCGCTGATCAACCGGTATCTTAGAACCACCGTTCGATCCATCTTGCCCATCTGCACCATGCTTGAGTCACACGACCTCACCGGTATCCATGATCGTTACGGACCTCGGCTCTCCAAGCGTAGTCGATCCACTCACCGTTGGCGTCGTTGACACGCAAAGCCACCTGCGACAATAGACAAACAAACCGTTTAGGGAACAAGTTCTTCACAACTTGACTCACGTTAGTTCCGCAATGCAATATACATCAATAAAGCATTGATAATCAAACATAAACCACATCAATGCAAACTTGGCTCACCTCCAAGTCATCGGCGGTCGACCGCCCCACAAGGCCGGTCAGGCCGATGTCGGGCGGTCGGACCGCTCCCTAACGGCGGTCGGACCGCCCAAAGGACTTAGCCAAAATTCCGGCGAAAATCGAAACCTTACGGAATTTTCAACTCAATAGAACTTTTGGTAGGAGCTCCAAAATGATGAAACCACATCCGGAGACTCCTCACCGCCTACACAACCTATTTTGGATTAGCCCCAAATCCAACTTTAGGTCAGGCGGTCCGACAAGCCACCATTGTCGATCCGGCCGTCCCACAGGCGATCGACCGCCCCACCACCGGTCGGGCCTTTGTGGTCGGCGGCCAAAACAAACCCACGCGAGATTTTGCAAACCAACAACGCCATTGCCAATTGACTCATCATCCTGAGATCGTGCACATATCCTCACGATATCCACATTTACTTTCCTTGATAATGTCGATTATGTCTTTCAGTTGTTAACCGAGGAACTGTAATAAATAATATTACTGCTACATGATATTTCTCACCATGTTATGCTTTCCTGTCAAATGATGCTAGTGGTTCGTTTTAATTATTCTTTGATTATGTTCTGATGAATTCAGTCTTTATTCCTACCATGATTCTATTAAAGTTGGTCTCTAGATGTTCTTAGAGGAGTTACAGTCTAAAATCTTCCGCAGTTTGGATGTATGATAGTTCTTTAGGTAGCAACTTGGCTTCCGAATAACCAGGGTGTTACACCTGGTCCACCATGGACTATGGCATTCTAGTGGACCTGGTCCATGGACTCAGGGCCCACATGTCAAAGACTCAAAGCATTTTCCTTTAGAAAATTAATTCGGCAGAAATTCCTTTTGACACTTACGTCATGCTTGCACAATAAATATAATTTCCTTTAGGAACTTAATTCCTTAATTTTAGAAAATTCAAATAGTAATTCTCTCTCATTTTCAAAATTTCGAGAGCTCCTTCGTTCGAGCTCCGATTCTAGTGGTTCAAATTTATGAATTCATCTAAAATCCTAATCTATCTAAATATATTGAAATATTAAAATTTAGAGTTCATTTAAATTTGACTCTTTTTTCGTATAGATTTCGACGACTCTAGATGTAATACTCTGAAAAAAAAAATAATTTTAATAATCGCGTCTTAAGGGTCG
Organism: Hsuehochloa calcarea; assembly: GCA_036346395.1. Taxonomy (NCBI): domain Eukaryota; kingdom Viridiplantae; phylum Streptophyta; class Magnoliopsida; order Poales; family Poaceae; genus Hsuehochloa; species Hsuehochloa calcarea. The sequence continues at coordinate 7,494,184 of CM070613.1, forward strand.
GAGAGTAATTAATTAAATAGTGACAATAAGTAATTAATTATTAACCTCTTAAGGGCCTGGGTGTAATTAAATAAAAAGATTTCGTGGAAAATAGTATTTTTGGATTTTTGTGAGTTGTATAAATAGTTTGTGGATTTTCTTAAAACCCTAGTTTTTCTTTTCTTTCCACCCCGGCCGCAGCGCTGTTCCGACCCATTTCTTTGTTGCCTTGTAGTGGAAGCTTGACCTGTCTTGGCGCTGCTGACAGCCTGCGCTGCAGAGCCCTATTTGTCTTTGCCGTGTGGGAGCCGTCACTGCAGCGTGCATTGTGCCGATCTGTTCTGCGGCCGAGCCAACTTCTGCGCTCTGCGGCCCTGCGCGTGGGCGCGCTTCGGCTTTTCTTCAGCTGCGACGCTTGATCTTCTTTGCCATTCTTGATTTATTTGGCTCGGCCAAATTTGCTTCTTCTGCTTGCCGTTTCTTCTTCTTTGTGTCTCTTGCATCTTGTACACGCATGCATGCATGCTTGAGCCGAGGGAACGAGGAAATCAAGAGTTGAGACGGAGGAAATCAAGAGTTGACAAGTGAAGGTAACAGAAGAACAAAATAAGGAAAAGAAAGAGAATTAGAAGATTAGAAGAAAAGAAGTAGAGATTCAAATTCTTGTCGGTAATGATCTATAATTTTGTATTCTCTCTGTTTTTCTAGGTTAATTAGAGATTATGATCTAGATTAATTAGAGAAGTTTTATAATTTTCTAATAGAGGGGCCGAACAATGAGGCTGTTTTAACCTGCCGTTCTGTGTACGATTTATTCGGGTACCTTAATGACAAATTTTGGAATTATCATCTACTAGTTAATTGTAGATAGTTTCGATATCTTTCTATAGAATTTTTAGCATGTCGTTCGGACAAGTATAATTTGAGTTATGATTTTGAGAAGGCCGCTGTTTTTAGGGTTGTCGTCTTTAGGCGCTGTTTTGGTAGATCGGTTACTAAAAATAGTAAATAGCTTAATTAGAGTTTTTGAACTACATGAAAGTTGTAGATAATTGTCCAATGGTTCTGTAGGATCTGAGAACGCGCATTTTGGTTGAGTAAAACAAAAGTTATGAATTTATTAAGCCTGCTGTTCCGAAGCGGACAGACCGGCTTTCGGGGCTAAATACGGAGGGTTAGATGATTTAATTAGAAGTCTTCGTAATCTAAGAAAATGTGGATAATTTTATAATGAATCCAGAATGGGGTGGTTTGTGGTGATCGGACTTTCGAGTCAAAAGTTACGCTCTTTTTAGTAACCGGACAGCAATGGGTAGCTTTTCGATATCGGCGTAATGTGGTATATTTGGGGACGTGTAGGAGCGATGTCGATTGATTGTTGTTCTTATGATGCTGTAGCTTGTATTGAGATGTGTGTATTTAATGTAGGAGAAACGTCGTACTTGTTGCCATCTTCGAGTCAAATCGTGCGTCGCAACTAGTAAAGGCAAGTGCATGGTAGACAGCGATCAATGATCGATCACTGTTTTCTTTATCTTCTATTACCATTATTGTTGTGCTTTTATTTGGTTTAATTGCAAACAATGAATTGGTATGTTTATATCTTTGTTGATGAGCATGATGGAAAGTTGGATATGATGTTTATGATGGAGTTTGCATGTTTGCATTCATAAGCATCTGTGCATAAGAGAAGGTGGTCTTGATTGATCACAACTCCACGGGAGTGGAGGAGGTCCCCGATCCTTGAGGAGGAGCGGGCTTGAGAGTGAATGTTGTCGCGAGCATTCACTCACGCTATCCGATATCTGTGAAAGAAGTGCATGTGGACATGTAGAATAGCGTTGCATTCATAAATGAGATTAATGGTGAGAATATTAATGAAAGTGCTGTGATGATAATGAAGTTATTGATTCTTTGTTGATTTATTATTATCGTTGTATATCGATGTATTTCTTGAGTCGTGGACTCACCCTTGCTCTATTGTTGTCTTTAGGTGATCTTGAGGATCGAATGGCGAGGCGAGTAGAGCACATGGACATCACATGATCATTCGCCATGATAATCTTTTCATTCAATAATGGTTTACACTTGGACATGTTAGTTATTGAATAATGTTTAGGACATCATTTGGACTAGACTATTTGCTTTATTAATTTGGACTCATTGGTTGATGCTGCTTTGGATTATTTGCCTGGTTATTATTTCCCATTGCTTATTTATTGTCGCTTGATCCATATTTATACATGTTCGTTTATGATCCATTGATATGATTATCATTGTTGTCTTGTTGTAATTTTATAGTGTGTCGATAATTATTAGTTTAAAGTGTAGTGTGGTGGCATTCTAGGCTCAGTGTTGGGCTGGGGTGTTACACTAGAGAACACGATTTCTATGACAAGGTAGACTAGCAACCCTTTGAGTGAGACAAGTTACATCCTTTGACCATATTTGATCATAATATTTAAATTATTATTGCATGATTATTTGTATTCAATGCAATTTAAATTCATGTTTTAAAATTGTAGTTAAACCAAATACAATTGTATAGACAACTTTGACATTCAAATAATCATACATTGTCACCTTAGATAAAAATCTAGCTGATGCAATAGTATAGACTAGAATACTTGGGGAAAAATATACTCATAGTCATGCTTAGACAAAAAATGTTCAATTTGGGGAATTCATAGCCAAAATTCAATTATGTATTTAAAATGGTATCTATGACATTGTTATGCTATGAAATTTTAAAAGTGTCTTCAAAATCAAAATAAAATAAAAACTGGTTTAGACGGGCAAAATGGATGTTAGGTTGGTGCACGATTGATGCACGAGATCGATTCAGTTCCATTATCAAGACTAAGGTTTTACTAAAAGCCACCTAAGTCAGTTAAGGACCGGTCTACAAGCTGCATATTGCAAAGCCCCTCCGTACTAAAACAAGTCTAGTATGGGACTGACCTAGCTAGATAATTTGTAATGTCCTACTGTTGTTTGTACCACTTGGTTGTGTGGGTGTCAGTTAGATAGTTTATTCCCACATGACGCAAGAGCTGGCTTCCAACGGGTTGTTAGCCCAATGACAGTGAAACCTTAGCGGTCATGACTTAGTCACTTATTTGCATTGTAAAAGCCATGTGATCGTCGGGATGGAGTATTGTAAAAACCTTGTGAGAATCACTTAGTCGCATGCCTACGAAAGCGTGTCTTCGCCGATATTATAAGATGGTTACACTACTACAAAACAGTCTATAGAAGATGCCTCATCACAGACGGTTCACTTGGAACCGTCTGTGGTAAAATAATCACAGACGGTTCTTTTGGAACCGTCTATGATATGGACCTATCACAGATGGTTTCTAAATACAACTGTCTGTGATAATCTATGTCATCACAGACGGTTCTTCTTAAGAACCGTTTGTGATAATTCATAGACAGTTCGTATCATGAACACTCATCACGCATATTTGTTTTAAGAACAAATGCAGTGATGAGATGCTTATCACTGAGCGGTTCATGACACGAACCGTGCGTGATATGTCATCCTGAGCGATTTTTGTATAAAATTATCTATGATACTTTTATTTTGTTGGGCGGAAAAACGAAAATTTGGACTTAATGGGCGGGCTGCCGAAAATCTCTTTATATTAACAGAGTCCTCCATCTCCATCTCCTCATCTGCCATTTCTCCTCTGCGATCTCCGTCTCGCCCTGACCTTGCGCTCCGGCCTCCCCCGAGCTCGTCTCCCGCGGCCTCCTGCACCTCACCCCAGCCTCGTCGTCGCCGGCCTCCCACGACCTCGTCACCCCCGACCTCCTCCACTTCGTCGCCCCCGGCCTCCTCCACTTCGTCGCCCGCAGCCTCCTCCACCTCGCCCCGGCCTCGTCATCGCCGACCTCCCACGACCTTGTCGCCCCAGCTTCCCACGACCTCACTCTCTCTACTCCCCCTTTTGCTCTGTGATGTGGATTACTACTGTGATGTGTTGGTGCTCTGTGAATGGATTGAGTTGATGCTACTATGATGTGGGTGATGTTGTGTCTATTGTGGGAAAGCTAATGAAAAGTTCAATCCGAAAATCCATATCAGATTCATACGCGAGGCTCGGGAGGCTCCAGATGAAGTGAAAACCCGTTTTTGTTTTTTTCAATAGAAAAAGCTATCACAGATGATTCTAAACAAGAACAGTATGTGATAGTAACTATCACAAATGGTTCGTGGATAGAACCGTCTGTGATAGTCTATTTTTACAGAGTAATTATCACAGACAGTTCTTGTTTAGAACCGTCTATAGATGATTCAAAAACCGTCTATGATGACCCTCTGTGATGACGATTTTGAACCGTCTGTGATGAACCGTATGTGATGACCTCATGTCATCACAGACACATAAAATCCGACAGTTCATAAAACCGTCTGTGATGACGATTTTGAACCGTGTGTGATGTCATTTTCTGTAGTAGTCTTGTGGGTAAAGTTATACAATCTCTGCAGATTGTAAATCTATTAGAATAGTCGTGCCCATAGTTGTGGGCTTGCTGAGCAAAGTCTTTCAAGGATTAGACTTTGGCTTGTTAAAATAATAATAATAATAATTTTGACAGATGATTTTGGATGGTTAATTTATGTGAGGAATTTGTGCGGTTAGCCTAGTACGTGATCCTTCACCAAAAATGTATGGAGGTTATCTTACAACTTGACAACTAAAAGCAAATTCAATTTTAGATATAAAATAACTGCTTTGGAACGTAGTAAATATATTTTAAAATGAAAATATCGCTTTAAGCAAAATTCAACCATATAAGTCTTCCATTGTTATACCTGCATGCATTAAAATTCAGTTATAGATGTAACTTGAGGAGTACAAAAACACATAGGGTGGGCATTCGGTTTTTTTTTTCGGTAGATTCGGTTCGCTTACCCTTCCACTCGGTTGGGAGCACGGATGGCCACACCAAGCGGGAGCAGGGAATTCGCTTCCTGGAGAACCGGTAGCAGAAGAAACAAAATCATGGCGTTTCTGTTCTTTCGTTTCTGTGCTTGATGAAGGAGATCGTGCGCCTGCGTGGATAGCGCTAGTGCTATTTATATATTGCTTTCAAGCAATAAATTAGGGATCCAAAACATTTGGATACAGGAAATGAAACAAAAATATTGAGGGTTCATCGTAACTTGGCTCATGCTTTCATTTAATGAGCCTGGCGAGAGATTTGGATTGTAGCTCGCTGTTAACAAGTTTTGATACAATGTTATTCGATCTTCTTAAAAGGTTCTCATAGAGTCATAGTGCCAGCAATATTAACAATGGCCGTTAACCAGCCCTTAGTAAGTGATGTATATGCGCTAATATTAAACATTTAGTATGATAATATGAGAACTAAAATTCAAGTACCACCTTTGGTTCACTAAGTACGATACTGTATGATATTGTTAATATATTGGTTATATGAATGATAACTTTACCCATTAATTGGATAAAATAACAAATTTTATAATATCTGCACTAAAATGGCTGGTGCTAATATAAATATTAAACAAATATGTTACTGTCATTTCATTCAAAATTTTCAACTAAAATGAAATATTTTAGTTTGCTGTGATTGTAAGCTATCCAGGCGTGACAGAGTTCGAAAAAAGTTAGGGTTTGAATTTTTTTGTAAATTAATTAATTCAACATTGAAAGTTTACCACATGCATTTATCATATGATATATTGCTTCATTTAGAAAATCCAATGTGCCTCTGCAACTCTGATAAGAAAAGTCGAGCTAGGGAAACCCATAAAAGTAAATTCAGAATTATTAGGAACTTTTCTACCTTAGCTCCTTGGGTGGGATATTTTACAATGGATACTGATGTTCTATATTTATTTGTATTCATATACTACCTTCCAAACAGCAGCAGTGATGTGTGTATTGAATTATATAAATTTGAATCAGGCCAACTTAAAAAAAAATGAGTGAAATCTGCACAGGAAAATTAAATTGGTTCCGTCTATAATTCCGTCGATCTTCCGTCTAAAAACCATACAAAATAAGATACCATGTACTAAGGTTTATGGTCGACTAGGTGCACCTTTTTTATTTTATAATAATATTATCTTAATAAAAATTATAAAAATAAGTAGTCGAATTTTTTATTTTTACAAAAATTGGCTATTGTGACAATTTTAAATGGCGATTGGGCCAATCGCCATTTGAAATGGCAACAGTACTCCTGTCGGACACCTAATAGTCCTTTACTGTCCCTGTCGCCAGTTCCCTGGCCCTTCCTGTCGCCATTCTAAATAGCGATTGGAAGACAAACACCATTTGGAATGGCGATAGTAACCCGCACTACCTTGTCGCCATTCGAAATAGCGACAGGGAACAGCCTTTAAAACGCCCAAGAAATAGGCCGAACATCACTTTTATTCGGTGAAAAAAGAAAGAAGGAAGGAAGGGAGAGGAGAAGAGGGGAAGAGTGACCTAGCGAAGCACTGCCAGTTCATAGCAGAAGAGGGGAGAGAGGGAGAAGCAAGTCCGGTTGCCCACCTTGCAAGTAAATATTCTTACAACATTGTATCTAAATTCGAAACTAGTGACATAGAATTGAATGAATTAGATAGATGTATTGATATGTGGTGTAGTTTGAGGTAGTACATCATTTTAGATGTGTATAGTTCAGTTTATCGTATATATATTATTTACTGTTCAGTACGTGAATGGTTCAGAAAGTTCTCCATGCATTGTTACTTAGTGTATTATCTTGCAGTTTAGTATTGGATATGTTGTTAATCATGTAGAATTTTTTTGGTGTAATAATTGAATTAATTAGATAGTTCTAGATGAAATGTATTGCTACGTGGTGTAGTGACGTGTAACACATCATTTTACCTATGTGTAAATCAATTCCGCACATGTCGCTAATCATGTAGAATTTTTTTGTGCAATAATTGAATTAATTAGATAGTTCTAGATTGAATGTATTGCTATGCGGTGTAGTGTCGTGTAGTACATCATTTAAGTTGTGTATAGATAAGTTCTGGATATGTCACTAATCATGCAATAATTGAATTAATTAGATAGTTCTAGACGGAATGTATTGCTATCACTACCAGAAACCATTGATTTACCGAGTGCCAAAAACACTCGGGATCATATTTCCCGAAAGTCGGCCATCGAGAAAAAGCACTTGGGATCATTTCGTCGGGTAAAAACTAGTTTCCCGAGTGTTACACTCGGGAGACAGACATTCGACGTGTGTTTGAATTTACACTCAGGAAAAATCCAACACTCGGGGGAAATTTTCCATAACGGTTTTAGCCACCGTACAGAATACTTTCCCAAGTGTTGGCACTCGGGTAAGTTGGACATATATTCCCTTTTTGGCTTGGCACGTTGCCCTCCTAGGTTGTCGCCAAGTGGCATCCTTTTCCCGATGGCTCCTGAAAATTGTCCTAGGTGGAATAGTCGAGAAACCTTGCCACGTGGCGATCCTTTCCAGACGGTTCCTGAAAATTATCCAGAGTGTTCACACTCGGGAATACACGCCACGTGGCTATCCATTCCCATCGGCTCCCGAAAATTGTCCCGAGTGGAAACACTTAGAAACCCTCACCACATGGCGATCTTTTCCCGATGGCTCCCAAAAATTGTCCCAAGTGTGAATACTAGAGAATCGTAATTTTTCATGAGTGGAATTCAACAAAGAACACTCGAGAATTACAGGACAACATATTCACCCAATTTTGTACATACAGTGGATTTCATTTTGTACCAGATAGGAAACTCGGGAATCAACCACATAGGAAACTACCAAGACAGCATATGCACCCAGAAAGAAAAAATACCACCAATTAGCCACAAATCACTACATATATAGATTCAACAACAACATTAGCATAACGTTCGAGTTCACAGTACAACATTCTCATATATATATCCGACATCCACGACATATTTGAGTTCAAATTCGAAAAGTTAGGCATAAGGCATGATACATAAAATAGTTACAAGTAGTTCAACAACAAACTAGTTCAATTTTACGGAGTGAGTGCTTGATACATCAATTGTCGAGGTCCATGTGTTAACCTTCAACTTGTCGCCCCCAGTGCTTAACTGCAAAGATGATGATCATGGATCAATTCTCTAACTCAACAACTCATTTTACAATCACGCGGCTGTTGAACAAAAATCATTGGAATACACATATGTGACAAACTACAAGCTCATGATTGACCTATTGTAGAGATGATTGACATATTGCATAAATTATTGGAAAACAAAAATTTGGCAAACTACAAGTTCAAATTCGAAAAGCCCATGATTCTGACAAATGTTGGTTTGATCGACCTATTGTAGATATGATGGTGATTCATAGCCCTTGCGTTGTTATAGATGTCACAACCCACTGGACATATTGAAAAGACTAAAAAGAGTACCTATTCAAACTACTCAACTATCACTAAACTATTAACCACAAAACTACAAGATCTTGCACATTTTAAGGCCAAACTACAAGATATTGTTAGGCAAATTTCAATAATTTGTCACTGCAGTTGACACATTCAACCAAAAAGAGATAGCAAATGCAGAAAAACATGTATCTCCTACTATTTGGTAAATTCTGCCATATATACTTGCTGAATCCTATGTGGCCATTTTTTTTAATATCATTGTACGAATAAAAACACGTGGGCTCAGTTGTGATACTCATAATGATTTAAATTGTAAATGCAAGGGCAATACCGATGAGAATATATCTACATAAATTTGATCATGTTGTGTGTTGTACAATGTGTATTTCTATCTAGAATATTGCAAATGATTCTTATTTGGCTAAGATGTTGTTTCTCAAGATTGTGGAGAACAAATACTCATCAGGTTGCTCCGGCATACATTAGCAAGTTAATTTGATTTAGATAAAGTTATTCAAGGATATATGCATGATACAGATACATGTCATATATACTACTTGGAGACACATACATGCCATACACCAATTAATACACGATGCATCTAGTTCTGCACAGAAACCATATGCATCACATGGGCTGTCGATGGAACGACGAGTACACGTGGCTCAGAAATGCATACAGGTAGATAGATAGTTGCATCTATAGCAGAGCCTGGGCCAGTGGAGGAGGTCGTTGCAGCGGATGGGGAGGAGAGGAGAGGAGAGGAGGGTGGGGATTGGGGGAGTGACTACAGTGAGAAAGAGAGTGAGTGGGTAGGGTTAGGACTTTAGAAGGTACTTGCAGTCGTGGCTTCGATGCACATAAAAAAAATGACGCGGTAGGGAAAAAAAATTGGTGCTAATTACTTTGCTTCCGAGTGCCGGTAATCTCCCGAGTGTAGAAAGCAGCATGCACTCGAAACATTATTTGACCCCGTTTATACCGTGTCCCTATCCCGTTTTCAAGTGGAGGAATGCTGGCTCCGTCTCCATCTCCTGGGTGTACGAGCAAACACTCTAGAATGTTATTTCTGCCAAGTGCTGCCTTTCAGGCCCGAGTGCCCTTTGCAACACTCGGGACCTTCTCGAGTGTTTCCTTCAAGACACTTGGTAAATATATAGGCATTCGGGGAATAAGCAGTTTATGGTAGTGTATGTGGTGTAGTGTCGCGTAGTACATGATTTTAGTTGTGTGTAGATCAGTTCTGGATATGTCGCTAATCATGCAATAATTTTTTTGGTGCAATAATTGAATTAATTAGATAGTTCTAGATGGAATGTATTGCTATGTACTGTAGTGTCGTGTAGTACATCATTTTAGTTGTGTGTAGACCAGTTCCGGATATATCGCTAATCATGTAGATTTTTTGGTGCTATAATTGAATTAATTAGATATGCCGCTAATCAGGTATGGCGGCCACGGGATATGTTGCGCAGTGGCCCTACGAGTTGCTTAACCAGGCCGTTGGCGTGGGTCACCATAGCCATCTCAGTACTGACCTCCCTTAGCCTGGTGAGGCACCCATTGAGCTTGGCATGTTGCAGCTGCGCACGCCCATGAGAGCATAGAGGGTCGACCTGAAGGGATACGGGTAGGCTACGCTAGCTAGAAATTCAAAAATTCTACCACGTAAACTAGGATGCCAAGCAAGCAAGAGATCACATATCGTTATCACCAGACGTGCAATGCAGCGGAAGAAGAGTTGGACCAGCCTGGTCCAACGAAGAGCGTGTTGATGTAGTGGTCGTAATCGTATCCGTACTGGTTTGTTCCATCTCGTTAAGTGTGTGACCCTATAGGTTCATGCATAATCGGTTGTGACTCAGAAACTCCTTTCCGATCATGAAACGTCAGCGGCACCTAGCAGGACATAACGATTCTCGAATACACATGAATTATATTAGACGAACCTTAATGCAATATGATCTACGACCAGGTCCTATTTGGTCTCGACCAGTTTGCAACTCCTTACAACCAAGTTTCGACCATCCTACGACCAGCTCATATCTGGTCTCGACCAGTTCGTAACTCCTTACGACCAGGTTTTGACCACTTAGTGATCATGTTCGACCAGTCTATGACTAGCTCGTATCTCCATACAACTAGTCCATATCTGATCGAACTGAATGACCAGCTCGTGTATTCTCATTTTGCATCACGATATCTTGTTGAACTACAGGTGAGATGTTGTGTCATCCATAGACTGTTCAATACTTTCTCGATCAAGTGTTGGATAACTTCATATGATCGAACTATTCGACCACCAGCGGCATGGCCATGCACTTTCCTTATATGACCACATCGAGGGGCCTAGAGACATCTCTCCTGTTATGTTAGGCGGGGGAAATCCCATATCCGACCAATCACATTCCTCCGTATGTTTCATAGCATACTCGAAAGATACCTTTATGACTACCCGGTTACGGAGTAGCCTTTAGCAATCCCAAAGTGTACTCTTACACATGAAGGAAACCATGTGATCTCAGGTCTAAGGATTATACATCATCATTACTTAAGACCAACGGATGACACATGAAATCGTAACAATCTCAGCAGTGTCTCAAGGTGGGTCAATCCAACACCATGTTCCCTAACATGTGTTCTGTGGATATCATGGGAATATGCTCCAGATCTTAGGATGATGTGACAATTGGCAATGGTGTTTACGATTTGTCGTTTCACGAGTTTTCGACAAAGCTACGAGCATTACGGGCGAGGCGGTCCGACCGGTCCTAACAATGATCCGACCGGTCCTAGCAATGATCCGACCGGTCCCAAATCGGTCGGACATTGTGATCTAAAAGTGGTCAAAGCAGTGGGCCAAAAATAGGTGTTGTAGGCAAGTGAGGGATCCCAATGCACTTGGTCTCATGATTTTGGAGTCTCGAAGAAGTTCTATTCATTTTAATTTCGAAGGTTTGAATTTGGGGCATGAATTTGGCTAAGTCCCTAAGGCGGTCCGACCGCTCACGAGGAGCGGTCCGGCCAAGCCATGAAGCGGTCCGGCCGCTCACATGGAGCGGTCGGACCGGTATTGACTTGAGCGTCGGCCAACCGTGGTGATGTTGTTTTGTTAGGTCAAAGTCATTGGTTTCATGGCATATATTTTGCATGATGCATGTTTTGACTAACATGGGTCAAGTTGTGAAGAACTTGTTCCCGAATTCGTGTTTGCTTGTCTATGGTTGTGCAGGTTGCTTGGTGGTCAACGACGGTCAACGGCGAGGAGAATCGGGACTAGACTTGGAGAGTTGAGGTCGAGCGATCGGCGATGCGGGTGAGTCAACGACTCAAGCGTGACACAAGATGGACAAGGGTGACCTATTGGCAAATCCATGACGCATGGTGAAGAGGTTTAGGTCAAAAGTTAAAGACGGCGCTTTGCGAAGCGTGCGTGTGTGACCCGTTTGTTAGTGGGCCTTAACGGGAGCCCTATTGAGTCAAACCCTAGAGAGTTCTAGGCCTCCACTATAAATAGGAGGAGGTGGTGGCTGCACCCCTCTCCCTCACTGTTTTTCACCTCTTTTGTTGCTTTCAAAACCTAATTGGCTTAGGGGGAGTTGAGGTGGAGGCTAGGGCTTTTCATGGTTTGAGGAGAATTTTGTGATCTTTGATTGACCACTGATCCATGATGGTGTGGGTGTAATCCAGGAACGATCACGTTCTTAATCTATGCAAGGTTTGCTTGAGATAAGTCTCTTTTCGCTCTTGCTTTCAATTTCGTGATTTTATGGCTTTCTTTGATCCGCGAGTTTGTGATTGATTATTTCATGTGAATTAACTTGCTGTCATATGTGTGAATCTATCTAGCATCATCTTGATCATCAATCTCTCACGAACAAGCATTAGGATCAAGTTTTCGTTCTTGCCCGATTTTAGACCTTCTGCTAATCAATTGGCAATTGTTCAGGATCTATCCAAGAATTATCATAATATTCGATTGGAATAGGTCCTCAATAGCTTAGAGAAGGTGTGTGCAAAGTTTCATAAAGTTTGGAGTTGAGAATCAAAAGTTTGACCTAATTGCAACTTCGTCATCGGGCTGTTTTTACTGTTGCAGATCGGTTCTGGAGTCGGCCGGTCAGACCGCCCGTCATCACCGGTCAGACCGATTGTGGAGCGGTCCGACCGCCAGTACAACAGCGGTCAGACCGCCCGGCAATCGGTCCAACCGGCTGGGTCCAGAGGTCAGACCGCCCATGCTTTGTGATTTTGCAATCTTAGTTGATTTTGTTATTTTGGTTAGGGGATTTAATTGGATTCATTACTAGTCTTCCGCTGTACTGGTATATTGATCTTCATAGCTTCCTAATAGCTATTGGAGTGAAATTGTGTTGAATTCATTATTTGGGAAAAAGTGAGCGTGCTCCTATTCACCCCCCCCCTCTAGTAGCCTTTTCGGTCCAACAAGTGGTATCAGAGCAAGGTTAGTTCACTCTTGATCTTAACCGGTCACTGAACTTTAGGCGATGGATAAGTTTTCTACTAAACCGCACATCTTCGATGGGCACGACTATGCCTATTGGAAGAACCGTATGCGAGTCTTTCTTGAGAGCGAGGACAAGCTATTTGGGATGTTGTTCGAGCCCGCTTGTTATTCTGAAATTGCAACACACGCTTGGCGATTCTTGTGGCAAACAACAACAAAGCTAAAAATCTTTTATATGGTGCGCTTGGTAGACAAGAATATGATCGCATTTGCAATCTTACCACTGCGCATAAAATTTGGAACACTCTCGAAACATATCATGAGGTTCGTCCCAAATCAAAAGGTCGTAAGCGGTTTACAAGCGTGAATACAATAAATTCGAGATCGTCCGGAGAGAGCATTGATGACATTTTCATCGCTTTAATAAAGTAATTAATCAAATGAAAGTGTTGATATTGAATATTCTCAATCTGAAAATGCCACCCATCTCTTGGTGCAATCAACACCAAGGAGTGGGAGATGAAGGCTCTTGCTATAGAGGAAAATGTTGATCTTTCAAGTCTTACTTTAGAATTGCTTTATAGTAAACTCAAGACTCATGAAATTAAAAGAGTTGATCATCCTAAGAAAGACAACATGGCATTGATAGTGATCCTCTCAAAAGGTCTTCGATGGTACTCTTGAATCTTTTACGATTTTTCATTTACTTGCTTATCTGCGATTTACGAGGAGGAGCTTGAAAGTATTCTGAGAGAGTTAGCTCTTCTAGCTAAAAATTCACACGGGCCTACAATAATGTGAGAAACAAAAGAGAGGTGGTCGGTGACATGCTATGAATGTGGTGAGCTCAATCATATCAAGGCAAATTGCCCCAATTTGAAAGGTAAGAGCAATCATAAGGAAGGAAAGCCAAATTGGAAGAAGCCCCTTTCAACAAATCAAGGTATGAGGCTAATAAACTTGTGAAGGCCGCTCACGGGTCCTTACGCTTTTGAGGATCAATCCTTGAGCGATGTGGATTCGGGAGTGAGGAGGACAAGGAGGAGGAGATCCTCAAGGCAAAAAGAAAGGGAAGGCCAAGGACTTCACCGGCATGTGCTTCATGGTGACAGCGACATTGATGATAATAAGGTATCTTTTTCTTATGATGAGATTTACGCTAAATATGATTCTATAGTTGAGCAATTGCTTAGTCAAGATGAAGCGCTAGAATTTGTCATGACAAAAAATAAGAAATTAGAGTCAAAGATTAACGAATGAAAGTAGAGCTTAAAAATGCTAAGACTCTTGAACTCGATGAATGTTTATCTTGTCATGCTATGCATTGAAATTACCAAGTTACAATCGCTCATAATATTTACGTTCAACAACTTGAGAATGCTAGATCTGAACTAAATGAAATTAAAAGTGCTCCTTGTGAAAAATGTTTAGAATCTAGTAAATTGATTGCTTTTGATGTGTTTGATTCTAGCCCTTGCACTTCATGTTTAGAAAAGAGCGTGAAATCAAAGATATCTTAGAAGCTGCTAGAGTCAAATATGCTAAGCTTAAGGACAATATTGAAAATACTACTTGTGCTTCTTGTTCCGCTCTTAAGCTTGAAATTGCTTTATATAAGGAGAAATCTATGGGTAAAACTTGTGATGCTTGTGTTAACTTGAGAAAAGAAAATGCTTACCTTCATGATACATTAGAGAAATTTTCTAAAGGTAAGAAATAATTAAACATGATTCTTGACAAGTCTAAAACTCCTTATAAGAAGCAAGGTTTAGGATTCAATTCTTTTCAAAACAATTCAAACCCAAAAGTCATTCAAGTCTTGGAAAAAGGTTTAATTGAATTCAAAACCCAACCTGCAAAAACATCTTTTAAATCTGCAGGTTTTGCCCAACCTTGTATTAATTCAAATGGTGCTTCCTCTAGTGGTACCAAGTACCATTGCACTTATTGTAAGAAAAGTGGGCATTTGATTGAATTTTGTTGGCGTAGGGTGAAAAATGATAGGAAAAATCTTGATAGAATTTCATTCAGGCAACCTAGAGCTTTTATGAGACATGGTAACACTGAAAGGAATAAACCTGGATTAGGATTTTTCTCACATGCTAATCATTATGCTTCTACATATCCTAATTCTCATGTTCTTGAGTTGCCGGTCGACATTGGTGGTAACCGGTCGACCGATTTGGTCGCGGTCGACCACTTGAGACAACGCCGGTCGGACCGCACCGATGATTTAATTCCCATGTTAATTTAAACATTGCTCATAACTGAATTATGGATAAAATCAAGGATAGTACTTCCGGTTTGTATACTCTGTCGGGCGTGTGTCTCGATCTTTGGATTCCTAAATCTTGTTTATCTAACCCGATGTTGAGACACATCGTTCTTATGTTCCTTGATTTTCAGGATTACCACGGAAAGGGGAAGAACACGTGGTTCGTTGACTCCGGATGTTCACGCCACATGACCGGAAACTCAAAATGGTTCACCTCTTTCACATGGGCAACAGGTGATGACTTCATCACCTTTGGAGATGATACACAAGGGCGAATTGAAGGAACAGGATCAATTAGGGTAAACAACAAATTCATTCTAAAGGATGTTGCTCTTGTGGACAAGCTTAGGTATAATCTCTTTTCTGTATCTCAGCTTCTTGATGATGGCTATGAGACTGTTTTTAAGAAAAATGCTTGTCGTGTGCTTGATTCTACTGGTGAGCTTGTGTTTGGAATATCTAGAGTTGGTAGAATTTTTGGGTGATTTTTCGAATCTCTTGCTGGATCTCTTAAATGTTTGCTTACATCTTCTTCTGATTTCTGGCTTTGGCACCGACGTTTGGGGCACATTGGTTTTGATCATCTGACACGAGTTAGCAACCTTGATCTTATGAGAGGTTTGCCCAAACTCAAAGCTGTCAAGGATGCTGTATGTGCGCCCTGTAGGCATGGCAAACAAGTTGCCGCCTCACACCCATTCGTGACTATGGTTATGGTGACGGACCGGACGGTTGCTTCATATGGATCTTTGTTGGTCTGCTAGAGTCCGTCGATTGGTGGAAAATGGTATATTCTTGTCATAGTCGATGATCTTTCAAGATATACTTGGGTGTTCTTTCTTACTTCAAAAGATGAAGTTTTTGGTTATTTTCATGACCTTGTTCTTCGTTTGGCTTCTGAGCTTCCTGGTGCTTTGAGAGCGATCCGCAGTGATAATGGCACGGAGTTCAAAAATACTTCTTTGCTTCTTTTTGTCTTGGCGCGGTATTGAGCATCGGCTCTCCTCCCCACACGTCCCTCAACAAAATGGCGTGGTGGAAAGGAAGAATAGGACCTTGGTCGAAATGGCTAGGGCGATGCTAGATGAGTATAGCACGAGGAGGTTTTGGGCGAAGCTATTGCTACTGACTTGCCATATTGCAAATCGTGTCTTTTGAGACCATCTTTAGGCAAGACTCCTTATGAGCTTCGTTTTAGTAGAAAACCCTCATTTCGCATTTTGAGTCTTTGGATCAAAATGTTTTATTCTTAAGACGACCAACTTAGATAAATTTGAATCAAGAACTTTTGATGGGATATTTACAGGTTATCCTGCTCATTCGAGGGTTTCGGGTTTTTAATCTGAGACTAACCTTATTAGGAGACTTGTAATGTCACTTTTGATGAGACTAGCCCTAGAGCTAGATCAATTATTCTGAGATGATTCACAGTGAGAGAGCATTTTGTGGAGGAAGATGAGGACGAAGGCGATATCATTCCTTCATCCGCTCCTATTTGGCGCCCATATTGATACAAGAACACGCTACGTCTACTTCACCTTGATTGAGGCTCTGCTTGCATCATCATAATCAGCGATACTGCGGAGGTCGAAGAAAGCGATATCTCACCGGTGCTCCACCGCATTGAGAGACGACATCCTCCGGATCGGATAATAGGTAATCTACATGAGCGAGTCACTCGCTCGGTATAATGATCCAAATCTCTACTCTCATTCGGCTTTTGTTGCTTCTTTTGAACCCGCGATATATCACATGCTTTATCGATTCTAGTGGGTAAATGCCATGCATGAGGAGTTAGAGAATTTTAAAAGAAACAAAGTTTGGAACCTAGTAGAACCTCCTAGTGGTCACAATGTTATAGGAACCGTTGGGTGTTCAAGAATAAACAAGGTGAGGATGGTTACGTGGTTAGAAACAAGGCAGATTAGTAGCTCGGGGTTTGACCAAGTTGAGGGTTAGATTTTGATGAGACATTTGCTCTGTTGCTAGACTAGAAGCCATTCGCATTTTGCTCGCATTCTTTGCATCAAAAGATTTTAAATTATATCGGATGGATGTTAAAAGTGTATTCTTAAATGGTTTCATAGAGGAAGAAGTGTATGTTAAGCAACACCCGGTTTTGAGGATCCCAAGTATCCAAATCGTGTTTTCAAGCTATCTAAAGCATTGTATGGTCTTAAACAAGCCCTAGAGCACAGTATGATAGACTTAAGACCTTTTTGCTTAAAAATAATTTTGAGATGGGTAAAGTGGATAAAACTCTATTCATTCTTAGGCGTGACAATGACTTCTGCTTGCTCAAATTTACGTGGATGATATTATTTTGGTGGTTCCTCTAATGCTCTTGTTTCCGGCTTTTACGAGACTATGTCCAGGAATTTGAGATGAGTATGATGGGAGAGTTTAATTACTTTTTGGGACTTCAAATCAAGCAATGCAAGGAAGGAACTTTCATCCATCAGACAAAGTACACTAAAGATCTACTCAAACGCTTCAACATGGGTGATTGCAAGCCAATTTCCACTCCCATGGCAACCATTATTTTGGATCCGGATGAGGAAGGAGAAGTCGTGGATCAACGCGAGTACCGCAGACATGATCGGCTCTCTTACGTATTTGTGGCCTCAAGACCGGACATTCACTTCACGGTATGTCTTTGTGCGAGATTTCAGGCGTCTCCGAGAACTTCCCATCGCCAAGCCGTTAAGCCCATATTCAGGAATTTACACTCTACCCTCTTATATGGCATTTGGTATTCCTGCTCTTCAGCTTTGTCCATTAGGGGTTTTTCAGATTCTGATTTTGCGGGCTGTCGGTTAGATAGGAAGAGTACCTCGAGCACTGTCACTTCCTAGGCACTTCTCTTGTATCTTGGTCTTCTAGAAGCGATCTTTTGTTGCTCAATCCTTCTTTGAAGCGAGTATGTAGTCTTTGCTAGTTCTTTGAGCTGATTTTGTGGATGACGTCCACTCTGAAAGATTATGGGTTAAATTTTTCTAGTATTCCTCTTTTCTGTGATAACACTTCTGCTATTAATATTGCTAAAAACCCAGTGCAACACTCTCGGACTAAGCACATAGACATTCGCTTTCATTTCCTTAAAGATCATGTCGAAAAAGGGGATATTGCACTTCGTAGAATCCGAAGCTCAATTGGCAGATATTCTCACCAAGCCTTTATATCAAACCAGGTTTTCCACCTTGAGAAGTGAGTTAGGGGTAATTTATCCCTATGGGTTGGTTTGAGGGGGAGTTTGATCTTTTCTGATCTTTCCTTGTTCTTTTGATCTTTTATTGTTCTTTTTCTGAACTTAGTGATCTTTTTGAACTTTTTAGGTTTTTAGGCTTTTTATTGCATCTCATTGTATCATATTGCATTCATATGGAAAATACATCAAGTGGTTTGAAAATCCAAAAAGATGCATTGTAATATAAAATTTTCTGCTTATCTTTTACAATTGATGAAGCTTTGATTATTACCCTTTGGAGCTTTTGTATTTCAATTCTTGCTCAATGTCATGTCTAGTTCTTTGACTTGCTAGAATTATCATGCTTTTACATGTGTAGCTAAGTTTTACATCAACGACCATCATTCCTTTTGGATCCAATTCTCCACAAGATTTATATCACAAACTCAATTCTTCCTCCAATGCTCTTGAAATAACTTACAACATCAGGTCTCACATCAACATATACTTGACCACTACTAACCGGATGCCACTGTATACCCCAAAAGGTTTTGTAAAACAAATTGATGAAGTGGCAAATAAAATATATTTTTTTCAGCACCCGGAAAAAAAATATTTTCTTTTCGCAACAAACATAAGACCGGGGGAAATAGACAAATAACAAGGATCTCGGAAAAGCAAAAGCGGAGACTAAAATTGAGGGCACAAGTCCCACAAAAAGAGAATATGAAATCTCAAATAAAACAAAGCACCACTTTTGAAAGTCGAGAAACTCCTATGGGGCAAAAATAGAAAGTTTAGGCACACTTCAAGTAAACTGCGAGTTACAAAACTTGACTTCGATCTCGAATACTTCTACTTCACTCTTTCTTTAACAAAGAAAGTAATTCTTTTTTTATTATAACGTCACGTTGCCCACTCAAATAAGAAAAGTTGTAAGACCAAATCACATGAATCACTTAAGAACCAATAAAGCTTTCCAATAAGCCACTTGCTCAATCCAATCCCAGCTACTACATAAACCATGAACTACAAAAGATCACGGATGCAAAACTTGAAAATTTTCATTTGAGCGATACCACGAGTGACGATCAAATTACCTTCTTTCTATAAGAATCGACAACACACTACCAATCTATTCTTGATAATCTTACTAACATCCGAATAATACACTCATTAACGAAAATTCATCATAGTCTACCCTTCCATTGTATGACTCTCTAAAAACTCACCAAATTGTTTCATACTACTTTATCATCTTGTCCTCAAATCGAGAGTCCACCAAAAGCTTACAAACTACTACAATAACAGCTTTATTTTAGCAGAGATCTACTACACAAATCAAAATGTTATACCGAAACCCTTTCATTATGGACATGCTATCGTCTGACAATTCCACTATCATGAAAGCATAGGCCACCAATTAATCCCACAGTTCACCTCTTATAGATGCTCAACACCAAGCGTCAACACACAATTGTTGCACTCCAACCATATTGCTATCAATGGCTTCATCAAGAAATCTAGATGCTACCTACTTTCCTTTTCAAATCACATGAACAATCACAAATACATGTTCAACTGTCCATCCTCATATTCATATTTTAGTGCAAAATCCCAACAAAACTTCCAAAACCATAGCCTTCCATAGATCAAAAAGTCTCAACAACTCTGCAACCAAATTCGTCCAGTTATTCTAGTTAAAATAACTATCTAGAAACTCCTTCCATAATATAAAATCATCTAGTATCTACAGATAAGATAACTCCAAGATTAATATCCACTATGGTAATAATCTAGCATCTCCCCAACTTTTCCTTCCCACACAGTAAGATTAATCCACTGAGACCAACTAATCCAACAAGTTTAGCAAAACTAAATAATTTTAATGATCATACCGGTCATCAATGTTCTAAAATTCTTAATAACTCCTTTTAATCCAATTAGGTATAGCCATACTATTAATCATAGTTCATCAAGAACTACCACATGACACCATCAAGTTAATCAACTTTCCTTCCAAGGTTCTTGGTTAAGATTGATTATACACCACACTACAGACCCAACTTGATAACACATACCATATCTATTAATTTATTTAATTACAACCTTTAACTTAACCACAACAAGACATCGCTAAAGGGTTTTAATATTTTCTTTTATAACAGAGAAGCATTCAACTTCAATACTCAAAATACCCAAAAGAAATACATTGGATCAAAGTTTCCACATGTTAAAGGACTTGAAAAAGAAAACTTTCGTTATCCAAAATACCAAGCTAACAAATGAGTCATTTTTTTCCCAACAAGAAAGGTAGATCTCTCGTGAAAAGATCAACCTTGCAAATTAACGACGTTCACAAGAAACAACAACAGATCAACAGTCAGGAGAACAAATAATAACTTAATAGAAACAACAAAGACCAATAAAAATACATCAACTGCATTGTAAATACTAACCCAAGAAAATTCATCAAACGCAACTATAACAGGAATAATCAAATTCAAACTCAAGGAAGAAAACAACTTTTCTGAAGAAACATATCCTCAACACATGTAACTAAGTTATCCGATGTAAACACTTCACCACTATCGTACAACAAACGGTGATATAACTTGGCCATGCCTATGGCCACAACCACAATCTCTTCCTCTCGACTATCATGACCCATAGCAATCACATAATCAAATCATAAGTAGTCAGAACCAATTCATAACATAAATCATCAATACAACATAACGGAAGCGTAAATGCGATACTCATCCGTTCCCATCCTTATGTGGAACCAGTGTGTCAAAATTTTAAGTTAATTAACCATTATCAAATTTTGGTTTATTTTACAAGTCCTAAAACAAGTTTTAGCAATTTTAGGTTAACTAAGTTATTAATCTATTCACCACGAACACAAGCCCGCTCGATACCAAGCTGTAACACCCTAGCCCAACACCGAGCACGGAATGCCACCAAACTACTCTTATCATCTATTATACATCAACACCTTTGTGAAATTTCAGCAAGCATAACAACATTAAAGCCCATCCACGGGTCGCATTAACACAAGCATAACACTATGACAATCAAAAATAAATTAGACCTAGGAGCATAGCAAAATAATAAACCAAGATTAACATAAACCAAGTATCTATGGTTATTCAATACCATCATGTCCTAGATATAAATATTCATGTTATTCTAAAAGTTTCTCATGTCCAATGAATCAAATAATTGGGTGAAGTGCATGATTCCAAGTCGCTAGCCCTTCCCGAGTAAAACGTCATTTGGTCACCTAAAAACAACAATAGAGCAAGAATGAGTCCAAGACTCAAGCAAATACATAATAAAGCCATAAACAATAGTTTATTAACCAAAATCAAAGTTATCATCATCATCCATTTAGTTAATGTCATTGTCATTCTCAAACAAACAAGTCATATTCCATATAGGTAAAGTTGCACAATTTAACAATTTACTTAGATATGCGAATGCACCAACATGCTCATGCTCATATGCATCTCATCGGTGATATGGGGTATAGCGGAGTGTTCACCCGTCGATGACACACTCTATTCTTCACTCCCGTGAAGTCCCCACCAAAGTAGGATTTTATCTAGAGCTCTCGGACTAGTTATGTATCTTTCTCACCGACCTCACGGAATAGTTACATGACTTTCTCACCGACTGCTCATGCAACCCCTGTCATGATGAATGTAAATGATGCGACATCTTTATTTATTCATCAACATAGTCCATCTCATTAACTCAATATCTCCTCCTCATTATCTCAATATCATAATCTCATTATCATAATCTCATTCACTCAAGGTCATCAATATCATGTATAAGAATAAGCTGAACAAAAGCATAATAAATAGCATGATAAGTAATAACAATGATCATGGTGAACAACCCATTGTTCACCACTCTACCATGTACTTGCCTTCCGCGTTGTGACGAGTTAGGAGGCAACGACGGAATTTCTCCACTCCCTGCCCCACCGCCTACACAAATATTTATTCGAAATAAGAATAATAAGTTATGACGTGGGTACAAGCGTTTTACCATAACCCTCTATCTAATCAACATAACCAAAAACTCAAAAGGACGAATTAACTAATCAGCCAATATCGGCCATTCTGATCAGCAGTACGAGAAAAATCGTAATTAAATATCTGTAACTCCGAATGACTTGAAACCAGTGCTCAAATACTCTTAACGTAACAGGCTACAAAACTCTAGTTGGTGGAATCCTTTGATTCGGCCAAAACAGTGGCCTAAACAACAGTTGAAAACACAAATAGATATCTGCCCAGATTTCAGAACAGCAGTAAAGAACATGGCATAACTTTCACTCTACAGATCCAATTGAGATGATCTTTATCAACTCGGAAAGATAATTTCAAGGGCTACAAAAACCTAGTTGGGTGGAAGTTCTGAATCTGACTCTAACTAGATCAAAACCGAGGGGCAAACCGACAGTTCCAAATTCTCAGGCAGACGGGACAGCGCGCGATTAAAAATTCATATCTCCTAAACCGTAAGGTGGAATCAAGTGATCTCAGTGCCAAAACAAAGATAACGACATCAGGAACAAAACTCTAGAATACGAAAATACCATATTCGGCGTCTAAGTAAATCATAATGGCCCGACAAGAAAATCTGCCAAATCACGTCAGCTCTCCGGGACAGTCGCGGTAAAACTTCCATATCTCCTAAACCGTAACTCCAAATTAGATGATATCGGTGCCTAAAGAAAGCTAAGATCAAGGGCTACAACTTTCTAAGAGGTGGGAAGATCAGAAAACGTACGGAACTTACCCAAATCTGACGAACAAAATTGCTGCACTGCAGGGAGGAGGGTGGCGGCCGGTTGGAGAGGGGAGGAGGGGTGGCGGCAGGGAGGGGAAAAGGGAAGGGGAAGGGTTTTAGGGTTTAGGGGAGAGATACCCCCTTTGGCCAGCCCCTCATGGGCCACCCTGGCCGAGGCCCGAGTCAGGTTGTTGAAAAACACGAAAACCCCAGAAGAAAAAAGCGATTCAGATTTTCCCATTAGCTCCTTCTTACGAAACTTCTTCTAGTACGCCGATTTACTTTTGGGGTATTACATTCTACCCCTTAAACAGATTCGACCCGAATCTACTCACCGATCTTCGAAAGAAAGCGCAAGCTGGAATGAAATAACGATATCCCAAGCTTGGAATTACTCGATTACTCACTTAACACTCGAGCACACCAAGCGATCGTATGCGCATAAGGACCCGAGACGGTCAACGCGATATGCCAACTTCCAAATTTCGAAATCTTGAAAACCAAGAGAATCCAAGCTGGAACTAGAGAGTCATCATCGCATCCACGCAATGCTAACTCTCCACCAAAAGGTTAAATCCCAAAATTTGACATTTCAACACGAAAACAAATCCATTTTCTAAATAGGCGGTTTACGAATGAACACCACGACGACCAAAGAAGAAACCACTCGAATGCCCAAATCAAATACTTCTTTTGGTTTATCGAATTAAAATGAATCGGACATGCCAATACAACGCCAACTCAGTTACGGAAAACAACGATCAACAACACATAACTCAAACGAAATCAGAAAACGCTTCACTAACCGAGAGAAACATCCTTTTCCTCGGTTTCTCTTTAGGAGTAAAACTTCTCTCGAACCTTAGAATTGAATTCATCGCATACCACATGTGCTTAAACCTTTTAATTGAACATCCTCAAATTATGCTCAAACTGAAATACATCATTAACACCATTGTGAAGAGGCTCCATTGAATCCTCCAATTACTCTAGGCATCTCATTCTACTAATCAACATTAATTTGAATGAAGGCACCCAAAGCGCCACAAAATAGATCCCACACAATCACATTACCTCTAATTTTCAAGAACAACTCGAATCCTCGGTACACACGCTCATGTACTACATCAGAAAGGTTCTATCAATGATCATTCCACTGCTCAGGAAACTCTATTATTCCACTTTCTTTACACACACTCATTGTGTGAACAAAGGTCTAGCATAAAAAATGTAAAGCCCAGATTCAACCTCTAAGACTCTTACAATGAACTTTTGGTATACTTGATAGGAAATTCTTTGATCGGATAACTAAAATTCCTGGAATCCAAACAATATCCACAATCATTAATATCAACATTCCTCACTAATCAAGTAACTGCCTAATGTGATTAGCTTCATCAAACTTGAACCCACTAAACCACACTATTCCATTTCACCCACACGACCGCAACATACACATTCGCAAGACTCTAACTAATTGACCAAGTTCCAAACTTTTGAATATTTCAATATTCCACCGACATGAACAAGGGTTCTTGAATTACAATTCACTATTGGTTTTACTAGTTGTAACAACATAATCAGTTTTACATCAACGACCATCATTCCTTTTGGATCCAATTCTCCACAAGATTTATATCACAAACTCAATTCTTCCTCCAATGCTCTTGAAATAACTTACAACATCAGGTCTCACATCAACATATACTTGACCACTACTAACCGGATGCCACTGTATACCCCAAAAGGTTTTGTAAAACAAATTGATGAAGTGGCAAATAAAATATATTTTTTTCAGCACCCGGAAAAAAAATATTTTCTTTTCGCAACAAACATAAGACCGGGGGAAATAGACAAATAACAAGGATCTCGGAAAAGCAAAAGCGGAGACTAAAATTGAGGGCACAAGTCCCACAAAAGAGAATATGAAATCTCAAATAAAACAAAGCACCACTTTTGAAAGTCGAAAACTCTATGGGGCAAAAATAGAAAGTTTAGGCACACTTCAAGTAAACTGCGAGTTACAAAACTTGACTTCGATCTCGAATACTTCTACTTCACTCTTTCTTTAACAAAGAAAGTAATTCTTTTTTTATTATAACGTCACGTTGCCCACTCAAATAAGAAAAGTTGTAAGACCAAATCACATGAATCACTTAAGAACCAATAAAGCTTTCCAATAAGCCACTTGCTCAATCCAATCCCAGCTACTACATAAACCATGAACTACAAAAGATCACGGATGCAAAACTTGAAAATTTTCATTTGAGCGATACCACGAGTGACGATCAAATTACCTTCTTTCTATAAGAATCGACAACACACTACCAATCTATTGCTGATAATCTTACTAACATCCAGAATAATACACTGTTAACGAAAATTCATCATAGTCTACCCTTCCATTGTACAGCTCTCTAAAAACTCACCAAATTGTTTCATACTACTTTATCATCTTGTCCTCAAATCGAGAGTCCACCAAAAGCTTACAAACTACTACAATAACAGCTTTATTTTAGTAGAGATCTACTACACAAATCAAAATGTTATACCGAAACCCTTTTATTATGGACATGCTATCGTCTGACAATTCCACTATCATGAAAGCATAGGCCACCAATTAATCCCACAGTTCACCTCTTATAGATGCTCAACACCAAACGTCAACACACAATTGTTGCACTCCAACCACTGTTGCTATCAACTGGCTTCATCAAGAAATCTAGATGCTACCTACTTTCCTTTTCAAATCACATGAACAATCACAAATACATGTTCAACTGTCCATCCTCATATTCATATTTTAGTGCAAAATCCCAACAAAACTTCCAAAATCATAGCCTTCCATAGATCAAAAAGTCTCAACAACTCTGCAACCAAATTCGTCCAGTTATTCTAGTTAAAATAACTATCTAGAAACTCCTTCCATAATATAAAATCATCTAGTATCTACAGATAAGATAACTCCAAGATTAATATCCACTATGGTAATAATCTAGCATCTCCCCAACTTTTCCTTCCCACACAGTAAGATTAATCCACTGAGACCAACTAATCCAACAAGTTTAGCAAAACTAAATAATTTTAATGATCATACCGGTCATCAATGTTCTAAAATTCTTAATAACTCCTTTTAATCCAATTAGGTATAGCCATACTATTAATCATAGTTCATCAAGAACTACCACATGACACCATCAAGTTAATCAACTTTCCTTCCAAGGTTCTTGGTTAAGATTGATTATACACCACACTCTGAGACCCAACTTGATAACACATACCATATCTATTAATTTATTTAATTACAACCTTTAACTTAACCACAACAAGACATCGCTAAAGGGTTTTAATATTTTCTTTTATAACAGAGAAGCATTCAACTTCAATACTCAAAATACCCAAAAGAAATACATTGGATCAAAGTTTTCACATGTTAAAGGACTTGAAAAAGAAAACTTTCGTTATCCAAAATACCAAGCTAACAAATGAGTCATTTTTTTCCCAACAAGAAAGGTAGATCTCTCGTGAAAAGATCAACCTTGCAAATTAACGACGTTCACAAGAAACAACAACAGATCAACAGTCAGGAGAACAAATAATAACTTAATAGAAACAACAAAGACCAATAAAAATACATCAACTGCATTGTAAATACTAACCCAAGAAAATTCATCAAACGCAACTATAACAGGAATAATCAAATTCAAACTCAAGGAAGAAAACAACTTTTCTGAAGAAACATATCCTCAACACATGTAACTAAGTTATCCGATGTAAACACTTCACCACTATCGTACAACAAACGGTGATATAACTTGGCCATGCCTATGGCCACAACCACAATCTCTTCCTCTCGACTATCATGACCCATAGCAATCACATAATCAAATCATAAGTAGTCAGAACCAATTCATAACATAAATCATCAATACAACATAACGGAAGCGTAAATGCGATACTCATCCCGTTCCCATCCTACTGTGCACCAGTGTGTCAAAATTTTAAGTTAATTAACCATTATCAAATTTTGGTTTATTTTACAAGTCCTAAAACAAGTTTTAGCAATTTTAGGTTAACTAAGTTATTAATCTATTCACCACGGACCTGAAGCCCGCTCTGATACCAACTGTAACACCCCAGCCCAACACTGAGCCTGGAATGCCACCAAACTACTCTTATCATCTATTATACATCAACACACTGTGAAATTTCAGCAAGCATAACAACATTAAAACCCATCCACGGGTCGCATTAACACAAGCATAACACTATGACAATCATAAATAAATTAGACCTAGGAGCATAGCAAAATAATAAACCAAGATTAACATAAACCAAGTATCTATGGTTATTCAATACCATCATGTCCTAGATATAAATATTCATGTTATTCTAAAAGTTTCTCATGTCCAATGAATCAAATAATTGGGTGAAGTGCATGATTCCAAGTGCGCTAGCCCTTCCCGAGTAAAACGTCATCACTGGTCACCTAAAAACAACAATAGAGCAAGAATGAGTCCAAGACTCAGCAAATACATAATAAAGCCATAAACAATAGTTTATTAACCAAAATCAAAGTTATCATCATCATCCATTTAGTTAATGTCATTGTCATTCTCAAACAAACAAGCCATATTCCATATAGGTAAAGTTGCACAATTTAACAATTTACTTAGATATGCGAATGCACCAACATGCTCATGCTCATATGCATCTCATCGGTGATACTAGGTATAGCGGAGTGTTCACCGTCGATGACACACTCTATTCTTCACTCCCGTGAAGTCCCCACCAAAGTAGGATTTTATCTAGAGCTCTCCGGACTAGTTATGTATCTTTCTCACCGACCTCACCGGAATAGTTACATGACTTTCTCACCGACCTGGCTCATGCAACCCCTGTCATGATGAATGTAAATGATGCGACATCTTTATTTATTCATCAACATAGTCCATCTCATTAACTCAATATCTCCTCCTCATTATCTCAATATCATAATCTCATTATCATAATCTCATTCACTCAAGGTCATCAATATCATGTATAAGAATAAGCTGAACAAAAGCATAATAAATAGCATGATAAGTAATAACAATGATCATGGTGAACAACCCATTGTTCACCACTCTACCATGTACTTGCCTTCCGCGCTGTGACGAGTTAGGAGGCAACGACGGAATTTCTCCACTCCCTGCCCCACCGCCTACACAAATATTTATTCGAAATAAGAATAATAAGTTATGACGTGGGTACAAGCGTTTTACCATAACCCTCTATCTAATCAACATAACCAAAAACTCAAAATGATGAATTAACTAATCAGTCAATATCGGCCATTCTGATCAGCAGTACGAGAAAAATCGTAATTAAATATCTGTAACTCCGAATGACTTGAAACCAGTGCTCAAATACTCTTAACATAACAGGCTACAAAACTCTAGTTGGTGGAATCCTTTGATTCGGCCAAAACAGTGGCCTAAACAACAGTTGAAAACACAAATAGATATCTGCCCAGATTTCAGAACAGCAGTAAAGAACATGGCATAACTTTCACTCTACAGATCCAATTGAGATGATCTTTATCAACTCGGAAAGATAATTTCAAGGGCTACAAAAACCTAGTTGGGTGGAAGTTCTGAATCTGACTCTAACTAGATCAAAACCGAGGGGCAAACCGACAGTTCCAAATTCTCAGGCAGACGGGACAGCGCGCGATTAAAAATTCATATCTCCTAAACCGTAAGGTGGAATCAAGTGATCTCAGTGCCAAAACAAAGATAACGACATCAGGAACAAAACTCTAGAATACGAAAATACCATATTCGGCCTCTAAGTAAATCATAATGGCCCGACAAGAAAATCTGCCAAATCACGTCAGCTCTCCGGGACAGTCGCGGTAAAACTTCCATATCTCCTAAACCGTAACTCCAAATTAGATGATATCAGTGCCTAAAGAAAGCTAAGATCAAGGGCTACAACTTTCTAAGAGGTGGGAAGATCAGAAAACGTACGGAACTTACCCAAATCTGACGAACAAAATTGCTGCACTGCAGGGAGGAGGGTGGCGGCCGGTTGGAGAGGGGGAGGAGGGGGTGGCGGCTTGGGGCGGGAAAAGGGAAGGGGAAGGGTTTTAGGGTTTAGGGAGAGATACCCCCTTTGGCCAGCCCCTCATGGGCCACCTGGCTGAGGCCCGAGTCCAGTTGCTGAAAAACACGAAAACCCCAGAAGAAAAAACGATTCAGATTTTCCCATTAGCTCCTTCTTCTGAAACTTCTTCTAGTACGCCGATTTACTTTTGGGGTATTACATGGGGACTGCTTGTCAGAAATGACATGAACCTCAAGATTTGTCGCCCTGGTAGAAGCTTAGAAAGAGTTTGTGGATGGCTCCTAGTCCAGGATCTTCTTTACTAAGATATACCTTTAATCAACTTTTGGTCGAAGCTTAGGATGAGTTTGTGGATGGCTCCTAGTCCAGGATCTTGTCACTAAGTTAGATCATTAGTCAACTTCAATATTCAATGCAAATGAGAAAAATGTTGACAAATGGGCGTTTACAAAATATTGAGCAAAATGATTCAATACGGGACTTGATTGACTCTTAATGTTGTCTTTGTTAGATTTTTGATCTCACTTTGACATTTTGACATGGCCAATTTCACTTTAGGATCCCTGTTGATGAACTTGCTGAATTTGAAGCGTTGCTTAAATTGATCAAATCTACTGCTTTACTTTTGAGCCTTTGTGCTTAGCTTTGATATACATGTCTTACCATGATCTTGCTAGCGCTGTCAGGCTTGATATGATGTTTGTGCAAATTTAGAGATACTAGCTCTTTTGGGTAATCTCCAAAGCTTCTTGTAATCAAAAATTGAAAAATACAAAAATGAAGCCACTCCATTGCAATTCATGCATACTCCTGTTTATGCTTCTTTTGTTTTTGCTTCTTTCTTTATTCTCTATTTGTTATCTCTGGATGAGAGGAAGGCGTGATTCCTTGATGAATTCATTGTCAAAGGGGGAGAAGTTGTGTTAATGAGAAGTTATTTCATTGTTGGGGAGAAGATTATACAAAGGGGAGAAATCAAAATTTGAAAATTTCTGAAATTTGAGGATCATAGTGAGGGGGAGTTCTTGAGTTGCATTCTTATTGTCTTATTGTATATTCTGAACTTGAATTGCATTCTTTTATCCTCACAATGATCTTAGGTCAATTGAACAATTGTTCTTTCATATGGACCTCATGTGAGAATTTTGACCCTTTTCTGGAAATCAAAGTTTTTATGCTTTCTTTAGCCTTATCTCACATGCCTATACTATTCGATGCCACTTGGTCATGTACATTGCTTTTTCTTGCTTATGGACCAAGTTGTGCCTTTGTGCGAAAAAGCGCGAGTAAACTCGTTTTCAAACCTCTTACTTACATTTTCTGGATAATTGCCAATGTGTTCATCAAGGGGGAGATTGTGGATATCATGGGAATATGCTCCAGATCTTAGGATGATGTGACAATTGGCAATGGTGTTTACGGTTTGTCGTTTCACGAGTTTTCGACAAAGCTACAGGCATTACGATGCGGGCGGTCCGCCGGTCCAAATCGGTCGGACCGGCCATGTGCGCGATCGGACCTACTGTGATCTAAAAGTGGTCAAACGCAATTTGGGCCAAAAATAGGTGTTGTAGGCAAGTGAGGGGATCCCAATGCACTTGGTCTCATGATTTTTGGAGTCTCCAGTAAGAAGTTCTATTCATTTTAATTTCCAGAAGGTTTCGGAATTTCAGGGCATGAATTTCGGCTAAGTCCCTAGGGGCGGTCCGACCGGCTCACAGGGAGCGGTCCGACCGGCCATGGGGCGGTCCGACCGGCTCACATGGAGCGGTCAGACCGGTATTGACTTGAACGTCGGCCAACTTCGTGGCGATGTTGTTTTGTTAGGTCAAAGTCATTGGTTTCATGGCATATGTTTTGCATGATGCATGTTTTGACTAACATGGGTCAAGTTGTGAAGAACTTGTTCCCGAATTCGTGTTTGCTTGTCTATGGTTGTGCAGGTTGCTTGGTGGTCAACGACGGTCAACGGCGAGGAGAATCGGGACTAGACTTGGAGAGTTGAGGTTCAGAACGATCGACGATGCCGGGTGAGGTCAACGACTCAACCGTGACACAAGATGGACAAGGGTGACCTATTGGCAAATCCATGACGCATGGTGAAGCGGTTTAGGTCAAAAGTTAAAGACGACGCTTTGCGAAGCGTGCGTGTGTGACCCGTTTGTTAGTGGGCCTTAACGGGAGCCCTATTGAGTCAAACCCTAGAGAGTTCTAGGCCTCCACTATAAATAGGAGGAGGTGGTGGCTGCACCCCTCTCCCTCGCTGTTTTTCACCTCTTTTGTTGCTTTCAAACCCTAATTGGCTTAGGGGGAGTTGAGGTGGAGGCTAGAGCTTTTCATGGTTTGAGGAGAATTTTGTGATCTTGGATTGACCACTGATCCATGATGGTGTGGGTGTAATCCAGCAACGATCACGTTCTTAATCTATGCAAGGTTTGCTTGAGATAAGTCTCTTTTCGCTCTTGCTTTCAATTTCGTGATTTTAGGGCTTTCTTTGATCCGCGAGTTTTTGATTGATTCTTTCATGTGAATTAGATTGCTGTGATATGTGTGAATCTATATAGCATCATCTTGATCATCAATCTCTCACGAACAAGCATTAGGATCAAGTTTTCGTTCTTGCCCGATTTTAGACCTTCTGTTAATCAATTGGCAATTGTTCAGGATCTATCCAAGAATTATCATAATATTCGATTGGAATAGGTCCTCAATAGCTTAGAGAAGGTGTGTGCAAAGTTTCCTAAAGTTTGGAGTTGAGAATCAAAAGTTTGACCTAATTGCAACTTCGTCATCGGGCTGTTTTTTTTCATTGCGGATCGGTTACGAGTTCACGGTCGGATCGCCGTCATCACCGGTCAGACCGATTGTGGAGCGGTCCGACCGCCAGTACAACAGCGGTCAGACCGCCCGGCAATCGGTCCAACCGGCTGGGTCCAGAGGTCAGACCGCCCATGCTTTGTGATTTTGCAATCTTAGTTGATTTTGTTATTTTGCTTAGGGGATTTAATTGGATTCAATACTAGTCTTCCGCTGTACTGGTATATTGATCTTCATAGCTTCCTAATAGCTATTGGAGTGAAATTGTGTTGAATTCATTATTTGGGAAAAAGTGAGCGTGCTCCTATTCAACCCCCCCCCCCCCCTCTACTCGCCTTTTCGGTCCAACATGTTCATATTATTGATTCGATATCCATATATCTATGACCGGTGAAACATAGTCATCAATCAATACATATGCTAGTCGATAGAGTCACTAGTGTTACGACCAGTGACTTTCGACTAGAGATACATTCAGAGTGGCATCATCATAAGTTAAAAGTGATTCACCAACAAGTCACATACTCGTTAATCTTTATCAGTGATGATCCATTCAAGGAATATAAAAACATTTATTCAATAACTCATAAACATAGACGTGATATAATCATCTCTATGATTGCCTCTAAGGTATATCACCAACACGACCCACATTGGGTTCCTAGGTACGTGTAGTTGTGACATTTCTGTACTCAATTTCAACCCGACTTGTGGATGTGAACTCACGTATTTTGTTAATTATTTCAATGCAGGTTGAGAGCGGCAGACCTGCTTCCACTAGCGAGGATGGTGGAGACGATGTGGGAGAACGACCAGGACATCGAGGGCAGTGGTCATAAGTCGAGGCAGTTTCTGTACGATAGGTGCCTCCTGACGGCGCTAGTTGACCATTGGAGGCCGAAGACACATACGTTCCATCTTCTGTGTAGGGAGATGGCACCTACACTTCAGGATGTGCGCTTCTTGTCTGGTTTGTCATGCGCGGGCTTCCCCCTAGCAACGTACGACATCACACCGACTTGGCTCACGGACCTCCTCGCGAGGTTCGAAGTCTTGCCGCCGACGCCGGGTCTGAGGAGTTGATGGTATGCGGGCCGATGCGTAGTGGCTCGCCGTCGAACAACCAAATCTCTACCTCAGAGCCGACACCATCACCGTGTACACCACCGTTGATGATGTGGACGGCCCTACCATGAATTCGATGTGGTGTTGTCGACGGGTAAGTTTTTAACCTTTAGTATGTTTCATATTGTGCTTTATTTGCATGTTCTCAGGTTTTGATGTTCTATTCCATAGGTCACATTCACACCGATCACTACACACGTATCCTATCTGGACTACATTGTGATGTTTGACTAGTTGACGGATGACCGCATCATCTGGACACCATACACTCCTGAGAGGGTGTATGCATGTGCACCTCGAGGCCCGTCAAGCTTGTGCCAGCAACACTTCGGGTACTGGCGCACGCAGCGTCGCTTGGTGCACGATGTCTTCGTGGAGGAGTACCACGTGCACCAGTTGATGCGGCAGTTCGGACTCTAACAGCAAGTCCCAGTGCCCTAGGGGAGCTGTTGTCGCTGAACGTCCATGGGTGAGTTAACGCTTAATTTTGTCATAGCCTTTGCCTTTGCGTTTACAAAGTTATTGCTTTTCCTTTCACAGGTACACCAGCAAGGGAGTATCTGGTAGGACTTCCTAGGCTGACAAGGTGGTCCCTTGGGTTGAACAGTGGCTCCACACCTTCGAGGACATAGTCCAGGAGGATACTCCCTACAACCACTGGACGTACGAGGAGTACATCAAGTAGGACTCCACTTGGACGAGGGTCTATTGCATCAGGGTCATGGACAACCCACCATGACACGAGGTTGCGACGACCGACACATACCCCACCCAACTGAACTTTGCATTCCATCGCACGGTACATAAAGAACGGTCCATACTTCTTATTTACTTTTCATGTTCTTGGTTTCTCACTTGTTATTTTTGTGTACAGAATGATCTAAACTGGGAGATGTACACGTTGGCAAGCTCCGTGCATGGCATGACGATCAGGGAGTGCATCACCATGATGGGGCATGACCTCAGAGATGCCATGGACCGGAAAATGGAGAAGGCGAGGCGATGCATCGAGCTTACTTCGTGCTAGAGGCCAAGAGACATGCATGACCCAACAACAAGGTTGTCAAAATATATATACTTTTAAAAATCTGACAGGATCATGATTCCGATCGACGTACCAATTCGTGTGATTTTAGCTTTGTGAGATCGTAGGATCGTACGATCCCATGATATGTGTCACGGTCCGACAACCTTGCCCGAGAGTGTGTGGACGAGTGTGAGCCACAATGCATCACACCCCATGTCTCCTCACTCGGACGTGTCCTTCGGGTCCCCGTGGCACCGTGCTAGGAGTACCCCCAGCATAGTTTGTAGGTACACCTGAAACACTCACACCTACTTGTTTATTTTGAACTCCATTATTTACTAACGATAATTTCTTCTGATAGGTCCTCAATTCCACCCGTACATGAGACAGGACTACGCAGAACCGTCTGCTGCAATGCATCAACCAGGTATGTCCATCTTGTGTTACATGCATAACGTACTATTTCAGCATTTCCGTATTGCTTACATGCATAATGTATTGTTCCACAGGTCGTACACCCCTTTGGGACGAGGAGCTGGTGTCGCATGAGGGAGCATAGATCTTGGACTACGACTTTGATGACGAGTTGGTGCTATGAAAAGAGGGCGATGGGCCTTCGCACGGCGAGAGCACTCCCAGCCAGGTCTCTATTAGGGCTTCAAAGCTGCTTGGCGCATTCGGAGCAAGCCAGCCAATGTAGGCCCCTGTTGCGACACCCATGCAGGCTACTTGTGGCGATAGGGTACCTCGGGCGCCATAGCCTTTGACGTACTCTCACCAACGCCCGCAGCCAGCCCGCTAGGCGAGACCAAGGGTCACACATGGAGTACACCCCAAGGGGACCACGAGTAGATGCATCACTGCTATTATGTAAATATTATTTTGTGTACGACTTACATTATGCTAGTCTCATGTTTACGATGTTATTTGTTCTTGTTGTATGTACAAGTAACCATGTGAGGGAGTCAGCATTACGACACCCCACACCACCCTACTTTTAGCCTTTTCGTACGCGAAATGACCACACCCTTGTTCCCAAGTCATTATCTCTATAATATTTCATTATGTACTCTCAAATAAATCAGTTCAACAAAGAGACAATTGCATTAGAAAATAACAATTCAATACTTTTGTTATTGCATCGTCAAACTCGCATTCCAAATATTTTTGTTGATTTCACTCCGAAGGGGGCTATTTTTGCTATTGTGTCGCCGAAATCGCATTCCAAATATATTTCAGAAAAGCATCGGGTGCACAAACACTTAAATATATTACCAAAATATAAACATAATTTAATTTCAATTTGGACCTGATGTCGTCATTTGAATTGGTGACGATATCCTATAGCAAATTGAATTGGCGACAGGATTCTTATCGCCAATTCAAATGGTGGCAGAACTGTTTCCATGGCGACAGTAGCGTATTTTTATTTAAAAAAATTGGCAATTTATTTTTGTAATTCTTTATTAAAATAATATTATTTTTGAAAAAATTCCACCTTTTTTTTGCTTGACTAGTTGACTGTATGTGCTTTGCTACGGATAAGAAAATTTTCATATTACCCCAACATGTTGGATGTCGCCGGGCTCGGTTTGCCCGGCCCGCGCCCTCAGCTCTGTCTCGACGCTCGACTGAACTCCAACAAAGTGGCATCGCGCCTCTGCGCCCTCGGTTCCATCAAGCGCCCAGGCGAGCTTTTTTTTTTCTATTTTGTTATTTGTTAGATAATTTTTAGGCAGGTAAAATTTATTTGTTGGGAATTTGTTTTCTGTTTTTTTGTTAGGGAGTTATTAGGTGCTGGGAGGGGAGATGGTACATCAACGACCACCGCTACGTTTTTTTAGTAGTAAAAATATTAGTAGCACGGGTAATAGAATAGAATAATTTTGCAAATAGTCCTTCTCCTTGATATTATTTGGGCCTTTTTTATTTTTAATCTTTTTTAAAAAATTATTTTAAAGATAGTCTCTTTCTAACTTTATTTTAAATTCTGACCCCTTTTGTCACGTTATTATCTGTGGCGTGATCAAACTGTGCTGTTACGCCACCGATCGTGGCATGACCAAATTGTGTTGTCACGCTAGTGACCCTTTTGGACGAATCCGTTTTTGGGTTAAGTCTTGTGACGCCACTCCTCTTGGCGTGACAGCATAATTTGGTCATGCCGCGGTCGGTGACGTGACAACACAGTTTGATCACGACACAGATTATAACGTGACTTAAGAAGTCAGAATTAGAAATAAAATTAACAAAAAGCTATCTTTAAAATAAATTTTTAAAAAGAATTAAATAATAAAAAGATTCTATTTTTTCACCTCACCGGATCGACCAGGTTACTGTCATGGCCGGGCCCACCACCGTGACCTATGGTCTTTCGGGTGGCCCAACGCGCCAAACGGTTGGTGTACCTTTTGGGTACACGTTAGGTTTTTTTTTTCTTCGTCTCCGTTTCTTGGGCAGTGCAGGGCACTGCTGCAATGGATAAGCTTGCACGGCAATGATACGCAGGTGGTACTAGCACCAAAAAAATAGCCCCGTCCTTGTCTCCATCTTAAAGAAAAATTCCATAATTCTGAACCCTTACCCTATGTGCGAGTAGAATTTTTCTCACATGGGATGCAACTGCTTTTTTTTAGTTCTTTAAATTCTCCTTCTGTTTTCATTAATAATTTAGAGCTAGCTGAGTCAGATATGTTTATTGTCAGCACGAGTAATCTGCATTGGATGTCCTCACTTGTTTGATTAATTGTACCTTCAGCTAGGTCCTCGCTTTTGTAATTTATTAAACTAAAACTTCGATTTTAGGTCATGCATGTGTAATGTAAGAATTTCAAGGAAACATTGTACAAAATTCACAGGAAACAAAAAAAAAAGGATTCAGAAGAACTTTATTATTGAATTATGTGCGTTAGTTTAATAAATTATTGAACTTTATTAATTGTACAAATTTTTATATTTTTAAGTTTTAGTGATAGGAAATCAATATGTGGCCAATAATAGGTCTCTAAGCTGAATCATCTCCAAAGGTGCCCAGAGGACGCCCAGACGCAGCAGAGTGACGCTTAGGAGTGGATTCCCCACGTAATCATCTGATTACACCAAATCGATCTAAGCAAATTCAAGACTAAATGTAATACCCTGGCTGTTAGTGTGGTGGTCCATATGGCCTAGGTGTTGTAGTATAGTGAGATTAGTCCCACACAGAGAGTTGGAGATAGGTTTGGGTCAGCATATAAACCTAAGCTTTCCAAATATATCATCTTCGGGTTTACCATTTTATACAAAACGATAACGAAAGTGTAAGCAGGATGCTATGCATGCATGGACTCGCCCCACGGTGAGCTGGGTTTTTAGCATATTTTGGGTCAGAATGTTACACTAAACAAAACTCAATTTAGAATATGAATTAATGCATTTTATGTACGTGTTTGAAGATCTCATATGCAAACTAATAATTTGTTTCACAAGACCCTTTGGGGAAAAAAAAAAGATTTTATATGCATGGTACATCTCAGTTTTAACTTTTGTATAATGTAATGTAATCTTAAAAATCTCAGGCACAAAAGCATTTTTGCTACTCTCGGGTGTAGTTACTGTCTATTCTATATCTCACAACGTAGCGAGTATCGTGTGCAGCCGAGAGTATGTATGTGTAGTATACGAGAATATCAGACCACTTATGTGGTATTTATACATTATTAGGGGTGGTATGTACAGTTTTTTTGGACATACTCCTTTTTATATGCGAATATGAAGGTATTTACGAAATATACTAAAACTATGGATTCTCTTGCAATTTTTTCATGTGGTTCGCATTAGAGTATCTTATAATTAGTATATAAGTATACTCAAAGTGATAAACGAGTATGTCAAGTTCTTTTAGGTGGTTTATCAGAGGTGCGAGTAACTACACCCGGGAGTAGAAAGTATTATTCCTATATATATATATATATATATATATATATATATATATATAAGAGATGGCCAGGCTGCTGGGTCGGGTGGTACCAGCGGCCAGGCTGCTAGGCCAGGCGGTGCTATAGGTGGGCTAGGAGATGTCCATGTCTTTGGTGAAAACAGGTCAATCTGCAACCAGCATCATGCTCGGCCGCCAAGTTTTGGTTGTGGGAGATCCGGAGAGGGCAAATTCAGAGGTCGGGGACGTGGTCAGTTTGGTGGGGGATTTTCTCATATCAACACCGGTATCGCAAGTGATGTTTCAAACCTTATTTGTTTTCGGTGCAAACGGAAGGGTCATGGAATTGCAAATTGAAAAGCAAGCTTATTGTGCTATATTTGTGAGAACACTGATCATTTGTCACATAAGTGTCCCTTGTCTTTACTGCCGAGACCTATTGCTAATCTATGCGGGTTTGGTGCTGATGGGTTGGGGTTCTATCACATCCCAACTGCTGCGATGAAGAAGTTAAAGAAAGAGAACAATAAGGTGGGGCTGGTTCAGGTCACAGGTGATCAATTAACTGAAGATCTTCTGATTACCAAGCTAAGAAGATCAATTCCAATGAATTGGTGGCCAAAGGTGGAGATTCAAGGGGAAAATGCATTTTTGGTTCATTTCCCTATTAGGCTTGAAATGCTTCGTATGGCGGCTATTGGTGGCGTGCATGTGAAGGACCTTAAGGTGGTACTACATTTCGTGGAATGAAATCTAAAATCCGCGCCTAAGTATCAGCTTCAGAAGGTATGGGTTCAGGTCCTAGGAGTGTCGTATGAAGTACGTGATTTTCTGAGCCTTTGTGCTATAGGATCGATCATTGGCTCAGTTGTGAGAGTTGACATGGAAAAGGTACACAAGAATGATTTGGTCCGTATGCTGGTGGGAGTGTTGGACATAGCTGCCATACCTTCTAGTGTAGGGATTGCGGTTAGTGAATATGTCTATGATATTTTTTTTTCAAAGTTGAATATGCAGCGGTGGATGTTGTTGATAAACACCTTAATCGGAAAGAGGATAATGAGAGAGAGGACAAATCAGGCAGGGGCAAAGATGTTGAGATGGAAGATAGAGATGCTAATAGGTTGAAGAATGATTCGGATACTAAATCGAATGCTACTGAGAACCGCAAGAGTCAATCTACCTCAATTACTATGGGGACTACCTTGGGGCTCTTGGCATCGGATACCATTTGGGTTACACCGAGGGCAATTAGAAAAGAGTTTTAGACTGTTACTCAAAGGGATAGTGCGTCCTTATTGAACTTCCAGGGGCAAAGTTTGGCCGCTGCCAAAGCTTATTTACTCTCAGATCAGAAGATTGATCCAAAAGCTATTTCGGGTGATTGCTCTGTAGCAGAAGTTTTCTTGGTTGGTCCTGCCATGCAAGGAAGTTTAGCTGCTACGCCAAACAATCCCACTGCCGAGTGAACTCCTTCAGTTGTCGTGGCAAGCTCGCCAACAGATTGTTTCGCAGCCACACCAAGTAATCCCACTACCGAGTCAGCTCCTTCCGTTGTTGCGGCAAAGCTCACCAATTGATTGTTCCCCACCTGGTGCGTCAGCAGTTCCGTCTGATTCCGCTATGTTTGGTTGTTTGCTTTGTAACGGAAGCTAATTGGGAGGTCCAAGAAGAGTCGGCTGCAGCTGAGGATAGATCCTTAGGGTAGGTCAGTGCTTCGTCTGCCATGGTTACCAAGGCAATGGATGCTTTTGAGATTTGGCTAAACATTGTTACATTTGTGAAGTAGTTAAGGAACAACATTTAGATTTTGTGTCCATTAATTCTTGAAATTGGTAAAAGGGACTTTTCAGTGGCTAGTTTTAACCATCTTTGTGGTTGGCTGGATTTTTGTGGTATTTTTCTCCGCTATAAGGTCGGTTGGGGGGGGGTATCCTTTTAGGGGTGGATCCTCGGGGTTACGATATTGGTACTATTGATGCTGGCGATTTTTATGTAAAATTTTCATTTAAGAAACAGAGATGGTGATTTCCAATGGGTTCTTGTGGCTATTTACGGTGCAGCTCAAACTCAATTCAAGGAGAAGTTCATTAATGAACTTGTTCATGCATGTAGGAAAGAATCACTTTCCATTTTATTTGGGGTGATTTTAATATCATCAGGCATCTGGGTGAAAAAAAAAATGATCACTTTGAGTATAGATGGTCTTTCTTGTTTAATGCTATGATTAATAATTTGGATTTAAGAGAAATAGTTTTATCTGATAGATAATATACTTGGGCCGATTCGTTAAATAATCCAACCTTTGAAAAGCTGGATAGAGTCTTAATGAATACAGAATGGGAGCATAAATTTCCTTTGGTCACAGTAAATGCTCTTGAAAGGTCTTTGTCAGATCACACATTGTTGCTTTTAAATATGAGAGAGGCTCCTTATATAGGAAATCAGCCTTTATTTAAATTTGAATTAGGCTGGTTCTGTAGGGACTGGTTTAGGGAGATGGTGACTGATGTGTGGAAAAAGCAACATAGAGGTCATTCTGTCTTACAAATTTGGCAATGCAAGGTTAGATCTCTTAGACGATATCTTCGTGGTTGGTATAAAAATACCAGTGGGACTTATAAAAAGGAAAAGATAGAACTTAACTTGATAATGGATGAGCTAGATAAAAAAAAGTTGAGTCTTTGAGGTTGTCTAATCAAGATCTTAATCTTAAAAAAGTTGCTAATGAGAGATTGACACAACTTTTGAGAGAAAAAGAAATTAAGTGGTACCAAACGTCCAAAGCAAAATTTCTTTTCGAGGGATTTAGAAATACCATTATTACCATTTGATTGCGAATGGTAAGCATAGAAGATGAAGAATTTTTCAGCTCGAACAACAGGAAGGGATAATTCGGGGTGATGTACAATTAAAAAAGTATATCACCAATTATTACAAAGGTTTGTTTAGACCATCAGAAGTTAATCATTTATCTATGATTGATGCTTTTGCGAATGATATACCTTGTGAGACCCCGGTTTATCCGGCTTGTAATGCTTAACCAACCGCTTGGCCCTAGCATCACAAAACAGATAATCCGAGACTCGAGACATGTATACTTCCCAGAAATGCAGTATACACACCTCCTTACAAAGTTCATGCATCAATTCCATTCATTCACATAGAACCGAAGCAAAACAGAACAGGACTAACATTAATAAAGGATAGTTATTACAAAAGAGAGGCCAACTGGCCAATAATAAAAGAGACAACAATAATTAAACAGCGGAAGCAAAAGTGCCATAAGATGGCTACAACAAAAGAGCCAATCGGTGTGCCTTTAACCCACAAGGGCAAGCCAGGACCGCCAAGCTAGTCGTCGAATCCACGGCATAACTCACAAAAGTGAGGCCCTTGGGGCTCACCTTCTTCCCCAAGCAACTGACCCGACAAAAGTCGGGTGAGTACTTTGAATGTACTACTTAAGATATATAAGAATGATAACAGATCTATACAATAACTACATGCAAGCTTATTTAAGTGGAGCGAGTTAGGACTCAAATTTTTAAGCATAAAGCAAGTTTTATTTGCAATAATGTAATAGATTGAAAGCAATTTTGCAATCTGATTTTATTTGATAAAAGCAGTAGTAATCAAGAAGCAACAACGATAAAAGCAGTCTGGAAGTGACTAAACCATTAGTCACCACAACAATAGCATGAATTACCCATTCATGCCAACCATATCAAGTTTTAATTTTTAAAACAAAAGCAGTTGTTGAAGTCTAGATCTTGCGTGAAATCACCAAGCGTGTCCATAACCTAGGGCGAGGCTATTGAATAGTTTTATCCTGCGGGGTGTACCAACTTACCCACATGCGGACCGCCTTTTTGCCACGGGTTAAGCACACTTCCTTAGGTATGCCAAGCACGGCTAAGTCCTCTGAGGCGTTTCCAATATTGTGAATTATTCACGAGCCGCCCGTATGGATAGAAACCCATACGTTGTGTCGAGTCATCGTAAAGCCTCGGTCAACTACCCTTCCGGGTAAAGCCTTGGACAACTACGACGCTCCTCGAGGTGGAGAGCCTACAGGAATCTCCACCACCGCACACCCAACACAAGAACACGAGAACACATATCATGTTTCACACAACACACACAACCCCTCCTGCGACTCGGAGATAACCCACGCCAAAGTACTAGGTCAAGAGGGTCCCATATAACCCTCATGTGGTTAGTGCGCAAAAGTGCTTGGAT
This sequence comes from Hsuehochloa calcarea, assembly GCA_036346395.1. Lineage (NCBI taxonomy): Eukaryota > Viridiplantae > Streptophyta > Magnoliopsida > Poales > Poaceae > Hsuehochloa > Hsuehochloa calcarea. The sequence goes on from CM070613.1 coordinate 7,536,532, forward strand.
CGATGGCGCAAGCAACATTTCGGTCCTTAGGGACACAGGCACCTTTCTGGTCACACCCAACAATCACACCAACATGCCATTGTGCCCAAGTCAAATCATTTTGTTTCATTTTGGTTTTACAAAACAAAAGCATAAGGTGCTGAACCAAAAATAAACAAAATGATTTGTGTGATCAAGGTCATCGACTAAGTCGATAACCGCCCAATTCTCTGGTAGCTAAGCATTTCTAAGCATGACATCGCAAAAGCAGTAAAGAGAGTAATTAAATCACGGGCTCTAATTCACCAGCGATGATAATAACTTATGGTTGTGGTAGGGGATAACATTTTAGTGGCAACAATGCATTAGGAATAGCTACCTCTAAACAGGGCAAAAATAATTAGACACAAAAGCAATGCATACATATAATTTGTAAACAAGATATTAGACTTGGAAAATAATGGGACATTTATGATCAAACATCTTGCACGCTTGCTGTGGGTCAGAGGTCTTCTTGTGGATCAACAAGATTATCAACGTGCTCTTGGATCCTAACGAGAAAGCCAAAAGCAGCCGATAAGAACGAATAAAAATGCAAAGACCCAACAGTAAACATTCTCCAAACATTCTGAAAATTTTACAGTGGCAAGGTCTTGATTTATAATGAATTTAGCAACAAGAACCAATTGATTTGGATTCTTAATGCCAAAGATATGACCAAAACAATTTTGCTCACTTTTATAAATCAAAATGCTACTATTCATTAGCAAAAATTTCTGGATCTATCTGGGGTTGGAAACATTTGTAGATTAAAATTCAGTTAAAAACATAACCAACAAAATTTGAATCAACGAAAAGGATTTGAAATGAATTAGTTATGCATTTTACAAGTTATCACATTTTGAGTTGATAACTAAATCCTTTCGGGAAAAATCGAATTTTAAATGGCGTGGCGAGCGAGGCGTCGATCTTGGATCCGACGGTCCGCGTTCAGCGCTGCTGTGTGCGCGCGTTAACAAACCCTAAGCGCTCACCGTTGGATCTAGATCCAGCGGTTCCGCGTGGATCGGGGCGTTGAGGCGGTCGAGCGTTCACACGCATATAAGCCGTTGATCTTGGATCCAACGGTCCACGCGGATCGAACCTTCGGACGGTCGAGCGTTCACTCAGATCTGGACCGTTGATCTTGGATCCAACGGTCCAGCGATTAGGGCGTGATTAATTCAAATATAAGCGCAATCTTGGGCGTAGATCCTAAGATCGACGGTCATAACGACTCAAGTTCAAACTTCAACGATTTCGTCAGACAAAATTTGGGGGAAGATTGGCTCGCCGCGGCGACGACGGCTGTGGCGGTGCGAGCAAACGCCTAAAATGAGTTCCTAACAACCTTGCGCACCCAAAGGTACCAACAATTTTGGTGCGGCGGTCTAGAAACGCAAGAAGCGGAGATGACCGAGAAGACTCAAAATGACCGAAACGAAGCGCAAATGAGCTCATTGCGGTCCAAACAAGCGGGTGCCAAGCAACTAGGGACTAAGAGGGTTCACTGAGCATGAAGAAATCTGAGAGGACTGAGTGCTCAGATGAAGAAAAATAGGGCTTCGGCGAAAGGGAAAATCAAAATCAAGTCTGCTCCTGCGGCCAAAACCCAAATTAAGTGAGGTTAATGATCACGAGGTGAGGGAATCGGAGGAGCAAGGCGAAAGAAATGAAACCCAGTACCGCCTTCAGAAGAGCTTGAAGCTCGGCAATGGCGGCAATGAAGGTTTCAAACTTTTGAGCTCAAGCAAACCCAAGAGAGGTTCTTTGGAGCTTGCGAGGGTTTGAAAGGCTTCAATGGAAGGACCAAAGGAGCTTATATAGCGGGAAATGGCGGTGGGCAGCGGCAATACCCTCTCGGGTCAAACACGCCATGAGAGCCTTTGAGAGCGGCGGGGCGATTGAACAAGGGGCGTCGAGGAGGAGCACGGCGGCAATTAATGCGCTCGAGAGAGCCGTTTAAAAGCGACCACGGAGGTGACTCCACCTGCTGGCGCTTCTCCTCTGCTCACGCCATTGCTTGGCTCGGGCGCTTTCGGACGAGGAAGGAGATGACTCATCCACCGTCGGTTGAAATCGGATGGTTCAAATCGAGCGGGGTGATAATAACGATCGAACGCTCACTTAATCACGGACCGTTGATTTAGATCCTACGGTTCACGTTGCTTGGCGTTCGGACGGTCCGAACGTTCCGCGATCGTGGGCGTTGATTTAGAATCAACGGCTTAAATGGACCGGTAGCGCTCGGACGGTCGAGCGTTCACGCGATCGTGAACCGTTCGATGCCGATCAACGACGCACAATGCTCGCGCTCGATCGGCCGCGCGGTGCGTTTAGTTGGTGGACCGAGTCAATTTGCTTGAGCCGAGTCGACTCGAACCCAAGGAGCAGTGAAAACCAACTAGGGTTTGAATTAAAGGCTGATTTTGAGAATTTGTTTAAAGTATCAAACCAGCTCCAAAAATTATGAAATTATGGCTGGAGCTTCTTGTGAGAGGAGGAACCTTATATAAAATTTTCAGAGACTTTTATGCCTTTGCATTTTCTCTAAAAATTCGAAGGCTATTTTAGGAGTTTGACTAATGTTTGACTTGTCTCAAAATTATCAAATAATTCCTGAAAATTATGAAATAATTCGAGGTGTTAAACATCAACCCTAGACCCAGAAAAATTATTTCCAAAGGTTGGGCACAAGATTTTCGGGAAGGAGATTTGGGTTGGTGTCCAAGCGGCAATTTGATTTTGATTTCACATAATTCCTTTACACAAATTATGGGCGATTACAAAAATCAAGATCGGAGAAAAAGTTTTAATTTCTCCTCATTTTTATTACATTTGAAACACAAACCAAGTTTGGGATGTTACAAAACCTCCCCCTTACAAAAATCTCGTCCAGAGATTTGGCTCGCTCGATAAAGAAAGATGGATAGTGCACGAGGCGATCTTCCCTTTCCCAAGTAGCCTCATCCTCGAATGGTTCGACCCACGAACTTTGAGGAATTTGATGGTTTTATTCCTCGTTCTTCGTTCGACCTCATCGAGTATGCGAGCAGGATGCTCGCGGTAGGTCAAATCTTCTGGACATCGAGAGTTTCCAGCGGAGCTTCCTCGGTTGGAACACGGAGGCACTTCTTTAATTGGGACACATGGAAAACATCATGTACCCCTTCAAGTGCGGTGGCAATTCCAACTTATAGGCAACAGCCCCTTTCTTCTCGATAACACGGTAAGGACCGAGCATATCGAGGAGCTAACTGCCCTTGACACAAAGCGCGATGACCCTTCAAAGGAGAGACTTTGAGATACACAAAGTCATCGGGCTCAAAGCTCAACTCACGGCGGCGGCGATCCGCATAGCTCTTACGCTGGATTGGCGGTGCGCAAGCGATCACGAATAAAATTTGGACTTGACTCTCGGCCTCATTGATCGAGTCGGGCCAAAGAAAGGTCTTCGCCGTCTCAGACCAATTCAGCGGGTTCGCACTTTCTCCGTATAAGGCCTCGAAGGTGCCATGCAGAGGCGGCACGAAACCGTTGTTGTAGGAAAACTTCGGCAAATGGCAAGCATTTCTCCCAATTCTTTCCATAGGAGAGGACACAAGCACAGACATGTCTTCCAACACTTGGTTGACCCTTTCGGTCGACCATCGGTTTGGGGTGATATGCGGTGCTAAAGGTAAACAGGTTCCCATAGCCTCTTGCAAACTATGCCAAAATCGAGAAGTGAGCAGGAACCACGATCGAAATGATCGTCTTGGGATCCATGCAAACTCACAATTCAGCGATATAGAGCTCGGCTAAGAGCCCCACGCGGTGAGTCTTGCGAGGAATGAAATGAGCCACTTTCGTCAGCGATCGATGGCGACCCAAATGGCATCATTTCCCTTAAGCGACACAGGTAGACCGGTGATAAAATCCATCCGATCGAATCCACTTCCATTCGGAATAGGCAAAGGTGAAGCGATCCGGTGACGCCGATGCTCGGCCTTGACACGACGACACACGTCGCGCTCGACAACGAACCGCAATCTCCCTCTTCATTCGGGTCCACCAAAATCTCGGCGGAGATCTTGATACATCTTGGTGGCCGGGATGGATAGACAAAGGCGATTCATGGGCCTCGCGGAGAATCAAATCCCGCATTCCATGTCCTTTGGAACCACAAAGGCGTTGCCGAACCTTACAACACCATGCTCATCCTCGGAGAAGCACTTGGTATTCCGTTCTTGACATTTTCCTTGATGCGGCTTATTCCAACATCCGATTCTTTGGCGACCTTAATCCGATCTACCAAGGTTGGTTGCACAACCAAGGCGTGAGGAACCACGCTCAACCAAACCTAAGTTGAGGCGCTGAAATTCCTCGGAAGGGTGGGTTGACATCCCTGGAGCAACAAGGCATTGCAATGTGCTTTGCGTGAGCGCATCGGCAGCGACATTAGCCTTGCCGGATGGTAGTGAATACCCATGTCATAATCTTTGACCAACTCCAACCATCTCTTTTGCACGAGGTTCAGATCTGGTTGGGTGAACAAATACCTTAGGCTTTTGTGATCCGAATACACATAGCGATTCACCGATTAGGTAATGTCGCCAAATCTTAAGTGCATGAATCACTGCGGCTAATTCCAAGTCATGGGTAGGATAGTTGAGTTCATGAGGTCTCAATTGCCTTGATGCATAGGCCACTACCTTGCCTTCTTGCATAAGGGACGCAAGAGCCCTCGGCGAAGCATCGCAAAAGATGTCGAAACCGATGAACATCGGGAAGAACGAGAGCGGAGGCGGTGGTCAAACGCTCCTTGAGTACTTGGAAACTTTCCTCACAAGCGTCGGACCACAAGAACTTCTTGTCCTTCTTGAGCAACTCCGTCATTGGCTTCGCGATCCTGGAGAAATTCTCGATAAAGCGGCGATAATATCCGCTAAGCGAGAAAACTCCGCACCTCGATTCAAGTAAGGTGAACCCATGAAAGAACATCGCTGACCTTGCTAGGGTCAGCGGCCACGCCTCTCTTTGAAAGAACATGGCCCGGAAGGCCACTTCCTTCAACGAGCAGCGCACTGCTTGAACTTCGCATACAGCTGGTGCTCACGAAGCTTGCCTAACACGAGCCTCAGATGCTCATCATGTTCCTCATCGTTCTTAGAATAGATAAGAATATCATCTATGAAGACCACGACAAACTTATCCAAATACTCCATGAATACCGAATTCATGAGGTTCATGAACAAGGCGGGAGCATTGGTTAAGCCAAATGACATGACGGTATACTCATACAAGCCGTAGCGAGTAGAGAAAGCCGTCTTTGGAATATCCTCAGGTCGTATCCGAACTTGATGATATCCCATTCTCAAATCAATCTTGGAGAATACTCGAGCTCCAATTAATTGATCAAAGAGATCATCAATGCGGGGCAATGGATACTTGTTCTTTACCGTTACCTCATTAAGCGGACGGTAATCAACGCACATGCGCAAAGTATTGTCCTTCTTCTTTACGAAGATGGCTGGACAACCCACGGAGATGAGCTAGGCGAATGAATCCTTTTTCTTGCAGCTCATTCAGTTGCTTCTTCAATTCCACCAACTCGTTCGGTGGCATCCGATAGTGCCTCTTTGAAATCGGGGCAGTACCGGGAACCAACTCAATGACAAACTCTAGGTCTCGAACTGGTGGCATCCCTGGAAGATCTTCAGGAAAGACATCAATGAAGTCACGAACTGTGGGGACTTCACTAATAACTAGAGCGGGCTTCGCTTCAAGCGCGAAGAGATGCGGGCCTAGCGACTTGGTGGCGAACACCTTTCGCCGGAAAGACTAGATAGAGGCGCACTTCTTGGCGCAATCGATTTGTCCCTTATGCTGAGACAACCAATCCATACCAAGAATTACATCTAAACTTGCGGAATGGAGTAGGATAAGATTCGCGAAGAATCTCACTCCCTCGATTTCAATTGGGACATCCCTACACTCAGATTCAGCTCTCAACTCCGAACCAGGAGAGCGAATGAGCAACGGGACCAACAATGGAGTAAAGAGGAGCTTACTAATAGCGACAAAAGACTCGTAAAGCGAAAGAATGAGATGCTCTGAATCAAACAAAAGCGATGGCGAATGAGAGTTAACGAAGCGTACCCGGCCACGGCGTCGGGTGCCTCCTGTGCCTCCTCTCTTTGAGATGAGGTTGTGCGACCACTACCCACGCCTTGGGTAGTAGGGACTACCTTCAGTCTGAGAAGAACCACCTCTGGCGCGTCCTCCATTGGGGCGAGGGTGCTCTGTCTTCTTAGGGCATTGGTTCGCATAATGCCCCTTCTGACTGCAGGCGAAGCAAGTGACCCCGGCAGCCGGGTTGCGGGGGCCACCTGGCGACTCGCAGTGCGTGGTGAGGGCACGGACTGCGAAGAGGCGAAGAACAGTCTTGCGGCCTCGAAGTCTTTGAAGCTTCTTGACGCGATCCACGAGGCGGATGAAAGCGTGGATAGCGGCCTGGATGACACGGGCCTCCACTTACGCTGCGGGAATCCACAAGTGCTCTCCCGCATGCTCGGCAGCGATGGCCTTGTCCACCAAGGCACGGAAATCGGAAAGTCGGCGATGGATAGCTTGTCACAAGCTCCTCGGACAAACCATCCTTGAACTTCTCTTGCTTGGCCTCATCGGTGGCCACCTCCTCCGAGCATAACGAGCCAAATGGTTGAACTCGTGCGGTACTCGTGGCGAGCGATGCCCTTGCACGGCGACAAAATTCCTTCTTCTTGACTTCATCAAGCGGAAGGAATGTGAGAGCGGCGGAGGCGATGCGGAACTCCTCCCAAGTGGCGGTGTGGCCGTCAGTGCATGGCGAGAAGCTCTCCCACCACGACAATTTGCACCCTCCGGTGGTGCGATGCAAGCAGCGCCTTCTCGTGCTCACGGCGCTGCGCTATCTGCGGCTTGCGCTCAACGAACGAAGCCAATCGTCTGCGTCAAGCGAGTCCTCGGACACGGAGAGCGTAGAAGTGAGTGCGAAGAAACTCCGCAAGTCCCCACGCGGTGATGGCCACTCCCTTGCGGATCACGATGCCCGGTAAGGGCGGAAGTGTTGCTGTGCGATGACATCGAAGAACCCTCACATCCTCTGCGGTTGCGCTCGATCGAAGAAGGACCTCGGCCATGGTCGGAGGAGGAGGAAGATCCTCGTCCGGACGGTGGCCGATCGCCTTGGCGCTACGAGTCGTCCGGCCATCTGTTACAAGAATCTTTGGTTAAAACTAGACTCAAAGATTAAAAGCGAAAGAAAGCGAAAAGCTAGCGACTAGGGAATGGAATATCACCCTAGCAGAAAGCCAAAACCGAGATGTGTATAAACTTAGGTAGGTTTACAAAAGACTCCAAAAAAGCGGCAAAGAATCATAAAACCAAAGCTCAACTCCCCAATGCAACTAACCCGTATTGAATGAGCAGTAATTGCTTGAGAAAATAAAAATCGAGAAGGTCAAGGTAAGATCTAATACCACTTAAGATCAAGGCTAAATCAGCGAAAATAGTGTTAGATACATAGCCAACTAGTATCACATCTTACCCTTTTAACCCCACAAGTTTTAGTTGATTAAATTCTCATTTTCTACCCCATTAGAAACCATCGAGTTTGCTGTCAGGAAATTGAGGTTCTTTGTAGCGATTTCGCATCAAGCTTCGATCGAAGTCTTCCATTCTAGAAACTTCAAAATCGGCACACTTCAATTTGCCAAGCTCGGTGGTCCTATCGAAACCATTGAGCTCTTTATGCGGAAATTGAAGCGTGTTGTCGATTCGCATCAAGCCTCTAGCGAAATCTTGATCCGAAACTTCAAAATCCTAAGCACTTCAATTTGCCAAACTCGGTGGTCCCCAAAACCCATTTAATCGATAACACTACCTTTGAAAAGGAGATGAGAGGAAAACAACTTTCAAACTCAAATTAGAGTAAGGCGAGAGGAGAAAGCTAAGATAGGTAAGGAATAAAATCGAGAATTCCTTAAGCTTTCACAAATCATTTGACACTTTGAAAATAAGGTTTTCCAAAATATCCTAAAAGGCGACCAACTTGGGTTACTACGGTCGGTATGGCTCGATACAAACCTTGTGAGACCGGTTTATCTTGTAATGCTTAACCAACCGCTTGGCCCTAGCATCACAAAGCAGATAATCCGAGACTCGAGACATGTATACTTCCGTAAATGCGATATACACACCTCCTTACAAAGTTCATGCATCAATTCCATTCATTCACATAGAACCGAAGCAAAGCGAGCAGGACTAACATTAATAAAGGATAGTTATTACAAAGAGAGGCCAGCGGCCAATAATAAAAGAGACAACAATAATTAAGCAGTGGAAGCAAAAGTGCCATAAGATGGCTACAACAAAAGAGCCAATCGGTGTGCCTTTAACCCACAAGGCAACCAAGCCAGGACCGCCAAGCTAGTCGTCGAATCCACGAGCATAACTCACAAAAGTGAGGCCCTTGGGGCTCACCTTCTTCCCTGCAAACAAAGCGACCCGACAAAAAGGTGGGTGAGTACTTTGAATGTACTACTTAAGATATATAAGAATGATAACAGATCTATACAATAACTACATGCAAGCTTATTTAAGTGGGCGAGTTAGGACTCAAATTTTTAAGCATAAAGCAAGTTTTATTTGCAATAATGTAATAGATTGAAAGCAATTTTGCAATCTGATTTTATTTGATAAAAGCAGTAGTAATCAAGAAGCAACAACGATAAAAGCAGTCACGGAAGTGACTAAACCATTAGTCACCACAACAATAGCATGAATTACCCATTCATGCCAACCATATCAAGTTTTAATTTTTAAAACAAAAGCAGTTGTTGAAGTCTAGATCTTGCGTGAAATCACCAAGCGTGTCCATAACCTAGGGCGAGGCTATTGAATAGTTTTATCCTGCAGGTGTACCAACTTACCCACATGCGGACCGCCTTTTTGCCACGGGTTAAGCACACTTCCTTAGGTATCTAAGCACGGCTAAGTCCTCTGAGGCGTTTCCAATATTGTGAATTATTCACGAGCCGCCGTATGGATAGAAACCCATACGTTGTGTCGAGTCATCGTAAAGCCTCGGTCAACTACCCTTCGGGTAAAGCCTTGGACAACTACGACGCTCCTCGAGGTGGAGAGCCTACAGGAATCTCCACCACCGCACACCCAACACAAGAACACCGAGAACACATATCATGTTTCACACAACACACACAACCCCCTCCTGCGACTCGGAGATAACCCACGCCAAAGTACTAGGTCAAGAGGGTCCCATATAACCCTCATGTGGTTAGTACGCATAAAAGTGCTTGGATCGATGGCGCAAGCAACATTTCGGTCCTTAGGGACACAGGCACCTTTCTGGTCACACCCAACAATCACACCAACATGCCATTGTGCCCAAGTCAAATCATTTTGTTTCATTTTGGTTTTACAAAACAAAAGCATAAGGTGCTGAACCAAAATAAACAAAATGATTTGTGTGATCAAGGTCATCGACTAAGTCGATAACAGCCCAATTCTACTGGTAGCTAAGCATTTCTAAGCATGACATCATAAAAGCAAGAAAAGAGAGTAATTAAATCACGGGCTCTAATTCACAGTGATGATAATAACTTATGGTTGTGGTAGGGGATAACATTTTAGTGGCAACAATGCATTAGGAATAGCTACCTCTAAGCAGGCAAAAATAATTAGACACAAAAGCAATGCATACATATAATTTGTAAACAAGATATTAGACTTGGAAAATAATGGGACATTTATGATCAAACATCTTGCACGCTTCTTTGTGGGTCGAGGTGCTTCTTGTGGATCAACAAGATTATCAACGTGCTCTTGGATCCTAACGAGAAAGCCAAAAGCAACCGATAAAACGAATAAAAATGCAAAGACCCAACAGTAAACATTCTCCAAACATTCTGAAAATTTTACAGTGGCAAGGTCTTGATTTATAATGAATTTAGCAACAAGAACCAATTGATTTGGATTCTTAATGCCAAAGATATGACCAAAACAATTTTGCTCGACTTTTATAAATCAAAAATGCTACTATTCATTAGCAAAAATTTCTGGATCTATCTGGGGTTGGAAACATTTGTAGATTAAAATTCAGTTAAAAACATAACCAACAAAATTTGAATCAACGAAAAGGATTTGAAATGAATTAGTTATGCATTTTACAAGTTATCACATTTTTGGTTGATAACTAAATCCTTCGGGAAAAATCGAATTTTAAATGGCGTGGCGAGCGAGGCGTCGATCTTGGATCCGACGGTCGCGTTCCAGCTGCTGCTGCTGCAGCGTTAACAAACCCTAAGCGCTCACCGTTGGATCTAGATCCAGCGGTTCACGTCGATCGGGGCGTTGGGCGGTCGAGCGTTCACACTTATAGGAGCCGTTGATCTTGGATCCAACGGTCCACGCGGATCGAACCTTTCGGACGGTCGAGCGTTCACTCAGATCTGGACCGTTGATCTTGGATCCAACGGTCCGCGATTAGGGCGTGATTAATTCAAATATAAAGCGCAATCTTGGGCGTAGATCCTAAGATCGACGGTCATAGCGACTCAAGTTCAAACTTCAAGCAGATTTCGTCAGACAAAATTTGGCGGGAAGATTGGCTCGCTCGCCGCCGCGACTCTGGCTTGTGGCGGTGCGAGCAAACGCCTAAAATGAGTTCCTAACAACCTTGCGCACCCAAAGGTACCAACAATTTTGGCTGCGGCGGTCTAGAACGCCAAACAAGCGGAGATGACGAGAAGACTCAAAATGACCAAAACGAAAACGCAAATGAGCTCATTGCGGTCCAAACAAGCGGGTGCCAAGCAACTAGGGACTAAGAGGGTTCACTGAGCATGAAGAAATCAGAGAGGATTTGGAGTGCTCAGATGAAGAAAAATAGGGCTTCGGCGAAAAGGGAAAATCAAAATCAAAATTTGCTCCTGCGGCCAAAACCCAAATTAAGTGAGGTTAATGATCACCGAGGTGAGGGGAATCGGAGGAGCAAGGCGAAAGAAATGAAACCCAGTACCGCCTTCAGAAGAGCTTGAAGCTCGGCAATGGCGGCAATGAAGGTTTCAAACTTTTGAGCTCAAGCAAACCCAAGAGAGGTTCTTTGGAGCTTGCGAGGGTTTGAAAGGCTTCAATGGAAGGACCAAAGGAGCTTATATAGCGGGAAATGGCGGTGGGCAGCGGCAATACCCTCTCGGGTCAAACACGCCATGAGAGCCTTTGAGAGCGGCGGGGGGCGATTGAACAAGGGGCGTCGAGGAGAGCACGGCGGCAATTAATGCGCTCGAGAGAGCCGTTTAAAAGCGACCACGGAGGTGACTCCACTGCTGCGCGCTTCTCCTCTGCTCACGCCATTGCTTGGCTCGGGCCGGCGCTCGGACGAGGAAGGAGATGACTCATCCACCGTCGGATTGAAATCGGATGGTTCAAATCGAGCGGGTGATAATAACGATCGAGCGCTCACTTAATCTGGACCGTTGATTTAGATCCTACGGTTCACGTTGCGAGGCGTTGGACGGTCGAACGTTCCGCGATCGTGGGCGTTGATTTAGAATCAACGGCTTAAATGGACCGGCGCGCTCGGACGGTCCGACGTTCCGCGATCGTGAACCGTTCGATGCCGATCAACGACGCACAATGCTCGCGCTTTCGATCGACCGCGCCGGTGCGTTTAGTTGGTGGACGAGTCAATTTGCTTGAGCGAGTCGACTCGAACCCAAGGAGCAGTGAAAACCAACTAGGGTTTGAATTAAAGGCTGATTTTGAGAATTTGTTTAAAGTATCAAACCAGCTCAAAAATTATGAAATTATGCTGGAGCTTCTTGTGAGAGGAGGAACCTTATATAAAATTTTCAGAGACTTTTATGCCTTTGCATTTTCTCTAAAAATTCAGAAGGCTATTTTAGGAGTTTGACTAATGTTTGACTTGTCTCAAAATTATCAAATAATTCTGAAAATTATGAAATAATTACGAGGTGTTAAACATCAACCCTAGACCCAGAAAAATTATTTCCAAAGGTTGGGCACAAGATTTTCAGGAAGGAGATTTGGGTTGGTGTCCAAGCGGCAATTTGATTTTGATTTCACATAATTCCTTTACACAAATTATGGGCGATTACAAAAATCAAGATCGGAGAAAAAGTTTTAATTTCTCCTCATTTTTATTACATTTGAAACACAAACCAAGTTTGGGATGTTCCTCGAGAGCATACCGAGAAAGATGGTTGAACTCATGGAGGTACTCGATGGCGATTTGCGCCTGGCAGGCGCGAGAATTCCTTCTTCTTCAACTTCATCAATCCGTGAGGACATGAGCCCTCGAAGCGGTAGCGGAACTCCATAAAGTGATGCTTGGCCCTCGTCTTTGCATGGCAAGGAAGTTCTCCCACCATGAGAGTGCCGCCCCCTCCGGTGATGGGAGGCAGTGCCTTCTCGTGATCCAGCGCAGCGGCGATGTTGAGCTTCCGCTCAGCGAGGCGCGACCGATCATCGCGTCAGTGGGTCCTCGGACCTCGAGAAGGTGGGTGGTGAGTGCGAAGGAACTCAGAGTCCTCCCCTCTGCGGGTGGCCACCTCCTCCCACGATCCGAGAGCCAGGAGATGTTGGAGGTGTTCCGTGCAATCACCTCCGGGATCAAGTGTACGGTCCATCTGTTCGCTCGATCTGGCGAGAACCTCGACCATGGTCGGAGGAGGTGGAAGTCCCTCATCCGATCCTCATGCGCCTTTGGCGCTCTGAGTCACGACCAGCCATCTGTTGCATCAAAGCGAGTTAGAAGCAATCGAGAGCTATAGCGAAGGGATAGCAAAGATAAGCTATCCACTAGGGATTAGTGCCTACAACCTAAGCCTCTTGTAACACATAACTAGCAATAAAGCGAACTCCAACTAGTTGCAAAGAGGCATAAGATCCATGCAAAACTCATAAGACACAAGATCCAACTTCTCGTCACGACTAACTTGTATTGAATGAACAAGTAGTCGTTTTGAGAAGAAAGTTTGAACACTACCAAAAGCTTATTGCATGGAAAAATCGAGGTAAAGACCAACTTAGAGGCATTAGCCACAAGACATAGGATATCACTTCTTACCCTTTTAGCCCCACAAATTTTGTTGATTAAACTCTCATTTTCTACCCCTAGAAACCATCGAGCTTCTTGTCGGAAATTGAGGTTCTTTGTGGATTTTGCATCAAGCTTCGATCGAAGTCTTCTATTCTAGAAACTTCAAAATCAGCACCTTCAATTTGCCAAACTCGGTGGTTCCCAAACCCATTTAATCGATAACACTACCTTTGAAGAGGAGATGAGAGAAAACAACTTTTAAAACTCAAATTAGAGCAAGATGAGATGAGAAAGCTAAGATAGGTAAGGAGTAAATCGAGAACTCCTTAAGCTTTCACAAATCGTTTCATACTTGAAAATAGGGTTTTCCAAACATCCTAAAACGACCAAGCTAGCGGCTTCTATGGTCGGTATGGCTCGATACCAACCTCTTGTAGCGCCCGGGATTATTAAGCTTATAATGATCGGTCACCACTTGACCTATCATCATAAGCATAATAACTCGTGGCAGAGGAATGTATACTTCCAGTCGATATACACCCCTCTCACAAAGTTCATGCATCAATTCCACTCAATCACATAGAGGCAAAGCCGAGAACAAAATAAAGACATACATAATAATATTCAAGAGTAATTACAATAAAGAGGCCAGCGTAGCGGATAAATATTACGAGCAGTGGAAGCAAAAGTGCCATAAGATGGCGATAAACAAAAAACCCAGCGGTGTGCCTTTTACCCACAAGGCAGCAAACCAGGGCCTGACTAGCCGTCGAACCATGACACATCTCACGAAGTGAAGCCCTTGGGGCTCACCTTCTTCCTCTGCAAACAAAAGCGACCCGACAAAAATTTGGGTGAGTACTGAATGTACTATAAGATATATAAGAATGATAACGAGATCTATCGATAACAATATGCAAGCGTATTTAAGTGGAAGCGAGCTAGGAATTGAAGTTTGCAAGCATAAAGCAAGTTTTATTTGCAATAATGTAATAGATTGAAGGCAATTTTGCAATCTGATTTTATTTGACAAAAGCAGTAGTAAACAAGTATCAACAACGATAAAAGCAGTCACTGGTAGTGACTAAACCATTAGTCACCACAACAATAGCATGAATTACCCATTCATGCCAACCATATCAAATTTTAATTTAAAAGGTTGTAGTCTAGTTCTTGCGACCTTACCAAGCATGTCCATAACCTAGGGGCGAGGCTATTGAATAGTTTATCCTGCGGGGTGTACCAACTTACCCACATGCGGACCGCCTTTTGCCACATGATTAAGCACACTACCTTTGGTATCTTAAGCGCAGCTAAGTCCTCTGAGACGTTTCCAATCTTATGTATTAACTTGAGTCGCCCATATGGATAGAAACCCATACGTTGTGTCGGGTGCGTGGCCCGACCTCGGACAACTACCCCTCACGGGTAAAGCCTCGGACAAGCTGCGGCGCCCCTCGAGGTGGAGAGTCCATCCGGAAACTCCACCACCGCACACAAACACAAGAACACAATTCCTTTTCACACAACACACACAACGCTCCTCCTGCGACTCGGAGATAACACACTCCAAAGTACTAGGTCAAGAGGGTCCCATATAACCCTCATGTGGTTAGTGCAAAGCGCGCGGCTTAGTGACACAAGTAACTTTCGGTCCTTAGGGACACAGGCACCTTCCTTGTCACCCAACAATCACACCAACATGCCATTGTGCCCAAGTCAAACCATTTTGTTTCATTTTGGTTTTACAAAACAAAAGCATAAGGTGCTGAACCAAAAATAAACAAAATGATTTGTGTGATCAAGGTCATCGACTAGGTGATAACGCCCAATTCTACGGTAGCTAAGCATTTCTAAGCATGACATCATAAAAGGCGGTAAAAGAGCATAATTAAATCACGGGCTCTAATTCACGGTGATGATAATAACTTATGGTTGTGGCGAGGATAACATTTTAATGGCAACAATGCATTAGGAATAGCTACCTCTAAGCAGGGCAAAAATAATTGGACACAAAAGCAATGCATACATATAGTTTGTAAACAAGATATTAGACTTTGAAAGTAATGGGACATTTATGGTCAAATATCTTGCCTTCTGAAGCTTCATTGTTTTGCTGCGAGAGGATCACTCTCGATATGATCAATATTATGCAACCTATCGAAAGAACCAACAAGAACCAAAAAGCGAGAAATATCAAAAGATGCAACAGCAAAACTCAGCAAAAAGTTCTCAAATTTTTACATAGAAAGAACATAATTTTTATGAACTAAAGCAACAAGAACCAATTGATTTGGATTCTCAATGCAAAAGTTATGGCCAAAACAATTTGATCGGCCGGAAAGGAAAAACATCACTATTCACCTAAGCAATGATTTTAGTGAAATTTTCTAGAATGACACGGCTACTGAAATTTTATGATAAATCAAGCACCTCATAAGATGAACAGCCCCTGGATTCATCTCATTTGGAGCTTGCAATAATTAGTTATGAGTTTTCTAAGATCCACTATTTTTACATTGTAAAGATAATCGGTTTAAAGCTTACTTTTAAAATAAATCTTTTACGCTACTGCGACAAATGAGCAACCTATACTGGAAATAAGTTTACTAAGAATGAAAAATAATGGCCTTGGTTTTATCATTTTTGAGATTCTGAGAAAATTACTTATGAATTTTGGAAGATAAAACTATTTTAGGTTGATAAATAACTCTACAGAAATATAACTTTCGGATAAGCGGCGTGGAAGAACATGGGCGAAGATCATTGATCCAACAGCCCACAGCAGCGATAACAGAAGCGAAACAGCGCCAACCCTAAGCATCGGCCGTTGGATGAAAGATGAGCGCGGATGCCAAGGATGTTCGGCGGTCGAGCGTTCTGCGTCGTGAACCGTTGATCTTGGATCAACGGTCCCATGGATTGAACCGTTCGGACGGTCGACGTTCCTCAGTCTGGATCGTTGATCGAAAATCGGACTGACCGCAGCGATGACCTAAGCGGCGCGTCGATCCTGACCACAAGAATCCGGCGATTGATCTAAAATCCTCGGCTCAAACTCAGCGATAACGAAAACTCTACATTTTTCGTCCAACAGCGAATCGACAAAGGCGAGAGGCAAAGCGACGATCGCGGCGACTCAAGAAAAAAATAGCGAAATCTAAAACTACTCGATGATCGCAATAGCATGGAGTACCCTCTTGAAGCAAATTGGCGAAGATGGACTTACTAGGATGGAGAAGACAATAACCAATTTTTGGCGAAGAGGAAAAACCAAATTGATAAGATTCTGCGGGAAACCCAAATTGATTAAGGGTTCTTGATCACCGAGGTGAGAGGAATCGGAGGAGCAAGAATGAAAGGATGAAGCCCAATGGTAGCCTTCTTCGAAAAGCTTGAAACTTCGGCAATGGCGGCAATGGCGGCAGACAAAGAGCCGAGGCGATAAAGCTCAAATGGACCTCGATCACGGATGCTAAAGCTCGGTGGTGCTCAAAGGAGGCTAAGGAAGCAATGAAGAAGCTTATATGGGCGAGAGAACAAAGGAGGAAGCAATGCAACTTTCGGTCAAAAGCTTGCATTGTCGAAGCGGCGAAGGATGGGGCGGTGCAGGAGGTGAAAGGCGACTAGAATTCGGTAGCACTAGCACTCAATGCTCAAAGGCGTTGGCGAAGCTTGAGATGACCGCTGCCCATGCTCTGCGATTTTCAACCACTCTTTGATTGACTTCGTCGGCGCGGCGGCGAAACTCTGAAAGAAGGGCGGACGTTAGATTGCATAGGATTCAATCGATGCGGCTATCGCGCTGCAAGCGTTCGGCTATTGAGTTTGGTGGCCCGACCGTTCCATAAACATCGACCTCACGATCAAGATCAGCGTTGGTTATCGGCCGCACCTCTCGGACGGTCGAACATCCCCTTCCATCGCGGCCGTTGATTTGGATCCTACGGTTCCGCGTTCGCGGCGTTCGGACGGTCCGACGTTCACGCGATCGTGAGCCGTTCGATGCCGATCAACGGCGCTTCAGCGCCCAAGCGATCGAGCCGATCGTTTAGTTGGTGAACCAAATCAAGTGGCTCGAGCCGAGTGCGATCGAACAGGAGCAGGTGAAAGCCGGTTAGGGTTTGAAATTGAATAAGCGATCTTTGGAGGAATTATTTGGGGTAGCAAACAAACTCCAAAATTTATGAAATTTTAGCTGGAGATTGCTAACGATGGGAAGAACCTTATATAAAATTTTCAGAGACTTTTATGCCTGCATTTTTCTCTAAAAATTCAGAAGGCTATTTTAGGAGTTTGACTAATGTTTGACTTGCCTCAAAAATTATCAAATAATTTAAAAATTATGAAATAATTAGAGGTGTTAAACATCTCTCCTAGGTCAATGAAAATTATTTTGAGGGTTGGGCACGGGTTTCCATTGAGGAGATTTATGACTTGAATTTAATTGGGAAATTTTGAGTTTTAATTTCCACCAATTAAAGGAAAGAGTTTCAAACTCTTGTAACAACACATGAGGCGACAAAAGTTTTAATTTATCCTCATTTTATTACATTTGAAACATAAACCCAATTTGGGATGTTACATTACCTCTGTAATTTACGTTTCAATTAATGGAATCTTTGAAGTTGATTTCTCTATTCACGCCCTTGTTCTTGTTCTCCCGTACAACTTGATCTTGAGGTTTTGGCTTTTCTTGTTGATTCTTGTTGGAAAGTGCTAAGATGGATTGCTCTCAGTTGGGATGATACCTCTAGATCATTTGATCAACTTTTCCCACGAGCAAACTTAGTTTAATCTCCGTTCTTGAGTTTTGCTTCCTCTGTTCTTCCTCCGTACCTAGGTTTTATTGAAAATCTTGTTTGGCTTGTTGAGAAGGGATGAAACTTGGCACGCATGATCACTATGCTATTAAGTAGCCATCCTCAAAGTTTCATAACTCGAGAATCAAAGAATCTCTTGAATTTCAGTTTGTGGCCTCTCTTACCTTTTCTTCAAGAAATCCAATTTCTCTTTAGTTAGGCGATCTTTATGCTGCGATTTCTTCTCATGAGGTCAAGATGTTGTTTAGGATGATGTCACTGTGAGACTTGACTGAGAAAAGCGACAAATCAAAAGTATTTTGGATTTTTGAATCATTCGGTCTTTCTGTTCTTACATCAGGATAATCGGAACTTCCGCCATCGATTGCGGAACTTCCGATTCCGGAACTTCCTGTGACACATCGGAACTTCGTTGTGCGGAACTTCAGCGCTGTTGGCCGGAACTTCGATTCTGGCGAAACGACCCGAAGCTTGTTTCGTTCTACGATTTTGCTTCACTTCTTTTCTTGAGATTTCCGAGTGGGCTTTGTCGGTTTGTAAATCTGGTGAAGGAGTTCTTAATTTTAAGGCACCATTCACCCCCTGTGTTGCCATTCGGTCCTTCAATTGGTATCGAGCGGTTAGCTCTTCCTTATAGATCTTAAGATGCACGTGAGCCATAACTTGGTGACAAGTATTCCACCAAGCCTCCGGTCTTTGATGGCTGGATTACCTACGGAAGAGCGAATGAAACATACATCCGGGCTCGGTATGCCATCGGAGAAAGGTGAAGGTTAGATTTGTTGTTCCTGGCGTGAAAACATCAATATGGAAACATGCCCGATGTTGAGGCCAATGCTAAGGCAAGGAACATTATCATTCGAGGGTTGAGCATAAGTGAGTTCGATCGCATTTCTCTTTTGTCTTACCGCTACGACATCTGGGTGACCCTCGATGCATACCATGAGGCACCACCAGATTAAAACGGTTCGACAAGACCGATTCAGCGAAATCTGATAAATTTGAGATGCTTGCTGGTGAATCTCTTGGCGAGTGCTTTTCGCATTTCCATAAGATTTTGAGCAACCTCAGAGCGTCGGTCTTACATACCCGACTTCGGATAACGCTCGGCGGATGCTTTACGCACTCGATCTTCGTGTTTGGGAGATGAAAGTGACTACCATCAAGGATATACGGACCTCTCGACCACGACTCTTGGGCGCTTTACTCGCACCTCAAGACTCACGAGATTGACATTGTCTCTCGAAGGTCGAAGTCACGATCGATGGCTTTAGTCAGATCCCACCTCTGGATCTTCTTACGAGTCGATACGGGTTCTCCTGCTTGCTCTCTATGACATAGCGATGATCGGTTAGAGCGGCTTGAGGATGAGCAGATTAGCCCTCCTAGCTGGAAGTTTTCCCATGCTTACAAGAGGAGGATGGATGGAAGAGGAGGTCTGTGATTTGCTTGAGTGTGGTGGCCCCAACCACATCAGAGCAAGCGCCCCAAAAGGCGAGGGAAGGGTAAAGGTGACTCTGGCGGTTCGGGCAGAAACGACTACATCGACAAGAACACAACACGAAGCCCTCGGCACGACCAAGGCAAGAAGAAGTTACGCAACTTTGGGAAGGCAAAGATCTTTATTCCATCAGCGTCCTCGCACTTGTGAACTTGACACGGCGAGGTGGAGGGTGGAGTAGCGATGATGGAAAGAAGCGATCGAGATCCCAGGGCAGCAGCAACTTCTCGGCATGTGCTTCATGGCCCTCGAGGGCGATCTAGCGACAATGGTTGTACTCCGACTCAGATGAGGTTAGTCCCACTTCGACCGACAATGATGCTTTTCTTAAGCTAGGTAGATTTCATGCTAAGTCTAGGGCTAAGTGTCTTGAATTGGAGAAGGAAGTAGCTGAACTATCACGAGGAGCTTACCTTGCTTACATCTGCTCCCTCCGTGATGATTGTGACACATCTTTGTGCTACTGCTTGATGACATGGAAAAACTAAGGACCTTGCATGATAGTGCGTCCTCTGAATTAGACATGATTAAAGTGGAGAACATTAGCCTTCTTGCTGAACTAGAGATGAGTTGGGTAGCACCTCCTTCATCTACTACTGTTGAGGCTACTACTTGCACCTCCTGTGAGGTTAAGGACAACTCATTTAGAGGTCTATATACCATGTTGCTCGATCTGCCCGAGACTTGTGAAAATTGTAATAATCTCAAGATGAACCTAAAACAGGCAGATCACAAAATTGTTGAATTCCAAGCTGCTTTATTAGAGCCCATTGTTTCTTGTTTAAACTGTCCTAAGTTAACTGCTGAACTAGAATCTGTATCCAAACAGTTTCAAGAAATGATTGATCACAATAACACACTAGCTCAGTATGCTTCTAAGGACCTTGTTAGCTCACCATGCAATCAGTGTAATAAACTAAAATATAATTTGGTTGCTTTGGATGAAAAATGTGTGAAGCTAGCGAGGACCTTCTAGAACACAATCATCCAGCTTGTATTGTGTGTCTTTGGGAAGAAGTCTAAGGGTTTGGTAGAGGCCTGTAGCGTGAACCAATGCGCTAGCGATGGACTATCCCCCAAAATCCATTTGTGCATGCACAAACCAATCTTTCCTATGCTGTTGGTTCTTCTTCTTCTCCCTTACCTTCTACTGTTCCTTCTTCCCCCTGCTCTTCTTGCACCTCTCTCTTTCGGGAGTGTCAGTATCTTATGAACACTCTCGAGAGGTTTGTAGGAGGCAAGAAGAAGCAATCTCATTCTAGACCAATCTAAGATTTGCAGTTTAATCAGGGTCTAGGATATGATTTCCATGAGGATATGAGGAAGCATCCACCTGTCGTGCTCAGAACCATAGCACGGTGTGATCAAAACTAAGCCGGGTGAGAAAGTCAATTTTAAATCGGTGGGTTTTGTTCAAAGGATCTCTGACGACAAGGTGATTCCCTGCGACCGGCCTCTCGGAAGGCGAAGTATCATTGCTATACATTAGAAGGATGGACATGGTTGATCATTGCTTGGGCGTGCCAAGATCAGCGTAGAGACCATGTTGAGTCCTTTAGGCGCATTTAGGTCAACCAGGACCATGGTGCACCTAAACTAACATGAGGTCTAGGTTTGCTCTGGTGATGATTTAGGGCGACATCGAGGACTTGGTTTTACGAGTTTTCGATTTTCGTCCTCATGCTCCCTTTGAGTCGTGACCTACATCGCTTTGAGGGTAGATCTCGGTTTCCCTTCGAGATGGCTACATGGCGTGATCGACATGTTGCGGAATCGACTCGCTCTTCCATAGCGATCGAATTGACCACGACTTCAGTCTGCCTACAGACCTTACGGCTGTTAGTGTGGAAGGCGTAGGGTAGATAAGTCGGTCTTGTGACTACTTCATCTTTTCGACGTGTTACTCAGTATTGGGTGCCAAAATCACAGTTGATTCACCCCAGTACTAAGACTTTACTCTTTGTTTGACTTCGGAGTTCGCGAATTTGGGAAGGAAAGTGCGGATTATAGACTCCGGTGTTCTCGTCATATGATAGGAGACTCTCGTTGGTTTTCTTCCCTAGCCGTGCTCGGTGATGAGGCGATCACCTTGGAGATGCTTCATTTGGTAGCGTCATCGCTAAAAGATGCGATGAGCATTAATAATTCTTTTATTTTGAAAGATGTTGCCTTAGTAAGTGTGAGACCCCGGTTTATCCGACTTGTAATGCTTAACCACCCATTCGGTCCTAGCATCACAAAGCAGATAATCCGAGACTCGAGACATGTATACTTCCTAGAAATGCAGTATACACACCTTTACAAAGTTCATGCATCAATTCCATTCATTCACATAGAACAAAAACATAAACAACAATCGAGAAGATAACATAAATAAAGGATAGTCATTACAAAGAGGGGCCGTAAGCCAAATGAGCAAATACATAAAGAAATTTAAGTGAAGCAAAAGTGCCATAAGATGGCTATAAAACAAAGAGCCAATCGGTGTGCCTTTAACCCACAAGGCAATAGGCCAGGACCGCGAGCTAGTCGTCGAATCACGGCACAACTCACAAAGTGAGGCCCTTGGGCTCACCTTCTTCCTCTGCCAAACAAAAGCGGCCCGATGGCGGGTGAGTACTTTGAATGTACTACTTAAGATATATAAGAATGATAACGGATCTATGCAATAACTATATGCAAGCTTATTTAAGTGGGCGAGTTAGGACTCAAATTTTTAAGCATAAAGCAAGTTTTATTTGCAATAATGTAATAGATTGAAAGCAATTTTGAAATCTGATTTTATTTGATAAAAGCATTAGTAATCAAGTATCAACAACGATAAAAGCAGATCCTGAGTAGTAGCCAACCCAATAGCCACCACAATAGCATGAATTACCCATTCATGCCAACCATATCAAGTTTTAATTTTAAAACAAAAGCAGTTGTTGAAGTCTAGATCTTGCGGGAAATCCCCAGCGTGTCCATAACCTAGGGCGAGGCTATTGAATAGTTTTATCCTGCGAGGTGTACCAACTTACCCACATCGGAGCCTTTTTGCCACATGATTAAGCACACTTCCTTTGGTATGCAGCACGGCTAAGTCCTCGAGACATTTCCAATATTGTGTATTAACTCAGAGCCTCCGTTATGGATAGAAACCCATACGTTGTGTAGAGTCATTGTAAAGCCTCGGTCAACTACCGTCATGGTAAAGCCTTGGACAACTACAATGCTCCTCGAGGTGGAGAGCCTGCGGAATCTCCACCACACTTTTAACACAAGAACACAGAGAACACATATCATGTTTCACACAACACACACAACCCCTCCTGCGACTCGGAATAACACACGCCAAGTACTACGTCAAGAGGGTCCCATATAACCCTCATGTGGTTAGTGCATAAAAAGTACTTGGATCAATGGCGCAAAGCAACATTTCGGTCCTTAGGGACACAGGCACCTTCCTTGTCACCCAACAATCACACCAACATACCATTGTGCCCAAGTCAAATCATTTTGTTCCATTTGGTTTTACAAAACTAAAGCATAAGGTCTGAACCAAAAATAAACAAAATGATTTGTGTGATCAAGTCATCGACTAAGTCGATAACAGCCCAATTCTCTGGTAGCTAAGCATTTCTAAGCATGACATACAAAGGCAGGTAAAAAGCATAATTAAATCACGGGCTCTAATTCACAGTGAAGATAATAAATTATGGTTGTGGCGAGGATAACATTTTAATGGCAACAATGCATTAGGAATAGCTACCTCTAAGCAGAGCAAAAATAATTGGACACAAAAGCAATGCATACATATAATTTGTAAACAAGATATTAGACTTTGAAAGTAATGGGACATTTATGATCAAATATCTTGCACTGCTTGCTGTGGGTCAAGGTGTTCTGAGGATCAACAATATTATGAATGTGCTCTTGGATCCTAACGAGAAAGCAAAAAGCAGCAAATGAAGCGAATAAAATACAAAGACCCAACAGTAAACTACCTCCAAAAATTCTAAAATTTTTACAGTAGCAAGGTCTTTATTTATAATGAATTTAGCAACAAGAACCAATTGATTTGGATTCTTAATGCCAAAGATATGACCAAAACAATTTTGCTCGGCTTTTATAAATCAAAATGCTACTATTCATTAGCAAAAATTTCTGGAGCTATACTGAGTTTGGAAACATTTTTAAATTAAAGTCTAGTTAAAAACATAACCAACAAAATTTGAATCAACGAAAAGGATTTGAAATGAATTAGTTATGCATTTTACAAGTTATCACCTTTTTAGGTTGATAAATAAATCCTCTCGGGAAATTGAAATTCTAAATGGCGTGGCGAACACAGGGCGTTGATCTGGATCAACGGCCGAAGCTCCAGCTTGGCCCAGCCTTGAAAGCCTCAAGCGTCAACCGTTGGATCTGGATCCAGCGGTTCCGCCTTGACCCTAGGCGTCGGTGGTCGAGCGTTCCGCAGCTGCTGTGACGTGGATCTGGTATCACGGCGGTCCACGTGGATTCGAGGTTCGGTGGTCGAGCGTTCGCCGTCTGCACCGTTGATCTTGGATCCAACGGACCCACCCAGAGCCGTGCGACAGACTCAATTCTTGGCGCGATCGGCGCGGATCTTAGGATCGAGCGGTCCAAAATGGCGCGCGTTCAAACCAACGTCTGTTTTAAATCCGGCAAAAATGCCGGAGGAGAGCGGCTCGCCGCCGGCTGACGGCAGCGGTGGTGCGAGCAACGCCTAAAATGAGTCCCTAATACTCTTGCGCACCCAATGGTACCGGTGGCGTTAGGCTGCGGTGGTCGAAACGCCGGCAAGCCGGAGAAAAGGCCGAGTGAGCAAAAATGACCAACGAAAAATGCAAGCGGCTCATTGCGGTCCACGGGAGGCTGGTGCCAGGCCACTAGGGACTAAAGAGGTTACAGGCGCAAAGGATGCAAGGAAAAGTCGATCTTTGCTCGGAAGCGAAGAAGAATGGCGATTTGGTAGAAAAATCAAATCGGTGAAATTTGCTCCTCTCTGTCAAAAGCCAAATTGATGGAGGTTAATACTCACGAGATGCCAAGCAAGCGAGAAGCAAAGGCTTTGAGAGAAAATGCGGAACACCACTTTCACGAAGAGGTCGGAGCTCAACAATGGCGGAGAGAAAATTCACGAAGGAGTTCACTCGGTGCACTAACGATGTCTTGAAGCTCAAGGGTGTTCAAGGATGCTAAGAAGCCTCTGCTAGAGAGTCTTATAGGCGGAGGAGCAAAGAACAACGGCAAGAAAATGGCCTTACTTGCGGTGTTGAAGGTCGGCCAAAGGCGGAGGCGAATAGCAGGAGGCAGCTAGCAGGCGGCCGACGAGGGGGCAATAATCTGGTGAGCCGTTGGCCAAAGGGGCGGCCGGGGCTCTGCCCGAGCGTCTTGTATGCCATAGCTGTTGACTTGGCCGAACTTCATGAAGCGGAGGAAGGCAACGAGCGAAGCGGCCAGTTGGATTTAATCGGACGGTTGCAATAGATCGGTTCGATTTAAGCGATTGACGCCTCGCTCAATCTGGACCGTCGCGATCTTGATCCAGCGGCTCACAACTCCATGCCATTGCGTCATGTGCGGTGCGAGTTAGTTAGTCGACCAGAGCCAAGTGGCTCAAGCCGAGTCCGGATTCGAACCGAGAGCAGTCAAACCTTTAGAAATTGAATTTTAAACATCTGATTTTTGAGGAATTATTTGAGATAGCAAACAAACTCAAAATTTATGAAATTTCTTGGAGCTTCTTGCTGCGGGAGGAGCTTTCCATAAAATTTTAGAGATTTCATGCCTTTGAATTATTCTCTGAAATTCGGAAGAGAGAAAATGGGGTTTGACCGGTTTGACTTGCCTCCAAAATTATCAAATAATTTCTAAAAATCATGAGATAATTGGAGGTGTTAAACATCAACCCTAGACCCAATGAAAATTATTTCCAGAGATTGGGCACAAGATTTTTTATAAGGAGGTTTATGACTTGAGTTTAATTGGGGAAATTTGGAGTTTGAATTTTCACCAATTAAAGAAAGAGGTTTCAAACACTTTGTAACAATACATGAGGTAGCAAAAGTTTTAATTTATCCTCATTTTTATTACATTTGAAACATAAACCCAATTTGGGATGTTACAAAACCTCCCCCTTACAAAAATCTAGTCCAGAGATTTGGCTCACTTAGCAAAAGAAAGATGGATATTACGCGCGGAGGCGATCTTCCCTTTCCCAAGTAGCCTCATCCTCGGAATGATTCGACCCTTTGGACTTTAAGGAACTTGATGGCACGATTCCTCGTCCTTCGTTCGACCTCTTCAAGGATCGAGCAGAGGTGCTCCTTGTAGGTCAAATCTTCACGAACATCAAGAGTTTCCAGCGGACTTCTCGATTGGAACCGAGAGACACTTCTTTAGTTGGGACACATGGAAAACATCATGTACCCCTTCAAGTGCGGTGGCAATTCCAACTTATAAACAGCGACTCCTTTCTTCTCGATAACAGTGAGACCGACATATCGAGAGCTAACTTCCCTATGGCCTTAAAGCGGCGATGGCCCTTCAAAGGAGAGACTTTGAGATAAACAAAATCATTGGGCTCAAAGCTCAATTCACGGCGGCAGCGATCCGCATAGCTCTTTTGCACAGATTGGTACGTGCATAGCGATCCGAATAATTTGGACTTGACTCTCGGCCTCATCGATCAGTCCGGGCCAAAGAAAGGTCTTTCGCCGTCTCAGAGCCAATTCAGCGGGGTTCTGCACTTTCTCCGTATAAGGCCTCGAAGGGTGACATGCAAGGAAGCCTTTGAAAATTTGTTGTTGTAGGAAAACTTCGGCAAATGGCAAGCATTTCTCCCAATTCTTTCCATAGGAGAGAACACAAGCGAGACATGTCTTCCAACACTTGGTTGACTCTTTCGGTCAGCCATCGGTTTGAGGATGATATCTTTGAGCCCGAAAAAGAAAAGCCAGTGCCCATAGCTTCTTGCGGACCATGCCCATAGGGAGGTAAATAGTGAACCACGGTCAGAAATGATGAATCTTTGGCACACCATGCAAGCTTACAATCCTGGAGGCGTAGAGCTCGGCTAGGCGATCGGCGCGACGAAGCTTGGTTTGGAAGAAAATGTGCCACTTTGGTTAATCGATCAATAATTACCGGATAGCATCATTCCCCTTTTGTGGCGTGGGCGGACGGTGATAAAGTCCATCGATCGAATCCACTTCCATTACGGAATAGGCAAAGGCTGAAGCAAACTTCTTTGAGCCGATGCTCGGCCTTGACGGCGACACCATCGCTTTCGACCTTGAACCGCAATCTCCCTCTTCATTCGGGTCCACAAAATCGTGGAGATCTTGATACATCTTTGTGGCCGGGATGGATGAACAAAAGCGAATCATGGGCCTCGCGGAGAATCAAATCATGATTCCATGTCCTTTGGAACCACAAGGTATTTGCCGAACCCTACAGCGCCATGCTCATCTCGAGAGAAGCACTTGGCTATTCCGTTCTTGACATTTTCCTTGATGCGGCTTATTCGGCATCAGATTCTTTGAAACAACCTTAATCCGATCTACCAAGGTTGGTTGCACAACCAAGCGCGAGGAACCCGCTCAGCAAACCTAAGTTGAGGCAGCTGAAATTCCTCGAGGAAGGGTGGGTTGACATCCTGGAGCAACAAAGGCATTACAATGCGCTCTGCGGTTGGCGCATCGGCATGCGTTTGATTAGCCTTGCCGGATGGTAGTGAATACCCATGTCATAATCTTTGTGTGGATTTCATGGGGATATGCTCAGATCTTAGGATGATGTGACAATTGGCAATGGCGTTTACGGTTTATGCGTTTCACAGCGTTTTTCGACAAAATTCTGAGCTTCTTGCTTTCGGTAGGTCCGGCCAGGTCCTTGCAATGATCGACCGGTCCCCAAATCGGTCGGACCCGGCGAGGTAAAGGCGGTCGGACCGGCGATAACCAAAAGTGTTCAAATCAGTGGGCCAAAAATAGGTGTTGTAGACAAGTAAGGGATCCCAATGCACTTGGTCTTATGATTTTTCACGATCTCCGGTGAAAAGTTCTATTGGTTTAAAGTTTCGAAGGTTTGGATTTTGGGAGCTTGAATTTGGCTAAGTCCTAAAGGTGGTCGGCCGGCTCAGGAGGGCCGATCCGGCCAGGCCATGAAATGACTCTGACCCAAGCTCACTGGGCGGTCGGACGGTAACTCCTGAGCGTCGGCCAACCATTGGCGATGTTGTTTTGTTAGATCAAAGTCATTGGTTTCATGGCATATGATTTGCATGATGCATGTTTGACTAACATGGGTCAAGTTGTGAAGAACTTGTTCCCGAATCGTGTTTCTTATGCGTGGTTGTGCGG